>JAJTUV010000062.1:1200000-1573531 GCA_021653895.1 Mastomys natalensis
GGGCTAGTGTCTTTACTGCCAGTGACATGTTTGCCAGACTCAGGCTTGCTGGAGCCCTTCAGACACAGCAGACATGCTTACTCATCCTTATAGGGATCCCTCAACAGAGTAAAGTACAACACCATCAAATTCCAACTTGGTGAACCAATGAGTTTATTGGAATTACTTACGGGATATGTATCAGAGCCATGTTTGCCATGCTCAGGCAGGCCCGAGTCTCTTCAAAGAGTACTGAGGAATTCATGTAGTCACCCTAGAATAAATTCACTTTTGTAATATTTAAAATACTTAATAATACAACCACATATAATAATGTACAGGCTAAAATAGTTCTTGTTAACTAGTCCCCTGTGTTTTCATTGGTATGAACTAGATGTTTGTGTCCTTTCAAATTCATGTGTTTGAAGTCCTAACCCTTAGAATGATGTACTTTCAGTCAGGCCCTGGGGAGTTTAGCAACACAGGAGGCAAAACCCTAGTAGCAGGATTGGTGTACTCACAAGAAGAGACAAACAGTTGGGTGGAAGTCTGTGCACTTGCAGGTGGCTCTATGGTGTTCAGTACCCAGAGAGAGAGAGAGAATGGGGGAAGGAGAGAGAGAAGGAGGGAGGTAGGGAGGGAGGGAGGGAGTTCTCCCTAGCATCCTTAGTCACAGCAAGATTTAGACTTCAGCTTCATGATTAAGCCCCTCAGACCATGATATTCTGTTATAGTTCAACTTGACGACTACAGTTCAGTTGACATTAGCACAACTGTCAGAGAGTCTGATTTATGTGAGCACTTTCCATTCCGAGGCAGAGTGAAAGACCTGTGCTTTAAGAGAATATCGCTGGCAATATCTATCGCTATAATCTAGTTGGCAGTCTAACCCCGAGTTCATATCTGATGTCTCCAATCACAAGCTGAACCCATTCCTCTGCCTCTCCGAGGCCCCCTCCTTTCTTAGCCCCCAGGAAGTGGGAAGCACAGTGATACTCGATTCAAGGAGCTGTTGTGAGCATAGTGTGCGGATAAAGGAGATCCGGCACATGTCACTCCATGCAGGTGAGCAGATGACCAGACATGCGGCTTCTTCCTCCATCTCCTCCTCTTCTTCTTCGCTCTTATCTCTGTTCCCAGAGTAACACATCCAGAGACAAGAGAAAAAGAACATGAGCAGATCTGGGTGTGATATGAGATGGCATCCACCACATGCCCAGCAGATAACAAGGGCAATGCAAGAAAGATTACTTCTTGTCCCTACTCCGGGGCTCCTGTAACCTGAACAATCATGGCCTTACTGGACTTGGTGGTACCTATCTGTAGAGTTTGCTTGGCATGCACAAGACCCTGGCTTCAATTCCAAGTACCACACACACAAAAGTAAATTACAAAGAACTATTTTGTGGAGACGATCTAATAACATACGCGAGGAGTTTTTCATTGTATTAGTCTGATTAAAGCTCCAAACATGTCTGCAGTTCAAGACGGCAACTCCCTAAAAGCCTGCCTGCAGGCACAGTGAGTGGCGCTCACAGCAGAGCTGGCTCTGGGAGACTCTTCCAGAATGGCCAGCTCATTCTTTATCTGCTAGAGGACTAGATCAATATTTAGATTTAAAAGCTCTCTTTCCTGACCATATGGCATCAAACAGAACAGCAAACAAGGTTTCGTTCTCTTCTGTAGGATTTCAATTGTTGATTGAAGTTCCATTATTTATCATTTATATCAGTTAAAAAAAAATATGTGAAATAGTTGACAAATATTTCACTTCAGCTGTGAAGCAAGTCAGAGAAATGACGTCATTCCGCCCAGCATTCACTGTGCCACTGGTGTATAAAGGGCTTTACAAGCTGGTAAGTGGGCTTTCAGGTTGTTGGTGCAGATCAGATGGAGATAAATCTTCTCGAGGGAAGTTAGATAAAGGCAGTGGGCCATTGACTGGTATTTCTGGAACACTATTCTTGCCTTATATAAAGAGGGCTGAAAATGGGCACGTTAGGGCCGGCAGGACGCATGGGTGACTATCTGAGGTAAAGCCTCCGTGGCCTCCTGTCTCTGTCTTTCTGGGGAATATACAGCATCTATTGAGTCACATGAAGAACCAAAGAAAAGGCTACCAGATTATACACACCTTAATTGCATTAGGAATACAACTTGCAGTGTGAGATGTCTGCAAACAGGAAATCATACTGCAGTTAAAAGCAAGACTACAATTATTTTCAAGCCATAAACAGGGGGCTAAGCAGAGAAGCCACAGAGAGTATGGAAAGCTGCAAACCAACCAGACAAGACAATAATGGCTTCATTATATAAGCTGTACGACAGATGGACCTCTTTCTAACACGTGGCCTTCCCCCCCACCTCTCCCCACTGGCAATTACCCAGAGTCACGCCCTTCTAAAGTGGTACTAACAGAGACAACACTGGCAGCCAGGACAGCACTCTGTCGGGCCCAGCACACACTGGGCTTTAGGGTGCGGTTTCTCTTCCTAACAGAAGTTTCAGCTTCTGTTTTCTGTGGTGTCTGCAGTTTCAGAGCACTGGGCCAAAGGGCACTTTGCAGTTCACGTCTGCATATACCTTTCAGACGTGTCATCTGACCCTTCCAGAACAAAGTGTGGAGCAGGGCTTTTGAGGTGTTCTTCGAAGGTCAAAGGGCAATAGCTAGCTCAGCACCAGACTGTGGAAGTTCAGTGGCCCCCAGGCATGTCTCTTGCTTTAGGAAGTTTCTTGCCTACTTGTTTCTCCTCCCTCTTTTTTTACTCTGTCACTCCTCTTCGTATGCTTTGTCTGCTTACAAGTGCATACACATACGATGTGTTGGCAATTGCATACATGCATACAATGTGTTGACAATTGCATACACATACGATGCGTTGACAGTTGCATACATGCATACAATGTATTTTGATGACACGTGACCCACCCCACTCACTCCTACTGAGCATCTTCGTCTCCCAGATAGTTCTTGTCGTGGAGGAGACGGGGAGGTGGAGTATAGTTAGGTTTGTTTATGTGAGCATCGACGAGGGGTTGTTGGGTTTTTTTTTTTTAATTTATTTATTTTATGTGTATTGGTGTTTTGCCTGCTTGCATGTCTGTGTGAGGGTATCAGATCCCCTGCAACTGGACTTATAGGCAGTTGTGAGCTGCCATGTGGGTTCTGGGAATTAAACCCAGGTCCTCTGGAGAGCTGCACTGAGCCATCTCTCCAGCACCCCTCCCCCCACAACCCTTTCTTTTTTTTAACTGGAGCATGGGCTCCTCATTGTAGATGATTCTCAGCCAACTCTAGGAGCCAGAGGCCAGCAGGAGAGAAGTCGGTGTGAAATCCCAGTCCTACAGGTTTAAAAACATCTTATTTCTGAGACTGGAGAGATGACACATGCAAGGACCTTGGTTTGCCCGTACACTGTGTCAGGTGGCTCACAGCAGCCACCGCTGTCCCGTGGTGCCAGGGGATTGGTCTCTTTCTCTCCTGACCTTTCTCTTCTCCATTTCCTTTTCCTGTAGCCCCACAATTGCTCTATATGGAACTTCCATACCATGTGCTTTCATGTCCCCTCAGCCCTACCCCTCCCTAGATGTAAATAGCACATTTAGCCAGAAAGAAATCTGACAAGCATACTGTATGAGAAAAGAATTTATTTTCAATAAAGGAAAGAAGGAAAAGAGAAGAGACGAGTCCCTGGTACCTGAATACATGTAATAAGGAGCAAGTGGGACATACATGTTCTTGACATACTTGTACCCACATGTCATATCTTCATCAGTATCCTTTGTAAGGCGCTTTACTAGCCCAGTACATGTGAGAACAATTTGCAGCAGCAGCTTCAATCAATACTGAAGTAATACATAGCATGTAATAACCGGAGTAAGTCATCAACCCTACTTCAAAAAGTCCTAGCAAAAGGAATCACTCTGCCGGTTGTCAGTCACAGCCTGGACAGCAATCCCGCTGGACTTCATTCTGATATTTACATTTTTATATTTTTACAGTGTTTGTCATGAAAGCTCCCCCAGGGATAATTAGTTGGGTCTGTGTTTACTTTTCTGTGGGCTGGTATGATGCTAACGAGTTACTAACGCTTTCTCGAATGTGATTAGCTACAGAGTAGATGATAAACACGGCCCCTGGAGCTTGAAACAGTGCAGGAACCACATCCATTGTCGAGCCGTGTTAACGATCAACTTTGTCAGCGTAGTCGATGCACTAACCGTATCCCAGAGAAACACAGCTGCTCCTGCAGCAAGAGTGCACTGAGTGTGTCTGAGCAAAACACAGAGGCAAACGCCCGCGTCAAGACTCAGAACTGAGCTCTGATTTACAACACTCGAAGCCTTGTGTTAATGGCATTTTTTTTCTGGTTTTTGTTTTGTCTGCTAAAGACAGGGTTTCTCTATATAGTCCTGACTGTCCTGGAACTTGATCTGTAGACCAGGCTGACCTCAAACTCAGAGATCTGCCTGCCTCTGCCTCCTGAGTGCTAGGATTAAAGGTGTGTGCCACCAACAAGCAGCTGCAAATTATGAATCTGGTTTGTTTTTTTGTTTTTGTTTTGTGGGAGCATTTTCTCAATTGACATTCCGGTCTTTCAGTTAACTCTAGTTTATATCAAGATGACATAAGACCCACCAGCACACTTAGTTCCTGTTTTATTCCTGTGAAGAGACATCACGACCAAGGCAACTCTTATTTTAAAAAAGCATTTAATCGAGGGCTTGCTTACAGTCTTAAAGGGTTAGTTCCTGATCATCATGGTGGCGAGCAGATAGGCATGGTAATGGAGGAGTGGCTAAGAGCTTTACATTCTCCACAGGCAGCAGGCAGAAAGAAAGAGAGAGAGAGAGAGAGAAGAGGGGAGAGAGAGAGAGAGACAGAGACAGACAGAGACAGACAGAGAGAGAAACAGAGACAGACAGAGAGAGACAGAGAGAGAGGGAAAGAGGGAGAGACAGAGACAGACAGAGAGAGAGAGAGACAGACAGACAGACAGACAGACAGGCAGATGCAGATGCAGATGCTGAAACAGACATACTAGGCCTGGCCTGGACTTTTGAAATCTCAGCACCTACTCACAGTGGCATATCTACTCCAACAAGATCACACCTGCTAATCCTTTTCAAACAACTTTTACTAACTGGTAACAGAAACAAAAGGAAGAAAGATTTTTCTCTGGTTGCTGTTTCAGTCACAGCTCAGCTCAGGCTGTTGAGAATGAGTGGCAGTGGCCACACACAAAATGGCTAGAGAGTGGGATAGGAACCTGGTGCTTAGCAGAACCTTCTGCTTGTGTAACAGTTTCCTCTAAGATTGACATGTTTCATCCTGTAGACAATCACTTTCAACAATGTAAACAACTCAAAATAGCTTCAGGACAACACTAAAAGTGACAAGATTCACAAGGTCCAATGTTGCCAGAGTAAGCAATAAAAGCTGAGAGTCCCCTCTAGAGTAAGGGAACGTGAGCTGCAAAGACTCTCAGACTAGCCAAGGTGAGAGAAGACTCTGGGACCAGACTAGTGTTGCAGAAACCTTTCCTGCCCATTGTATTTGCAGTGGAGCTTTGTGATTGGGCAGTAGATGAAGTAGGTGGAGCTACGAGTTGGGAGGAGGGAGGGAAGGGAAGGAAAAGGAGGGAAGGGGAGGAAAGGAAAGATGGCAGGAGTTGTTACCCTCGTGTCTCTAGCAGTTATTCATATTAAGGTTAGGAAACTGGGTTTACAATTCTAATTGTGTGAGCATTTTGTGTATTGAGCATTTACTAATATATAAATCCATTGGATAATCTTTAAGCATTAAGAGTCTTCATTCTACTGGGTACCATAAGCGTGGCGGATATTGTCTGGGGTTGAGCCAAGCATTATGAGGGTGGCAGAGTTGGCCCCAGAGCCATGCTTAGAGCCATAGACTCCACAGAGCTGACTGGCAGAGACAGTAGCCACACTAAAGTCTCGTGGAGCCAGGGCAGGCGCTCCCAGGCTGGTGCCTCTGCCACCGTTAGTGTGGGAACTTAGAGCGGGAACATGGCAGAGGCCAGGAACTAACCTGACTGCACCACCACTTTTTCCAATACCTCCCACAACAGACCAGCTGCCTGGAAGAAACAGAAGCCAGCTGAGCTGCCTGGAGAGAGGTTTAGACCAGAGTCACTTGTTAAGAACAGTCACCAACCTACTGAGCTGCCTGCAGGCTCTGCGGTGTGCTCCAGAGTCCCAGCTTTTGTGAGCTGTCTTCATGCTGATGTGAGCTTTGATGATAGCTGTCTCCGAGTCATTTCTGCTCCTATAAGTAGCCCCTCACCCATACTGAAGAGGCACTAGTTCACCCAAGCATGTGGCTCTGGGAAGCCTTGCCCTTCTCCCCAATTCCCTCTACCTTGCTAAAACCCGGTGGATTACATTCCTGAAGCCAAGGTCTATCCCCTCATTTAGCCACTCCCTCATCCTGAAGCTGACTACCAAGGTCCAGCTATCAAAGAATTGAAATCCAGCAATCAAAAGCCCCCTTTGACCCACCTAATTAACATGCCCAATTAAAATGAAACATCTCACTAATGTGGGGTTTCTCCTTTACCTTTATAAACTGTCTATCCTGAGGCAGTCTTTTGTCCCACTCTGAAACAAATATGGCTGCCTCACCCTCTTTGTCCCCTCCCCCTTGTCCCCTGTCCTCTATCTTTGTCTCTTATTCCTTGTCTTCTGTCCCTTTGGGGCATGTAAATCTCCTTTGTGCTGCAAAGTTGGTCTTAAGGGTCCTGAGCAGATACCAATCACTTCGTATTGAGCCATCACTAGGATATAGCCTATAGGATACCCTTCCCCTGCCCCCTTAGCCCAGTTCTCGCCTGTTTGGACTTTCAGGCGCTAGCCTTCTTCCTCCAACAGTGGTTCATTGAAGAGTTTTCTTCTGAACTCCCTGGATGTCTACACCGGATAAACACATCTGTTCAGTTCTGTGTGGTTGGCAAGCTTTCGCTTTTGATGGCTGTACTTCTAGAATCCAGTATCTGCTCTTAACTGTCGGAAAACCTGGTTGACAGGTCTCAGATTCTTTTGCGGATCCCATTGGAGTCTCTCTTGGTGAGGGAGTCTAGCTGATGACACGCTCTGTCCCAAAGAACTCTCTTCTGAGCCTCTCTAGAGACTTGGAAATGCCGTGTTTCTCAACTTTGGCTCACCGGCCTCCACTAGTGATGGAAATGCTCTCTTCCACCTGAAAAACGCATATTAATGGTGCACTTCAGCATCCAACGAAAACACCGGAAAGCGTCCCTGCTTTCTCTTCCCCCTTCTCCGAAGCCTCAGTGTGACTCCACTCTGAACTTTTCCAAACTCCGTTGTAAACCTTTGCGTCTGTCCTGTTTAACCTTCTGCGAGCTTCAGAAATACCGACTGCCAGCCACACTGTCACCAGCTGCTGCGAGCCCTGCCCCTCGGCTGTGCAGAGCTCGCCCTAGCTTCAGCCTCAGCACTGTCGCCACAGGACACGCCCTCAGGCCCTAGCTGCTGCTGCTGCCCGGCTCCAGTCCCCACTGCCTGTGGCTGCTGCAGTCCCACAGTCCCCTTCCCCCTAGGAACTGGAGCTTCCTTAGGCCCACCTCTGGGCCATAGCTAGTTTTCCTTTAGATCCTTCTAGGCCTCTGGACGTCCCTCCAGTCCCGTGCTTCCTCCTGGAAGTCCTGCAGCTTCCTTAGGTCCCTGTCTGGGATCCTGAGACTCCCCTCACCCCACCTCCTCTGCCGGTTGCTCTATGGGTATTTATGCCTATTTTTCCTGGTTATATTATTAATAATACCCCTTTTACTTATCATCCTTATTTGATCAAACCATATGGTAAGCCTTCATATATCACGAGTTCAAAGTCATCCATGAACTTTTGAGACCCTGTTTCAAAAACAAAACCCGGGCATTTGGGAGGCTGAAATATCTGGAGTTCAAGGCTAAGTGAGTTAACATGGAAAGATGCTGGGGGGGGAGGAGGGAGGGAGGGGAGGAGGGACAGAGAGAGAGAGAGACAGAGAGAGAGAGAAGGGGAAGGGAGAGGAGGGGAGGGGAGGGAGAGAGAGAAAGAGGGAAGAAAGAGGAGGAGGGGAGGGAGAGAGAAAGGAGAGGAGGAGGGGAGGGAGGGAGGGAGGGAGGGAAGGAGAAAGAGAGAGAGAGAGAGAAAGCAAGAGCAAATAAGCATGAGAGAGAGAGAGAGAGAGAGAGAGAGAGAGAGAGATCCTGGTTTAAATATAAATCTCATTCATTCTGGACCTTGAAAGCTTCCCAAGGTGTTTCCATGCCTGGAGGCTGAACACCACACAAGACAGACTTTCCTTCAATCCTCTCAGTTTCTCAAGCTTCCCGGCCTCAGATATGGACAGATACTGAGCATCTATCTGTGGTGGGGAGGTGCATGCCTGCCATGCCGCTCGGTAAGAGTGTGGAGTTCAACGGAGGCTTCAGGATTTGGCTCTCTCCTTCCATCAAGTGGTAGAATCAAAAACTGTTCTTCCTGTTTGGTTATACTTGTATATGTACTGTGTGTATGTGCACATGTGTTTTTGCATGTGTGTGATGTGTGCATGGGATGGCCTCAGGGTGACATTCAGAAGTGTTCCTCCATTACTGTCCACTTTAGTCATTGGAGCAGGGTCTGGAAGTTGAACCCAGGCTACTGTAGCTCATTGCTGGGAGGAGTCCCGGTCTCTGTCTGCCGAGCACTGGAATTATGGCGTGCACTACACCACGCCCACTCACATTTAGTTAGATACTGGAGATCCAAACTCGATTCTCACTCGGCAGACCGCAGTAAGCACTCTGCCCTCTGGGCCATCTCCCCGACACTTGCACACAACACACATGTATTCAAATATGGTACAAGTTAAATAATATCAACAATAAAGCATTTTTAATGAATTTTCCTGAAGGTACAAAACAATCTACTTTTACCTGCTTCTAAAGAAGTTACAGAAGCTGGGCATCACCAGTGGTACAAACCCCTAGTCCCTGCAACTCAGAGGCAGAGGCGGTGGGTATCTGTGAATTCAAGGCCATCCTGGACTACAGAGTGAGACTCTGTCTCCAAAAAAACCTAATTAAAAATAAATAATTTGTGACACTTCAGAAAACAAGCATATGCTTCTGAACTGTGCATCCAAAAGCAACCACCGTTGCTAAATATTCTTTTGGACTTCTTGACCAAAAAAATAACAGGAAGCTCTGATTGTCTATTAATATGATCACAGTTATAAGATAGCAAGTCCTACTCAAGTTGCCTAGCAGCAATAGAAGCAGGATGTTTGAAGGCAGGGCAGCCTTCCATGTGACTTACAGCGATCCCTAAAGAAACTAGTTAGGAGATGCTGCAAGCATCTCACACTTCCTAGGGCTGCACATCATCATCATTCACCAGTCGTGGTTCTGTACTCAGGCATCCTGTGCAGAGCTGAGCCTACCAAGGGATGGGGATTGCCAGCAAGCCTCAGTGTTCTCAGCCTCTAAGCAAGCAAGCATGGTGGCGCACACCGGTAGTACTGAGAGACTAAGGCAGGAGAAGCTCTAGTTTGGGTGACATAGAAAGTTCCAGGCCACCCTGAGCATATAGTGAGAACTCATCCAACTACTAATCTAATGACAAACTAATGTCATTCTTAGCCACATAGCAAGTTTGAAGCCTGCCTGTACAATGTGAGACCCTATCTCAAAAGCCCAACATTAATAGTTGCTTTAAAAACCAGTGAAATATACAAACTGCCCTCTCCTTGATCATCTGAAGGCTATGGAACAAAATCCTACAGGCTTCGGAATGCTGAGACATTAAGCGTCTTCCCTGAGAATCTCAGTGAGCCCATTCTTTAGGCCTTGTCTTTGACTGACTTTGCACTGCAATGGCAGAGTGCAGTGGCTGCCACAGAGACTTTGTAGCTCTCAAAACAGAAATATTTACAGATCGATCTGGGAACTCCATGGAAAAACCCCCGCCGCTGGGCCTTGCCCTGGAGGAAGAAGTTTTTATGCTGGGTTGTAGTTTCAGGAGACACCTGCTTTTTCTGAAGCATAGGGCACCATGCCTCTTTGAAAGCAGGGACAGAGGCTCGGAGACATCCTTATTTTTACCTGGAGGGTGGCACTCAAGGCTGGCAATGGGAGACAGATAGGCACACTCTCTCGGATATTTGAGAAATGTTTAGCTACAAACCTACTGTTTATTAGGTGCAAGTGTAAGAGGCTCATTGACGGCTGGGACTTATACCTCGCTAGGTGTTGAGAGAGGAGGTTCAAGAAGAGTTAGTGGCCTGAGGAAATTGAGATTTCCAGCGAAGAGACTCAGCCAGGGTAAGGAGACCTGAGGGGAGGTGAGCAGTGAAACTCTCCTGTGTTCTCTTCCTGCCATGGCCTGTGACAAGGAAAACAAAGACAAAGCACTGCACTCCATGCTAATGCTAGCTTTGAGGCACAGTTCAGGGTAGAGAAGGCTAGAAACTGGGTGTGACAGGCTAACAGAAGCCATCTGGGTGGTCAAAATGAAGCAGACTCCCATTCTGGCTCCACTCCAGTGGTCTCCATATAGTCTGACATGAGGTCACAGGGGACATTCCACACATCCTGAGCTTGATCTCTAAATACCTTCATCTAATGCTCCCTGGAGGAGTGGCTGCCTCTAGGAAGGGGACAAGGCAAAAATTAGATGAGCCTGTAGAGCAAAGAACGCAAAGAATGAAGGGGTCAAGCCAAAGGTCAGCTTCATGGGCACACCACTGGGCAAATCTGGGACTATCTGGAGTTACCTTCATTAATAATCATCACAGAATGACCCTCTGGGTAAACTTGGAGCACAGCAACAAATATAAATAAACAAATGTAGTTTTTCCCTGTTAGTACGCCTTAAAGCATACTGCTTACAAGCTCCACTGTTGATTACCCAGTGAAGAGAAGGTGTGCATTCATTACCTCCACAGTAAAGAAATTCACCGAGCACTGACCAGATGATGAATGGCCATAATGACACAGTCCTGTCGTTTGATGTGATCCAAAAAGAAAATCCCAGCCTTACATCTACAGTATTCCCACAAAAACCAACAAGCTTAGAACTCAAAAAGACCCCAGATTAATTCACATCAGAGGACAATTACGTTGTTCATAACCTGTGCTCTTTAAAATAACAAGATAAAGACTATCTGAGGTGCCCTGAAACCAGAATTGTGGAGACAGTAGTGACCATTTGAAGCAGGTCTGTGGATTAGGTGGTTTTAGCACCAGGATAGCTGCCTGGAGACTGCGGCTGTGCCCAGGAAAGCCATCTACACAGATGGCTGTTCAGACTCACACTGACGGCAGTCCCAAGACCTCATGCTCATTGCTACACAATTGCCACAAGAGGAAAAGAAAGACTCTGTATGTCTGTGTGTGACAGATAGAGGGGTGAGGGAGGAGGGGAGAGAGGGAGGGAGGGAGGGAAAGGGAAGTGGGGTGGGAGGAGCAAATAACACAAATGGGGAGTTAACAGTTGAAAAATCCAAGTGAAATGAAGACAACCTTCTATTTTTTTTAATCTAACTTTCCTATAACTAAGCAGTAATAAAAACAGAACACTAGTGTATCATGTTATAGGCTCTGCAGGGTCCAATCCTCAGTACCACAAAGGAAAAATACACTAAGAACATGCTTTAGAGTCCGTGTGTGTGTGTGTGTGTGTGTGTGTGTGGTGTGTGTGTGTATACACCTGCACTTAGGTGTTTGTGTGTGTTTTGGGGTAGCCCAGGCTTACATTGATCACGTGTCTGTTCTCAGGCCTCAGCAGCCTGAGTGCCAGGATTACAGACAGGCTCATGTCAGCTTTCACCTGGCTCTGCTTTTATGTTTTGATTTTTTGAACATGTGCTGGCTATTTTTGTCAACTTGACATAAACCTAGATATATCTGGGAAAGGGAATCTCAACTGAGAGACTGTCTCTGTAAGAGTAGCCGGAAGTCATGTCTGTAGGAATTTTTCTTGATTAATGTTTGAAGTGGGAGGGGCCAGCTCACTGGAGGCAGTGCCACCCTGGAGCAGGTGTCCTGGGTGGTATAAGAAAGCAACCGAGTAGCCATGGGGAACAAGTGAGTAAGCAGCACTCCTTCATGGTTCTGCTGCAGTTCCTGTCTCCAGGTTACTCCTTGAGTTCCTTCCCTGACTTCCCTCAATGATGGTCTGAGAGCTGTAAAATGAAACAAACCTTTCTTCCCACATTGCTTTTGATGAAGGCACGTGTCCCAGTACTAGAAATCAAACTAAGGGTCTCACTTAGACTAGGTTGGCCTTGAACTCCTGACCCTGCCTTGGTCTCCCATGTCCTGAGATGCCAGGCATGCATCATTTCACCCAGCTTATCTGAGGTTATGAGCAGCATGTGGAATATCATCTTTATGATTTTATAAAACAACTCAGATGCTAACTAGATATCAGAGTTTAGGGGGAGTGGGGTGCAGACAGGAATCCCTGTCTGAAAGAAGCTTGGCTGCTCGGGCCCTGAAGGACCCCAGTGAGGGACAGTGAGACTCGGGAGGCAGGCAGATGGGTGGGATTGGGGAACAGAAGGAAAGAAGTGACCATCGAAAGCTAACAGGCAACAAGAGCTTCTGGAAGGAACCATCCTGAGTATCGGGTGGCTGCTGATGCGATCAGATCATTTAGAGGAAGCTGGGGTTGTGAAGAAAAGAAATGCTGATGGGGGGGGGGGGTAGAGTAGGTGTTGGGCTCTCCTGGGGTGATAAAAGGCTTATCAGATTTGGAGAGAAAGATCCAGAAGTCATCAAGTTAAATATCATTGAAAGTCAAGCGTGGGATGAGCTCACAGGAAAGGAAAGAACAGACAAGGAGGAGCCCAGCCTCCGACAGAGCTGTGTGGACCTCAGCATTCAGAAGGCGGAGTGCGGTAAATGACAAATGAAGAAGGAGCGTTTTGTTTGTTGTTGTTTTTCAGAAATAGCCAGAACTCATCTCATACTGGCCTACAGGATACTATCTGTCAACTTTTAACAGGGAAACGAAAAGGAAGGAGGACTAAGCATGGGTTTTGAATTTGCCAAATTGGGGCCAATAGTGGTCTTGGTAAGGGAAGTTCAGAGAGCGGCAGAGGAATAAACTCGAATTTGGTTCAACAGAAAACGCAAGGCAAGAAGAGCACAGACAGAACAGCTGAGGCGAGCTCAGTCAGCAAAGAGTTCTGTTTGCTTTTAAATATGGCGACACCCACTGAACTTCATACCAATGGACCAGTCCTGTTGGAGAGGAGGCACTGACCAATGAGAAGTGAGACAGCTGCAGGAGATCAAAGTCCTTGAGAATGTGAGAAGCAACAGGGCCCAGAGCACAAGTTAACAAGGAGGCTGAGCAAACAGACTTGCCTGCTGTTCATTACCTATTTGTAGAAGGATTTGGCAGTGTTTGATATTCAAATACCACACAGCTCTGGATATCCTTACACATTCTTGGGTCAACCCAGTTCTTACTGGAGTATAAATTCTAAGAACTATTTTCTTGGTCAAAAGATTGAAATACTGGACAAGATGCCTATGTTTGTAATCCTAACTCACAAGGTGCTGCAACAGAAGATCTTGAGTTTGAAGCCAGACTGAGCTATACAGCAAGACTCTTAAAAATTGAGAACAAAGTTAGAATATTTTAAACATATCAGGTGGTGGTGCACACCTTTAACCTCAGACTCCTGAAGCAGAGGCAGGAGGATCTCTATGAGTTCGAGCGAGTTCTGTGCCTGGCCTACAGTGTTAGTTTCAGGACATCCAGAGCTACACAGAGAAACCTATACCTTGAGAAACAAACAAACAAAAGTTGTCTTTCAATGTTTTATTGACTAAATTTACTTATGTATTTAATTTTAGCAATGGGTATTTGACCAGGGCCTCATTCATGCTAAGCTGGTGCCTACTTTGAGCTGTCTCCTCACAACAATTTTGTTTAAAGTTGATCTGCAGATGGTGGAGAGATGCCTCGGCTGTTAAGAGCTGCCACTTGCTGCGCTACCAGAGGATAGGGCTCAACTCCCAGGACCCACTTGGCAGCTCACAGCAGTCTATTACTCTAGTCCCAAGGAACCCACCATCTCTTCTGGCCTCTGTGGGCACTACACACACAATGTACAGACACACATGTAGGCAAAATACAAACATGCATAAAATAAAAATAAACATAAAAATAATAGCATTATTGTAAGAATAATAATGCTGGGAACTATTAGTTCTCCCCCTCCCCGCAGTCTAGTCATCTTTCAGTCTTCAGTATGTCTCATTCTACTGGGGTTAGCTGTTTAATGTTTTTTCTTTATTCATTTTTGTTTGTTTTGTTTGAGACTGGGTCTCCTTACACAGCTCTGCTGTCCTGGAATTCACTATGTAGATTAGACCAGCCTTGACCTCACTGTGTAGATCAGACTAGCCTTGATCCTTTATTCATTTTGATGCTTCACTTTTCTGGGGCGAGAATCTGGGTTTAGAGGTGTGTGAATTATGGAGGCCTTACTTTATAATAAAAGACCCACCAGGGTTTCTACAGAGGCGAGCAGATCTCTGAAAGCTGGACATCAGCCAGGTCTACACAGTGAGCTCCAGGCCACCTAAAAGTTATGAGCCACCATCTAAAAATAAAAAAAGGAAAGAAGCCAGGCAGTAGTGGCGCACGCCTTTGATCCCAGTACTTGGGAGGCAGAGGCAGGCAGATTTCTGAGTTCGAGGCCAGCCTGATCTACAGAGTGAGTTCCAGAGTGAGTTCCAGGACAGCCAGGGCTACACAGAGAAACCCTGTCTCGAAAAACCAAAAAAAAAAAAAAAAAAAAAAAAAAAAAAAGAAAGAAAGAAAAGAAACTTCCAAGTGTTCTTTTGTTACGTTCCCTCAAAATTAACAAGACTCAAAAGAATTTTCTCTAGGGCCTGGGGCATAGGTCAGTGAGGATGCAACCTAAAAAAGATTTTTCTAAAGGGTCAAAGGTTAAGCCACTTCAGGACTGAAAGCTCTCCCTCCCTGCCCCCCACCAGTAGATACCACACTTTACTGAAGAGCATCCCTCACTAACATCTTACACTGTCTGGTTTCTATCATTTTTAAATTCCTTGCTATGAAATCCATAGATGCCAGTAGATTTCAGGGATGGCGGCACTGTTAGGTCACAAGACAAAAGATACCAGCATCGAGAGAGGCCTTGCTCAGACAAAGACCTGGCTTGACCTGCTCAGGAGGCCTGTGACTATGCAGACATTTGGCAGCCTTGGAATGTTTGTGAGTGAATCACAGGATTCTCTTAGATTAGAAGTAAGTCATCTGTCTTTTCAGGTCTGAGCATCCAGAGAGAAGCTGGCTGGAGTACTGGCTGGCTGGCTGTCATGGAGACCCAGCAGGTCTGTTGTTTGGGCCAGGTGAGCCTTTTCAGGTGCTGGATGCTGGATCTGGCTGTTTGCTAAACAGGAAGGGTGCAGGAAAGAGGCGAGTTCCCTCAGCTCTCAGTTACTGTGGTTCAGTTCTAGGAACATCTTCCTTCAGGTATGTAGTCTTCCTTCAGGTATGTAGGACATGGATGGCAAGGGCTGGGCTATAGATATTTTTCCTTCTTGAAGAGCTTTTGTTTTTCTTTCTTGCTGGTGTCAGTGGTGTGTGTGTGTGTGTGTTACTGGGAATTGATATAAGACTTGTCACATATTGAATATGTACTGAGTGTCGCAGAAATACATCATTCTTTTTTGTGTGTGTGCTTCAGAGACAGGGTCTCACTAACTTACTCTGCAGCCCTTGAACCGGACAGCCTCCTGCCTCAGTTCCATGGAGTAGCTGGGATTACAAGCCAGAGCCACCATTACGGGCCTGAATGCTCTTCTCTTTAAACAATATGATTGCCACCAGGGTAAGTGAAGTTTTTGTGTGTTTGTTATTTTTATATACTTGGCCTTGAACTTGTGAGCCTCTTGCCTCAGACTCCAAAGCACTGGGATTACAGGTTAGTACTCTGTGTCTGACATAAATAGACTTTCCAAAGAAAAGATTCAAACACATTTTAGGATCTAGGCTTTACTAAAAGTGTCCTTGATTTTGCCCTGGATGGATTAACTTCATTTCCATCTTGAATCCTCAGTCCTCACACTAATCAATCACAGTTTCCAGCATGGCAGTTTCTGGCTAGGACTCAGTTTGTTTAAATGTGTTTGTGGGGAGTGGGGTGGTATATTTGTTGTTGTTATAGCCCAGGATAACCTCAACTTGCTATGTAGCAAATGACGACCTTGAACTCCTAATCTCCCTGCCTTTAGCACCCAAGTGATGGGATCAGAGGTGTGAGCCACCATACTTGGCTATTAATGTGTGGAAGATGAGAAAGCATTTGGGAAGTTGCCCCTTTAAGGGTCCTTACCTATACTGTCTTTTTTTTCCTTTTAAAGATTTTATATATGTGTGTATATAGTGCTGTCTTCAGACACACCAAAGAGAGCATCAGATCCCATTAGAGATGGTTGTGAGCCACCATGTGGTTGCTGGGAATTGAACTCAGGACATCTGGAAGAACATCAGTGCTCTTAACCACTGAGCCATCTCTCCAGCACCCTATACTGTCTTTCAATGATGCACACAAGATAGCCAGACATTCAGTCTTCTCCATATTCTGTATCCTGCTTGAAGTAGCTTGTCTTCTCAGTGAAGCTAGATGATGTGCACGCATGCTTGAACTGGGCCACATTGTACCAGCTGCGCCCGGAACTCACTGCTGGAATTACTGTGCTGTTGTGGTTGAAGTGTGCCTCTGAGGCCTAGGTACTGATTGTAGAAACCCCAGAGCCTCCAGGGGTGTGGCCGGGCTGGTCTCATTGCTGTTGGCGCCACTGCACAGTGACTTTAGCAGGCTGCTCTGCGTCCTCCCCTGCGGGCCAGCTTCACTTACAGATTCTGTACACTGAATCCTTTTCAGACGTCCTTGAACCAGAACTGAGTCTTGCCACTGGGTTGTGCTTGTTCCAAGGGCAGCCCCTTCAGACCAAGAACCTAAGATCCGTTTCTCCTGCAGTTTGTAATCCTGACATCAATCACTACTCACTCGCCCTGCAGGCCCACAATGGCTGCGACCTCCTAGACACAGGATTGTACTGTTCTTTACAGCTCTCTACCACCTGGTGAAGACGTGTATTCCAAATATCAGTCTTTACTCTGTGTGTGTGTGGTGTGGTGTGTGTGTCTGTCTGTCTGTATCTGTTTTGTGTGTGTCCGTCTATCTGTTTGTGTCTGTATGGTTGTGTGTGTGTGTCTGTCTGTCTGTATCTGTTTTGTGTGTGTCCATCTGTCTGTGTCTGTATGGTTGTCTGTATGTCTGTATCTATTTTGTCTGTGTGTCTGTCTGTGTCTGTATGTATATGTATCTAACTTTCTTTCTGTCTGTGTCTTTGTGTGTGTGACTGTGAGTATTGTCTGTGTGTGTGTGTGTGTGTGTTTTTCTATGTATGTGTCCATCTTTCTGTTTATGTGTGTGTGTCTGTCTGTGTGTGAATGACAATAACAACTTAAGAAACAGGTGATGATTTCAAGAGGGAACAAGGGTGAGAGCTCATGGGAGGATGGAAAGGGATGGGGAAATGTTGAGATTAGATTTAGTTTAAAAGGGAAGTAAACTCAGAATAATGTGGCCAGATTCCCAGCCTGCCTGCCCGGCATGACAGAGAGGAGCCCAGCTGCTCTCCACTCCGGTCTTCTCAGTTTTATTGCGTCTGATAAAAGCTTGTTTGGCTTTCGTCAGGTTATAAATATCAATTTTATGTAGCAGGTTTCTGCAGTTATCTCCCTTGGAGTCTATTTTGCAGAGAGTTTATGTTGAAGGAAATGCCAGCCCATAGCACTCTTCAGCCCAGTGTGTGTGAAGGCTCTGCTAAAAGCCACGGGGTTACATTTATTTCATATGTTTGCTTTTGAAACCAGGTATAATTCTGTAGCCTAGGCTAACTTGTAACTCACTGTAAAGTCAGGTTTGCAGCAAGCCTTTGCCCCAGGCCCCCCAGGATCGGGATTATAGATATTCAGTTTGTGCTCAGATATATTCATTCTCTTTCTCTCTCTCTCTCTCTCTCTCTCTCTCTCTCTTCTCTCTCTCTCTCTCTGTGTGTGTGTGTGTGTGTGTGTGCATTGTGAAGTGAAAATATTAATGGTTCTTTGGAGAGTCAGTTGTATTGGATGGTGTTTTCATGGGACAAACATATGAAGGAGGGTATTCCTGAATGGACACAGGTGAAAGACTCATAAAGGCGCGTTGTGCTGAAGCAGACACAGGAGAGAGATGTTCTCTGAAGCAAGCATGTGAAAAGCCACGTGGACAATAACAGGGCTGAGCTAGGCTTGCTTATAGAGCTAGCTGTGCAAGGCTTGTGAGTCTTGCATCTTTGGTTCCCTGAGAGAGGCACAGCCGAGAACGTCTCCTGGCATTCCTCTGGGTCCCTAGCGCTGACTTGTGCTGAGGCTGAGGCCTGGCTGTCTCTGCTAGGCAGGGCTACCGCTGCTGATTTGTGTTTGTTATCCTGATCTACTGAAATGGACTGCTGGTACGTCCGTGAAGTGTTTGCAAGTGGATCAAGCTGTCGCTGCCAATGTGTGAACTGAACTGCTGATTTCCAGACAACACAGACCAGAGTTGGCTTGAAAGAACCTTTCTAAACAGGTCCACTTCCTTTGTATCCTTTCTTTCCCACTACCTCTGGTGGGTGGTGGACTGAAAGGAATGTTAGAGCGCTTAAAAACCATCATTAAAAATAGGTTTTAAAAAGTTACACGTGTGTGCACACATGCATGCATATTCTTACAAATGTACGTATGTGTGGAAGCCAGAGGTCAGTATCAAGTATTGTCCTCAGTTTCTTTCACATTGTTTTCTTAGTTTTTGAGACACAGTCTCTTGCCAAGTGTAGAGCTCAGGGTTTTGACTGGACTACCTGACCAAAAATCCAGGGATCTTCCTGTCTCTGTGTCCCCAGCTTTAGTGTGCAGTCATGACCACAGCGTCTGGTAGTATCTTCTCCTTCTCCTTCTCCTTCTCCTTCTCTCCTTCTCCTTCTCCTTCTCCTTCTCCTTCTCCTTCTCCTTCTCCTTCTTCCTTCTCCTTCTCCTTCTCCTTCTCCTTCTCCTTCTCCTTCTCCTTCTCCTTCTCCTCCTCCTCTCTCTCCTCCTCCTCCTCTCCTCCTCCTCCTCCTCCTCCTCCTCCTCCTCTTTCTCTTCCTCCTCTTTCTTCTCCTTCTTCTTCTCCTCCTCTCTCTCCTCCTCTCCCTTTTCCTTTTCTTTTCCTTCTTTTCTTCCTTCTTTCTCCTTCTTTTCCTCTTCTTCAGCATAGAAGGGTCAAAATCCAATCTTCACATTTTGGTGCAAAGCACTTTACCATTGAGCTACCCCCCCAACCTTCCCCAACATTTTGATACGGGATCCACCCTTCCCAACCTTGAACTTGTAGGATCAAGAGCTCCCTCAGCCTTCTGAGCAGCTAGGACCACAGGAGGCTCTCATCTGATGTTCTTGACACAGAATTTTGTATATAACTATTATAAAAATGGCTCTAAGAAGCCAGGCATTATGGCTCACACCTATAATCCTAGCACTTGGGAGACTGGAGTGTGATAATCTCAAGTTCCAGGTCAGCCGAGGCTATAGAGTAAGTGCTCAAAACAGTAATAACAACCATGAATAAAATTAAATGGTCTGTGTTCCTCATGCTCACATTCACAGAGCCCGGAGTTCATCTCCCACCATCTAAAAACAGAAGAAAGGAGAAAGGGCGGGTGGGGGGATTCCATATGAAAGAGCGTGGGGTCATAGAAAAGAAACCAAGATTAAGCCAGGTGGTGGTGGCAACACACTCCTTTAATCTCAGCAGTTGGGAGGCAGAGGCAGGCGGATTTCTGAGTTCGAGGCCAGCCTGGTGTACAGAGTGAGTTCCAGGACAGCCAGGGCTACACAGAAAAAACCCTGTCTTTAAATGAAAAAAAGGAGGAAGGAAGGAAGGAAGGAAGGAAGGAAGGAAGAAGAAGGAAGGAAGGAAGAAACTAAGATGAAATTGTGTGAGATGAGCTTTTATGGGTCTCAGGCACTTCTGTGCAGACAGTTCAGTAGGGCCTAAGGAGCTAAAAGTGAGCACTTGTTGGGGATGGGAAGAAAGAAAGAAAAAAAAAAAAGAAAAAATTAGATTAAAAACATTTACCCTTGGATGAGTTCCATGATTTTGCATGCTGAACTGCTAATTAAGATGGTTACCTTGGTAACCGTTGCACCAAATGATAGCATTTACAGTTCTGACCTATGAAGAACTGTCTTAAAGTAACTCAGCAGCAATGAGTAAAAGCCTCTAAAATTGTTATATATCAAATAAAAAATGTCAAGGGACTGGGGAGATAGCTTACCAGGTAAAGAGCTTGCCAGGCAGGTATGAGAACTTGTCTGGATTCTTAACACCCACATAAAAGCTAGGCAGCTACCTGTAATCCCAGCACTCAGGAGACAGAGATAGGATCCCTAAGACAAGCAGGCTGGTTAGACTAGCTGGAATTAGTGAGTTCCAGTCTCACTGAGTATTGTGACAATCTTGCTGAAGATTGAACCCAGATCCTCTGGACGAACAGCCAGTGCTCTTAACTACTGAGCCATCTCTCCAGCCCCATGTTCAGATTTCTAATCTGATCACTTCTGAACAACAGAATAAAGGATGCTGGTGATATTGACAAGTACAATGTAAACGTCTAGAAGTACATTCTCAACACAAAGAACATCTCTGGAGCCAGTGAGGTAGCTCAGTGGATGAAGATGCTTGCTGCCAAGCCCGATGACCTGAGTTCAATCCCCAGGACCCACAGTGTGGAAGAAGAGAGTAAATGTTGTTTTCTGATCTCCACACAAACACCATGGCATGTACACACCATGCTACCCAAATAAATAAATGTAATTAAAAAAATTAAAGCCGTCTTTCTCAATAAGCATTTATTTTATCCTTCACACGTCTACATTTTAGATACATGGAACTAACTGAAACACAGCTCGACACCTTGAACTTTGGCATTAGAAAAGAATTGTTTGGGGCCAGCACCCAAACACCCAATCGGTATGGTGGCTCACACCTTTAATCCCAGAAACTCTGGAGGCAGAGGCAGGCAGATTTCTGAGTTTGAGGCTAGCCTGGTCTATAGAGTGAGTGCCAGGATATGGAGGGCTACCCAGAGAAATTCTTTGACTTGAAAAATAAAACTTTTTTTTCCTCCTGGAGAGATGGCTCAGCAGTTAAGAGCACTGGCTGCTCTTGCAGAGTGTCAGGGTTTAGTTGCCAGCCCTTGGTGGTGGCTCACCTGTAACTCCAATTTGATATGCCTGACACTCTTTTCTGACCTCTGTGGGCACCAGGCACACAACACACATGGTACACATACCTACATTCATGCAAAAACACTCACACATATAAAATAAAAATAAATAAATCTTTAAAAAGAATAATTCACATATACCCTTAATTTTTTCAGGTAATTTTCTACAAGATAGTGACTTTTTAAGGTTTACTGTCATTATTTTTTTTAATTAAGTATACACATGGGTGTTTTTATGTGGGGATATGTGTACACAAGAAGGCCAGAAGCCAGAGGCCTAGGATCCCCTTGAACTGGAATTACAGGCAGTTGTGAGCTGCCCTGTGGGTTCAAGGAATAGAACTCATGTCCTCTAGAAGAGCAGCCAGTGCTCTTAACCACTGTATTATCTCTCCAGCCCAAGATGGAGATTTTAAATGATACTTAGTAAATAAAGCACAGAAAACCCTAATAGGAAAAATACTAATAGATAAAAAAGTGAGCAATCATCTAGTAATGATAGCTCATAACTGCCAGAGTATGGAATTGTTACTGAAAAAGTAGAAGGTGTGTGTGTGTGTGTGATTTTGTTTTTCATAATGGAAACCTCAGAATATTTAGAACTGATACACTAGGATCTGTGTAGAAGGCCATTTGGCAGGAGTCTTTGATGGTAGGTGAATTAGCAAGGGTGTTCTAGGAAGACAAAGCAATGAAATTAATTTTACTACAAAGGGGGATTTATTAGAATGGCTTACCCGCTATGGGCTGGGGAGTCTAACACGACTGGATGCACACTGCTAGCTGCTCTGTTCTTGAGTGCCCTCAGTCTGCTGCTGAAGGCTGGACGATTTGTAGGGAACTGTTGGTGTGTCCATGTTGGGAGCCCAGGAATTAGGGGTTTATAGTGGAGGACAGTGATAGCCACTCCAGCAGCAGCAGCAACAGCAATAGACACTGGGGGGACCATCAAAGGCAGGTGAGGGGCATAGCTTTACCTCAGGCCTCCTGTGTCTGAGCCACCAGTGGGAAGACATCACCCACTGTGAGGGTAGATTTTCCTCTGCAGCTCTTCCTGTCTGGAAACACCTCAAATGCACAGCCATCGGTCGATGCTACACTCTTCCACTGAGAATCACAGATAATGATGGCGGTAGGTATGCTTTAGGGTGAGCCATCTTCCTTTCCAGGATGATGTGGAGCAAGGCTTCTCAACCCTCCTGATGCTGTGACCTCAGCACAGCTCCTTGTGTGTGGTGACCCCAACCATAGGATTATTTCCATTGCTATTTCCTAACTGTAGTTTTGCTACTATTAGAAATCATGATGTAAATATCTGTGTTTTCCAATGGTCTTAGGTCACCCCTGTGAAAGGGTCATTTGACCCCAAAGGGGTTGCACCACAGATTAAGAACCGCTGACCGAAGGCCTGTCAGAGTCACCGAGCTACTGAGCACCTTGCTTGCCCCGAACAGTGATGAACACTATGTGCCAGTACCTATGTGTTCCAGGGCCAGCTTTGGGCTTGGGTTGACCAGTGGGAAGGAACTCATGGTGAACCAAGGTGGGCTTGGATTCAGCTTGGCAGCACTGAGCCAGAGAGTACCTTCACTTGAAGGATTCTAACTGCATTTATAAACAAACAATGGCTAGCTAACCAGAGTAGCAAGGTAGCCATGCTGTGTTGTGAACCTGAAAGCAGAGAGAAAGATTGGCAGAAGAAAGGGCTAAATATAGTATAAACTCCATGTCAGCATAGGCATGGAGATTCCATTTCTAGGTAGTGTAGCTTAGTGGGCAGAGCACTGGCCTGGCATGACCAAAGGCCTAGCTTCAATTCTGTGTCCTGAGGAGGAGGGGGAGGAGGAGGAGGAAGAGGAAGAAGAGAAAGGAGGAGAGGAAGAGGAAGGGAGGAAGAAGAAGAGAAAGGAGGAGGAAGAGGAGGACTCATGTTGCACATTGGTCAAGGACCTGGATTTCTGTGGTTCTCAGTTTCCCACTGTAAAATGACGATAGTGCTTTTGATCCAACCCTTGGCAAGTGGAAGCAGTAGGATTAGGAGTTCAAGACTGGCCTAGGGTATACATGAAGGCTGGCCTAGGGTATACATGAAGGCTGGCCTAGGGTATACATGAAGGCTGGCCTAGGGTATACATGAAGGCTGGCTTAGGGTATACATGAAGGCTGGCCTAGGGTATACATGAAGGCTGGCCTAGGGTATACATGAAGGCTGGCCTAGGGTATACATGAAGGCTGGCTTAGGGTATACATGAAGGCTGGCTTAGGGTATACATAAGGCTGGCCTAGGGTATACATGAAGGCTGGCTTAGGGTATACATAAGGCTGGCTTAGGGTATACATGAAGGCTGGCCTAGGGTATACATAAGGCTGGCCTAGGGTATACATGAAGGCTGGCCTAGGGTATACATGAAGGCTGGCTTAGGGTATAGATGAAGGCTGGTCTAGGGTATACATGAAGGCTGGCTTAGGCTACACGAAACTGTTTCAAAGGGAAAGATGGTGGTGGTCACAGAGCGTCTGGTGTCGATGAGTCCCTGTGGGATTAGCATGTGGCCATGTCACGTGTCTGTTATTCATTTGTGTTACATGTCTGTAATCCTGGTGCAAGAGAGGACAAGGCAGAAAGTTCAAATGCTCAGCAGCTTAAAGTCAGCCTGGCTGACAGAGTGAGAACCTGCCCTAAAAACACACACAGACACACACACACACAACACACACATACACATACACATCACAGGCAAATATATACATGCACACACACACATATGCACACACACACATACACATCACACACAGATATATACATGCACACACACACATGCACACACACACATACACATCACACGCAGATATATATCATACACACACATGCACACACACATCACACACAGATATTACACCGCACACATGCACACACACACAGATATATACATGCACACACACATACACATACACACACAGAGAGAGACAGAACAAATGAAATATCCATGTGTACACAACTTTCTCACTACAGTTAGTCTTTGTGAGAGTGCTGCTGTTCCTCTGCCCACCTAGCAGGCTGGGGCTCAGTTCACTGGTAATAGGCCTTTCAGTTAGAAATGCCCTCAGGAGCCTCACCTACCCATTTTTCTTCAGTGTGTGCCTTTGTTTAAAAGATAGAGTCTCATGAGTCCAGGATTACCTTGAACTTGCTATGTAGTCAGGGGTGACCTTGAACTTCGGATCCTCCTATGCCATTTCCACTTCCCAAGTGTTGGGCTCACCACACCACACTGTTGAGGTGCTAGGCGATCAGCCCACAGCTTTGGGCCTGTTGGCCAGGCAGTAACTCCGAGTCTATTCTATGTTGAAGTCTTCCTTCTCCTTAGAAACTCAGCTAGACACGTATTACCTCCTCTGAGGATTTTGTTGTTTAGTTGTGTTTTGAGACAGGGTCTCATGCCTCTTCCTTCTCTCTTTAAAAAAGAAAATTACTTTACTGTCATGAACTCACAAATAAAAACGTTACATTGCTGTGTAAGGTAGCAGCGCTCATCCCAGCTCCACGCACCTCATCCTGAAGCCTGGGGCTTCGCTTACACTTTACACTTTCACTACTAACCACACAAACACAGCAAGAAAAACTACTATGACAGGGATGAAATTAGAAAAACAACGCTGTGTCCTCTCTCAGCTGAGTCAGGTCCTTTGGCCGCCATTTTGTGGGAACGACAGAATGTCTCTAGTCTTGAGCTTGCTGCTTAGTAATCAGGATGTTGAACTTCTGATTCTCCTGCTTCTACCTCCCAAGTGTCCTCCGACTGCAGCACAGGCACGGGAATCAACCAGGTTCTCATGCATGCCCTCAAGTACTCTAGATCCCTGGCCAAGTCCCATCATGCCTAGGAGACATTTGTAAGTGACTGCTGTACCCAGCGCTCATACTGACAGTATGAATCATCTATCCTAGAAATTAGCAGGACTGTGAAAGCTTTTATCTCTAATACATGGCATACGTGCCAAATCACTATTCCAAGAATGTGGCCTTGGGTTCCAAAATTGATTTTGTGTGCGTGTCTTTGTCTATGTTTGTGGGCGTGTTTCTTTGTTTTTAGAGCAGGTTCTCCGACTCCCAGGCCAATTTTAGGTTGCTGAGCGTTTGATCAGAGCACGTTTTTCCAGTCCTGATCACATTGAGTCTCCCAGCCCCCTCCAGCTTTGGCTCTCTACGCGATACAGCACAAACCCGCGAGCAAACAGCGCCCCCTGCTGCTCGGGAACCGTTGAGGCCTCAAATGGAAGCCACAGGACTGTTGAGCCGGTGCCACACAGCTGCCCCACATCTGTCTCCTGGCTGTGGAGTAGGTGTCCTCGCTGCAACAGACTGGCGTGAAACTGATCCCTGCAGAAGGCCAGGAAGCTGGAGGCTGCTAACAGACTCTTCTTTTCCCCTGTTAAGCCATTTCCTTAAAACCCTGCTCCTCTTTCCCAGTCTGCTCTCAACCCTGAGGCCAGATGAGACAGCCCTGTCAATGAGCCCCTCACGACGTGAGCCACACAGTGGTTCTTCCTTGTCATATGGAAAACTTGAGTCTCCATGCTCCAGTCCTTCATTGCTCTGCTCTCGCTGCCATCCGGTTTCTTCTGGAAGCGCTGAGAATTGAATCCAGGGCCTCACTCACGGTAGGCAAGCAGTCCACCTAACACCAAGGTACACCCTCGGCCCGCATTTTACTTTCAACTTAAATGTATTTGTTTGTTTGTTTGGTGTGTGGTGTGGGTGCACTGTACTGTAAGCATATGAACATAGAAGGGCATGTCTGGTGTCCTGTCTCGTCACTCTCCGCGGTATTCCTTGATTCAGGGTCTTTCCCTGTGCAGAGGTGGCGGTTTCCACCCTCCACAGTGATGGAGTTCTAGCACAAGCACACAGGCTTTGCTTCTTGTTTGTTTTCTTTTTCTTTTCTTTCTTTCTCTTTCTTGCTTTTTCTGTGTGTGAGTGTGTATAGGCATGCATGTATACAGGTGTATGAGTGTAGCTGAAGAGGGCTGAAACAATCCACTCCTGCACCTACACATACAATCCCCAGCCCAGTTGACAACTAAGGTTCATCATCACAGGGGCACTTCTAGTCTCTCATGCCCATTAAAATGCTGGGTAAGGGCGTCAAGGAAGCAAGGCAGGTCAAGAAGGCACTCAGTGCAAGGTCACCATGACTTTACACTCTCACATATGCAAATGCTTTCCGAGTCTTTGCCCAAGATCAGAACAATGAAGGAACAGCATAAATTAGGAGTCCTCTGCAGTGAATCAGAGTGTGGAAGAGGGGTCCAGGTTGAACCCACTGAAGACTGGATCAAAGCACAAGTCAGCAGGCCCCTGAAATAGCCAGCTGTGATGAGGAGTGGGGTGGAGGGGAGATAAAGGAAAGAGAGGAAGATGGAGAATGCCAGGAGACTGAGGTCAGCTGCCCCTTGCGCATGCATTACAAAGGGCGTTTCTGTTACTGATAGATCATTACCTGGTGAGGTGTGTGAATGTGTGTGCATGTCCTTGTGCATTTATGCATGTGCATATGTGGTGTGCATATGCGTGTGTGATTTTTTAAAAATTATTGTCATTACTATGATTTTACTTATTCACTTTACATCCCTCTCACTGCCCCCTCAGTCACCCCCTCCCACAATTCTTCCGTCTTCCCCTCCCCTTCTCCACTGAGCAGGTGGGGGCCTCCTTGGGTATCCCTCCACCCTGGCACATCATATCTGTGAGGCTTGGTGCATCCTCTCCTACTGAAGCCAGACAAGGCAGTCCAGCTAGAAGAACATATCCCATGTACATACAGGCAATGGCATTTGGGATAGCTTCCACTCCAGTTGTTTGGGTCCCACATGAAGACCAAGCTGCACATTTGCTATGTGTGTGCAGGGTGTGTGGGATGTTTTAAGTGCTTTTAAAATAAGATTTATTTTATTACTTTTAAGTGGTGTGTGTGTGTGTGTGTGTGTGTGTGTGTGTGTGGTCACACAAGCTCACAAGAGCTCTCAGAGGCTAGAGGCATCGTAGCCCTTGGAGCTGGCCATCACCTTCTGTCTCTAGGTGTCCACAGCCACATCACTCCTCTGGCTTCAAGGACGCTGGTAGCAGTCGCTGGAACTGAGTGCAGGGTCACATGTTGTAGCAGGAAAATTTCCCTGCAAGTTGTGAGGAGGTAAGGTGGGAAGAGTAAGGAGAGGAAGAAGAGAAGGAAGAGGAGGAGCTAAGGAGGCAGAGATGTAGGAGCATTGGAGAACCACGCATGTATCGAGAGCAGTCCTGGGTAACAACTTATATCTAGGTTAGTTAGTTAATTGGTTAACACTTCTAATTGTGTGGGCATCTTGCTATTTGGGTATTACCCAAATTAAAAAAAAGCTATTGGATCATCTTTAAACATTAGAGTCTCATTTCTATAGAGTCTCATTTCTACCTGAGCTGGCAGCCTGAGCTGTCGTGGCCCGAGCTGCTCGTGGCCCGAGCCGCTCGTGGCCACAGGCCTTGTCTAGTCAGGAAGATGGAGGCTGATTAAAAACAGGCCAGACTGGGAGCCACTGATTTAAATATCCCCCTCAACACCATGTTTCTCAGCGTAGTTTTGGTGTTAGCAGGGAAGGAAGGGAATCTGTCGTCAGACCTTTGATACACACGGACATCTCTGGTGCTGAGGTTCAAAGTGTGAGAGAGGCTTCACCAGGGAAGAGAGTCTCAGAACAAGGATAAGTCACTATGTTCAAGAGCATAATTTATACTTGCAGGAAGAGATGCAGGCCATATGCAGGGCAGATATGTTAGCCTAAAATGTGACATATTGGTAAAATATAGAACATAGGTAATGCAATGCTTGTATGTCTAAGACAGTGTACTACATCTGGCCGGCAGCTGGCATTTATAAACTCAGGCTCAGCAGGATGCCACTTCAGGAAACAATTCCCAAGCCCCGGGCACCCTCTGTCTTCCTCACTGCTCCCTTAAAGGACGCAGCACCAAAGTCACTGCAAAATGCAATTAGAAAAGGAAAACTCGTTCTCTGTATTGCTTCCAGAAATGTTCTGGAAAGCTCTAGAAGGGATTCTGTGAGGTATCACTTATGGGCCAGCTTCATCTGTAATGCCAGACCATCACCAACTCACATGCAAATGGTATCTCTGCATTCCCAGGCTGTGCTATCCTGGGAGGAGAATGGGGGCTGCTGCCAAAGGAGAGTATGGCCCGACTCAAGCAGGCTGCTGCCAGTCAACAGTACTCAGCACCAAGCACATCTGTGTCAGAGACCACTATTGTTGTTATTGTTGTTTAGGTAAATGCCATGATACCTTTCTCATACACGCCATGATCTGTTTCTATTTTCCTCTCTTTCCTCTCTCACTTCCTTCCTTCCCTCAGCTAACCCAAGCCTCTGCTTTCTTCTTCCACGTATCTGTTACCCTCTCTCCCATCCCAATCACTGTCCCTTACAGTCTTAGTCTCTCCTCTCCTCTGAGGTTCCCCTCTAGTTTCATGACTTGCAAACAAACATAGATGAATGCATATACATATATGCACACACACATATTTTTTTTTTTTTTGGTTTTTCGAGACAGGGTTTCTCTGTACAGCCCTGGCTGTCCTGGAACTCACTTGGTAGACCAGGCTGGCCTCGAACTCAGAAATCCGCCTGCCTCTGCCTCCCAAGTGCTGGGATTAAAGGCGTGCGCCACCACCGCCCGCAACACACATAATTTTAAATCTCTGTTCTGTGTTTGAGAAA
This sequence comes from Mastomys natalensis, assembly GCA_021653895.1. NCBI lineage: Eukaryota > Metazoa > Chordata > Mammalia > Rodentia > Muridae > Mastomys > Mastomys natalensis. Next base: position 1,229,091 of record JAJTUV010000062.1, read on the forward strand.
ACGCGCATTTTTTCTAAGTCTAGCTTATTCTTGCTTAATATAAGGATTTCTGGTTACATCGATTTTTCTTTAAGTATCATGATTTCATTTTTCTTTAAGGCTGCATAAAAATGTGGTTATTAACTGTGTCCTAGCCTTTGTAGAGTCTAACCAGTCCTGCCCCAGGTAGTTGTTCATAATATCAAGCCTCCTGCCTGTGGCCCTCCACTCCTTCCAATTTTTTTTTTTATTGGAAATTTTTTATTGGAAATTTTTTTTTTACATTTCAGATGTTCTCTCCTTACCCCATTTCCCCCTCCCTCCAGGAACTCACTATCCCTTCCCCTCTCTGCCTCCACGTTGGTGTACCCCCACCCACCCTCCCTGTACCTCACCTCCCCACCCTCGAGTATTCCCCCCAGACGTCCAGCTTCATGGACCAAGGATCTCTTTCCCACTATATATAGCTCCCTTGATATATAGCTGGAGCCGTGGGTCCCTCCTAAGCGCTCCAGGCTGGTGGTTTAGACCCTGGGGGCTCATGGTTGGTTGGTATTGTTGCTTTCCTCATGGTGTTCCGAATCCTCTCAATCTTTTCAGCTTCACTCTATCTTCTCCATTGGGAACCCATGCTCAGTTATGGTTGCTTGTGAGCATCTGCCTCCTGAGTATGTCCAATTTCTAATGTGCTCGATGCCTTACTCAATGTCTGCCTTCCAGACGCTCCCAGGAAACTGGTGGCGCCGCAGCGCCCCTGCGGCAAAGTCTCAGAAGCCTCTAGGTTGCTTGGCTCTTAACGTGAGCAGGGGCCACGTTTGACAAGTGTCTTCTGTGTTCTGTCGCTGGCCCTGAGTTTCAGAGTCAGGAAACATGGAGTCTTAAGCTAGATGTCTTGGTTGAGGCAGTAATCCCATCACTAAGGAGATTTAGGCAGGAGGATCGTGAGTTCAAGGCAAATCTGGCCAGCATAGTCAGGCCCTACCACAAACAAAAACACCATCCACTCTCACTCTTTGGAGAGACTTCAAAGAGATGTCTGTTTCCTTCTGGATCTCGTCCCCTTTTCTTTCCATTAGGGTTTCACTGTGAGAGCAAATGTTAGTAACATCGATACAGATGTTTAGAGGAGGTTTTAAATGGGTAACAAAGAGGAGAGAAAAGTTGAGAGACAAATTTAGGCTATTGTCAATTGTGTAGGAGGCAGCCGGCATACAGGGAAAAGATAAACTGGAGGCAATTCAGTAAGCCGTAAGATGCTCTGTGGGGCCTATAACTGATGAACTGATTGATTTTTGTGCTGGAAACTAACTATAGAGCCCAGCATGTGCAAGCTCTGGCTTTCTGAGAGAGAGGGGGGAGGAGAGGAGAGAGAGAGCCATTCTTCAGAAATGTCACCATTTCTGCGTTGAGATAGATCCTTCATTGGCTGGAGTGTACTGGCTCAGCTAGGCACACAGGATGTCCTGTCCCCGCTCTCCAGCACTGGGTTCATAATCTCACCATGCCTGACATTTTTATGTGGGTTCTGGAGGTTGAACTTTGACCTTTGCCCTTGTGAGGCAGCTGAGCCATCTGCCCCAGCCCTGAGAACTATCCTTTAAGTCTCAACAGGCTATTTTTACTTCTGTGATTTTTCCCTCCAAACTGTCCCATCTCTGTTTTGTTTCTTTGTTTGATTTTTGCTATTTTGAGTTGGTCATCTCAAATTGTCAGACTGTCTTGAGCTTACTGTGTACTGAGAACGGTCCTGAACCCCCTGTCTGTAATTCCAAGCACGTGGTCACTGCTGTGAGCCACCACCCTGGCTCTACCCTTTTCTCTTCTTTCTTTCTTTCTTCTCTTTCTCTTCTTCTTTCTTTCTTTCTTTCTTTTTTCTTTCTTTTTCTTTTTTTTTGAGACAGGGTTTCTCTGTGTAGCCCTGGCTGTCCTGGAACTCACTCTGTAGACCAGGCTAGCCTCGAACTCAGAAATCTGCCAGCTCTGCCTCCCAAGTGCTGAGATTAAGGCGTGCACCACCACCGCCCCGCTACCCTTTTCTTAACTACAGTTGTTTGTTAGATAGGTTTTCATTTTCTGTGTTCCTGCGCCTATTTGACATTACCTATTTCCTTCTTTAAAAGTTTCCATTTCTAAGCTGGGTAGGGTGGTATACTCCTGTAATCACTTGGGATTTGGAGGGCTTTGGAGGGTCAGGAGTTCAAATGCAGCCAAGCTAAAAGCAAGATTGAAGCCAGTCTAAGCTATATGAAAACCTATCAAAATTAAAAAAAAAAAAACCTTTGAGATTTTCAAATTGTATTTCAATATTTTCATTCCTCCTTCATTGAGTTTTGCTACATGTATTGTCATTTGTACTCTTTGTCTTCATTTTGTAGTTCAGGATCCAAATCCTTTCTCGTCTTGGCTATTCTCTGAATGTTCACACAGATGCCAGTACTTATGAGACCAGGGCCCACTGGCAAAAGAGCGAGCCATCCCTGAATCTGTTTAAGGTGGGGGATGTGGCTCTGTCGGAAGAGTGGCTATCTCTCCATGTGAAGCCCTGGGTTTGGTCCCCAGAATCAGGTAAAGTGGATGTGATGGTGCACACCTTATGGAGTGCACTGAGTGTGGTGCACACCTATGGTGTGATGGTGCACACCTATGGGTGTGATGGTGCACACCTATGGATGTGAGTGCACACCTATGGATGTGATGGTGCACACCTATGGATGTGATGGTGCACACCTATGGATGTGATGGTGCACACCTATGATCCTAGCAGCAGTACAGCAGGGGTGCAGGGTCAGAAGCTCGGGGTCACCCTGAGTGCAAAGGGAGTCTGAAGCTGCCCAGGTAAGAGACGGTAGATAGATGAAGGATGGATGGATGGATGGATGGATGGATGGATGGATAGATATGGATAGATGATAGATAGAAGATAGATAAGAGTGATCAGATGGATGGATGGTAGTGAAATAGATAGATTAGATAGATAGTAATAGATAGATGATAGTTAGATCTCCACTGCGCATTGCTCGTACGCAAATCACTTACCTTTAGCATGCCTACAAGGACTCTGTCATTCTCACCATTTCCAAAAATTCATGATCAAATGATTCAGCTTACACTCAAATCAAAGTCAAGCCGGGCGGTGGTGGCCACGCCTTTAATCCCAGCACTTGGGAGGCAGAGGCAGGCAGATTTCTGAGTTCGAGGCCAGCCTGGTCTACAGAGTGAGTTCCAGGACAGCCAGGGCTACACAGAGAAACCCTGTCTCGAAAAACAAAAAAAAAAAAAAAAAAAAAAAAAAAAAAAAAAATCAAAGTCAAGCTGCCTGCCTGGTTCTTTACTACATTTAAGGGCTGGCAGGGTGGCTCAGTGGGTAAAGACACTTTGGGTGCAGCTGATGACCTAAGTTTAATCCCCAGGATCCATGTAGTGACATGTAGTGAAAGGGTTAAATCAGCTCCTTTAAGTTGATCTCTGACCTTCACATGTGTATTTCTCTGTCTCTCTCTGTCTCTCTCTCTCTTTCTCTGTCTCTCTTTCATACACACACTAAACAAATAAGTAGATATTAAAAAAACAATTAAAATCACTGACTCTCCCTCATTTTCTAAGGTCATACCTGCTCTGTCTTCATCCAGTTTGTGTCGCCTCATAATTTATGAGAACCAGACAGGATCACATAAGTGTCCCCATGCAGACAGCTATTGCCTAAGCTGAAATTAACACCCTTTCAGGGAAATATATTTTTTAAGAGCACACTAACATGCAAAAGGGAAGACCAGAGTTTTAAAATATATCTTTTCTATAGAAATTCAGATGGTAATGTCTGGACAGATGGGAGCTAAGGGCACCCACGAGCAGAGAATTATTCAAAACCACCACTTGTGCATGTGCTGGCTCGTAATCTGCAGCTTTTCACACTGGGGATTTGAACAATGAATAGTTTTCACAGACTATTGTATTTTGGCATCTCTAATTAGGAGCTGATGAAATTCCTATTTAATTACATGTTACTTTTTCCAATGTTTCAGAATTTCCCCAAGTCCATGCTGCTACGTATATTGAATCAGCCTGTCAACTCATATATATGCAAACATGTTCCTGGGACAGAAAGATGATTTTGAAAGCCATCTCGCAAACAAGGGTGTATAGCTGGAAGCTTCATAGCGCATGGGGACATGGATACGTGAGGCTGCAGAAGAAGGTCCAAGCATGCCAGCGCTCCCTGTGTCATCATCACATTTCTAGTGACAGTGAGGCACAGTGTGTTGTCTACTTCCTTAATTGTGATGCTAAGGACAGAATCCAGAGTTTCTCATCTGCTAGAAAATGTTCTACCTCTGAGTTATACCATCAGCTACTACTATAGAACAACAGTAAGAGGGAGGGTGTGCATGTGAATGTCCGTGTGTACTAAGATTGCAAGTGAGAAACGCAATAAGACTTTATCTCACATATATATTGTAATTTAAAACCCTATGCAGTTAGTTGTATTTGGCAGGAATGCTCTACCACTGCGCTACATCTCTCCTCTAGTTTCCCAGGCTGGCCGGCTTACAATCCCTTTGCCTGACTGAGTAGCTGGATTGCAGGGCTTCACTACCAGACTGGCTCATGAAATAAAGGGGACAGGGCAAGCTGTTGTTGGACTGGTCTGCTGAGGCTAACCCATGCTCCAGCCCCTCCTGCTCACTCCCCACACTCCACATCCCAAGATGAAATCCAATCCATTTTTTGCTCCCCCACACCCCCTAAACTTGACATGCTTGCAAGATTTTCTTCCTCAAATGGTTCCCTCTATTTAAAAACCCCACACAACCCTGCTGTCCCTCCCAGCCTGACGCGCTTCCAAGGCGCTCCTCAAACTGTTCCTTTGTTGATGTTGATTACTTGGCCCCACTTCCCACCAGCTGAGACTGGCCTGATGCTGCCTAGGTTCAGAAATGTTCTCCCCTAAATTCTGGCTAGACAAATGACTGACTTAGGGGAGGTCCCTAAGCATCATTCCTGTGTCAATCAAATTCTACATTGAGGAGCAGAGAGAGAAAATGACGGAGAAAGAAGCAAAAGCCGTCATCACTGGGAAACACTGACTGTGGCAGAACACTCAGCAGCCTTCCAAGAACGTCTGCGTTAGGCATTAGGGCATCCAGTGCTGATGTATCTTCATATTGGTATTGATTAGATTCGACACAAACCCACATCAAACATGAAAACCAAGCCTGGGGTCAGTGGAGAACACCTGTAATCTCAGAACTCAAGAGGCTGAGGCAGGAGGACTGACCTGACTGAAGCCAATGTAGGCTACAAATCAAGACCTCTGTCTCAAGTAAGGCAAAAAGGCACGACACTCTCAGCTTGGGAGTTGAGGATTTGTAGCCTGGGGAGGGAGGAGGGGCAGCACAACACAGCACAACACCTGAGGGGTCTTATACAGCAGCACTTGACAGGTGGCTGCAGCCTCAGTTTGTCTTAGTGAAGTTTTCTGGATCTGTTCCCTCCAGGATAACACTATGACACAAGCAGACAGTCCTGCAGGATACAGGCAGCCTAACAGTGAGCTGCCGCCCTACCAACCCTAGTCAGGCTGTGCAAACCCACCAGAGTGTGCTCTAGATATTACATGGTTTCTGGTAAGCATTTCTTCACATTTCTTGTAGCCATTGTAAAATTCAATAAGAGCACATTAAATAAGACCTTGGATTCTGTTCCTTTGTTTGCTTGGTCTTAAGGAGGAAAGCGTTCTGTAGAGACAGCAGGTGGGCGCTGAGGAGACACAAAGGGTGCTAGTGGGAGTGCCCTGGTCCAGGAGTCGCTCCTGCAGCATCTTGTATATGAAAGAAGAGTTCCTTTCACTAAATTGTCTTAAGACTCAGCTTGGTTCTTTTGTTTCATTTTGGTTTTTTTCAAGACAGGGTTTTTCTGTGTAACAAAGCCCTGGCTGTCCCAGACTCACTTTGTAGACCAGGCTGGCCTCAAACTCACAGACATCCTCTTACCACTGCCTCCTGAGTGCTGGGATTAAAGGTGTGCACCACCTTACCTAGCTTTTGTATTCTTTTCTTTTGGTAAGAGCCGAGTTTTTAAGTTGGCTGGCAACTGGGCTTGTCGAATCGAGCAGCTTCTCTGAGGCTCTCGCAGCTGCACTGTAGAGTCATCTGTGGTTGGTGAAACGACGGTAACTCCTCGGCGATGCAGCATCCACAACCTGGTGAAGAAACATTCATCGTTCTTTGCCGCCGCAGGGTGGCTTTCGGTGGCACAGGCTGTTGGGATGCCATCTAGGGGCTCTGAAGATGTGAGTACCCTGCCTTGGACAGACAGAGATGGCAATGTCTTTCCAAACACAAAGGCCGCCTTTTCCTCCACCTCCTGACTCTCCCAGATCCTCCAGCCATCTTCCTGGAAATGACCCTATCATGAGATCTATGTAACAAACAAGCATAGACCTCTAGGGTAGGTAGACATGGCTCTGGGAGAAAGGATACTTGCTGCCAAGCCTGACCTGAGTTCTAGCCCCAAGACCCCCAGATGGTGAAGGAGAGGACCCACTCCCGAAAGCTGTCCTCTGACCTCCACATCCGTGCCACAGCAGCAACAATGTTCTCCAATAAACAGACAGAAGTAATAAAGAACAAAAAGTTTAAAAATGGGGCTGGAGAGATGGCTCAGGGTTAAGAGCACTGCTCTTCCAGAGGTCCTGAGTTCAGTTCCCAGTAACCACATGGTGGCTCACAACCTCTGTAATGGGATCTGAGGACAGTGACAGGGTACTTACATATATAAATAAATAAATCTTTAAAAAAATGTTTAAAAAATAATTTTTCCTTCAACTTACAAAATGAGCCAAAGCCCTGGTGCTGGACCAAAGGGTCTTTGCTGGTTTCTTCTTCCTACAAGGACTCAGGGAACCAGGTCCTCGGCTGAGGGTGGAGTTTGGGCAGTAGGATGCTTGCCCCGGATGCATGAAATCCCAGCTTTGATTCTCATATCAAACAAACCGTGTATGCTTGTGCACACAGCCCTGGAAACTTGGGAGGTGGAAGTCTGCTGCATAGTCGGTTTCAGGTCAGCCTGGGACATAAGACCCATCTCAGACAAACTAGAGAGTGAGGACCAACAATCAGAATCTGTAAATTCTCACTTGGCTCTGTCTTTTTCTCATATGCTTCTCTATAAACATTTGGATAATGAAAACAAGTCTTAAACGACATTTTTTCCTTCTAGAATGATTTTTAAAATATTTTTTTATATTTACAGAAATTACAATACTTACACTACAGTATACTTATGGTAATCACAGTGATCTTCTTAAGTTACGTTACTTATGGTAATCACAGTGTGTCTCTCCTTTCTCTTTACTCCCTTCAACCCCATAGGTCTTTCCTTGCTGTCAATGTATGTGCTTGTGTGTGTGTCTCTCTCTGTGTTAGATACATATGCAAGTTATATATGTTACATATTTGCGTCTATATGTTACACACACATCACAACACACACACACACACAATTACAACCTGCTCAGTCTTCATGGTGTTGCTTGAATGAATGCTTTCAGGGCTGATCTTTTGGGGTGCTCTTCCCTGGGTAGAGCAAACTCTCTTGCTCTCAGCATTCCTTAATTGCCTGTAGTTCTGTGTGCAAGGATGATCCCCAAGCCCTTGCCCTCAGTTCACATTAGCATGTCTATTCTTGTCAGTTCATGTTGCTGAAAGTTTATGGGTATGGTTTCTGACATCTCTAGAAGACAGTAGGATCTGCCTCTTAGACTGATCCCAACATCTGTAGGAGACTCCTACAGTCTCAGAAAGCTCCCTGCGCCTCTGGCTCCTACACTCCTTCTGCTTACTCTCCTGCAGTGACCGCTGAGCCTTACATGCAGGGGTGTGTCGTAGATGGAACAGTTGGGACCAAGCGCCACAATCATGCATTTTGACTGGTTGTAATTTTTGGTAATTGTCTTTGTCCATTGAGGATTCATTTTTATTACTTTTAGTTATGTGTATATGCTTGTGTCTGTGTGAACACACATAACAGTGTCTTCAGAGGCCAAAGCCATTGGATCCCCTGGACCTGGAGTTACAAGAGTTATGGTGCTGGGAACCAAACAGGTTCTCTGCGAGAGTAGCTCCAACTCTTAACTGTTGAGCTGTCTCTCAACCCACTTGTTCTCCCTTTGTATGTTTCCCAGGCTGATCGTGATCCTCCTGCCTCAGCCTCACAGGTGGTTGTGACTAGAGGTGGACATCACCACTACTGCCCCAAGAGAGTGATGGACGCAATGGCAGCTGGAACCTCAGCACCTCTGGACTCTTGGTCAGTGTCAAGTAGTGGCGAGAGACAAGAGATGAGCTTTGGATCAGAACGGAAGAGAATGAAATCTTTGCTAGCGGCTTCAGAATACGACTCAGTGGGAGAACACGTGCCTTGTGTGTTCGAGGCCCCGGGGTTCATCACCAGCACCCACTCATTCACCCAGTCGTATCCCTAGCTCGGTGATCACTCACAACTGCAGTTGACATCAACCAATCCCAGGCCTGGCTCCCCTTGGAGCCTGCAGAGGGGAAGTGTATTCTCTTCACAGGTCACTGATAGCTTTAAATGATGTCCCATTCCCCCTGGGCTCTCTTCCTAGCATTTATTTGAAATCCTTCAAATACTTGCTTATTTTCTGTAAGGTTCTTCCTTCTCTCTCCTCTTCTTCCTTCCTCTCCCCTCCCCTCCTCTCTCCTCCCCCTCCCCCTCCCTTTCCTCCTCCTCCTGGGAGCAGGAGCCTGGATGACCTGACTGCCTTTGGTCGGGTCATTTCCTCCATTGTTCGGGGGCACGCCTGCATGGAGAAACGGGTCAGTAAAGTCTTACTGGATGGATAAGGATGAAGCGGGTGCGAGTGAGGCATGCAATACAGGCTGAACAACAGGTTTTTATGGAAGTAAGTCGGACCATAGCACTGCACAGGCTGTGAGGTTCAGCCGGGTCCTCTGTTGTAGCTAAGATCTTTCCTAGATTTTTCACTGCTCTCTGAGAAGACATCCTGAGGGATTATCACTGGAGGGTATGGATGAGAACTTAGCTTTGGGTCCAAGGCCATTTGGAGCAGGTTGGCTCATCTTAGTCCACTCTAAAGCCTTGTGGTGTTCTCTTACGTCATCCTAGACACAGTTCTGTAGCAGTTGTGACAGTCTTCCAGTAGGGGGCACCCTCTGCCAGAACACCATCCTTCGTGGTCCAGGCTACAGTGTTCTTGGTAAGTCACTGGAGTGCGGTGTAACAACGCTGGCTGGCTGACAGCCCGTGCTCCCGATTCCATGCACAGTCTTCTCTGGCCTCTGTTAGCACTTTAACCAATGGTCTACTCCGTACAATAGTCAAGTGAGAAAAGGAATGCTAATTTATGTGCTTTTAAGTCTAACTTTGATTGTCTTTTGAAACTTCATTTGCCCAATTATCCTCCAAACTGTTACCATGGGTCAACATATTTCTTAGCAAAGGGAAGAAGATGGGTTGGGTTGGGGTAGGAGCCAGGTTCTGAAACATGGGTTCATTGGCAGAGCTATCTTCTTTACCTCTCAGTATCCTAAGTCCTCTTCTGTAAAATGGGGTGGCAAGAAGGTACCCACACTTGCTCCAAGTATTAGATAAATTCTTGCTTCTAAATGATGGCAACAAGAGTTACCATAATACACACTATCTAGTACATTGCTAGGTCCTGCTTAACTTTGTAAGAGATATATGAGAAATAGTTTTGTTTTGTTTTTAAAGAACTGTGTCTTTTTTTCCGATTCATTTTTAGAATTTAATTTATGTGTATGTGTGTCTGTATGCCATGGGTGTGTATGTGTTAGAAGAGGGTGTTGGAATTCCTAGAGGTAGAATCACAGGCTGTTGTGAGTCTTCCAGGGTGGGTGCTGGGAACCAATTTCGGGTCTCCTGGGAGAATAGCAGTAAACACTCTTACATGGGCTGTCTCTCCAGCCTCCATGGTGTGTGTGTGTGTGTGTGTGTGTGTGTGTGTGTATGTGTGTGTGTGTTTTTTTAAAGACAGGGTCTCACTATATAGTCCTTGGTGGCCTAAAATATGCCAGCCTCAAACTTGTGATGATCCTCCTGCCTCAGCTGCCTAGGTGCTTGGGGTTAAAGGTATGTATCATTATCCCCTCAAAATGCTTTTAATACAGCCAGATGTGGTGGGCCACATCTGCTTCAGCAATGAAGAAGAAGAGTCTGGGAGGATTTCAGGTGGCCACTAACTTAGAAAACAAAACAATCTTTGATTAAAAATTATATTAAGGGCAAGGAATGTAATTCAGTGATTAAATACCTGGGATCCAGTTTTTTGTTTATCTGTCCATTTAACAAGGGGGTTGTTTGCTGGTCCGGCCCCTTGAGTTGGGTAGCGCTGTTCTCCAAATTGTAAGTGAAGCAATCACATGAGCATTAGAGAGAGAGAGAGAGAGAGAGAGAGAGAGAGAGAGAGAGAGACAGAGAGAACATGCCAAAAGATCTGTTTGTATTTTTAGCAGAGTGGTAATAGCTGTATTTGTTTTTCTATTTTTAATTGTTATATTTTTATAATTGGGATTAGGCCCAAGCCTAAGGTATACGTGGAAGCCCCGTGGGTGTTAGGGACTTGTGTAACCTCCAATAAACACCTAGCCACACTGTGGAGCTGCTCCTGACCCCAGGTGTCTGCTGAGTCACAGCCAGCCTGCCTTCCCTCTGGGGAGTGGAGGAGGCCGCTCTCTGCTCTCTAACAAACCATGCTCTGTACTGGGAAGCTCCAGAGAAGGCTTGCCTCTTCCTGACCTGGTACTCTGCAGAATAAGAAGGGTCACGAGCTACAAAATATAGTACCCTTCCTCAGTTATCTGACTTCTGGAAGAAGGAAGCTAAGGTTAGGCTCCGCGTGGGTAGCTGTGTCACCTTTGTGGAGGGTCATTTGATCACATGGGGACCATTTACCTTGCTGGCCCACGTGCTTGGGAGTGAGCTCCACACTCTGGTCCATCCTCCACCCACCTTAGGGTCACCATTGGTATAGGGTCACCTCTGCTGTGCCCTGCTTGCCTCATTACATGGCGCACTGCCCAACTCGAAGGGTGGACCAGCAAACAGCCCTGTTGTTAACTGGACAGATTCTACGAAGAGGCTTTAAGTGTGTCTCTACTTAGGTGTTCCTTAAACTCTCTACACTCTGCGTCTAACTGTCCAGGCTGTCTGAGCAGGGCAGGGTTAATACATGAAGACAGAGATGCCTGGTGGGACAAAGTGTTAAACACACACCTTTATGAAACTGGCTTTTTGTTTTCACCCCCATGGAAGCATCACTGGGCTCTTGGAGGAAAGAGACCATCTTTGTTGGGTGGAGGAGCATGTTGAGGACGTGTTCCCTACAGACGCTCTCCCTACGCCCTGGCCCCCACCCCCCACAGTGTCCCCTCATTCTTGGCCTTCTTTCCACCCTCCCCACCTCCCCTGACTCCCTGCTCTCTGATCACAAACCTTCAAGATAACATACCACAGACCCACAGAGATGAAAAGCAGTGATAAGACTGAGCCATAAACCTGGTGCATCAGACTGACCCCAGAGCGGAATCTCTAGAGTGTCACTGAGTGGGTGATCAGAGGGGTCATGCATGACCTTTATCAGGGTGTGGCATTTTTAACAGATAACTCAGAATTACATGGGGGTAAAATGAGAGTTGAGGTCTTTTGTTAGGAGGGTGGGGTGGGGTGATGTCCTTCCTACCTCCACCCCAGCTGAGATCTTATCAGGGGAGGGGGTGCAGAGACTCCATAGAAATGGAATCTTCCAGAACTTTTATCTTAGTCCCTCCACTCCTTTACAAAGTTGCTTTCTAGTTTACACAATACAGATAATCCCATCAGAAGAAATTCTTCCACCCAGCTGCCCCCAGAGAGAAACAGAACAGAATCTACTGAAATGTCCAGGTCTCTCCTCAAGTGTGATGATTCTACTTTGGAGACCTCTCTGCTGTTTGGGGTCATATGGTAGGCTGACAAGGATGGTGACTTTTCTACCAGTCTCTGCAGTTCTCTGCCTGTCTGCCCTTCTATAGTGCAGCCCCTTTAAAGGCAGGTCTGTGGTTTCTCAGTGTGGGAGTGGGTGAGCTATCTAAGATGGTGCTGGGGAGACTGAGGCAGGAGGATCACTGAAAGTTTGGGGCCAACCTAAGCTAAGTATCTCTATCCTGTCTTAAATTCCCCTCTCCCTCCCTCACCTCCTCCCTCTCCATTTATCCACCCCTGCCATACACACACACACACACACACACACACTCACAAATCAGAGGCTAAATATTTCCTTTCTCTGGATGATTTGGAGGAAAGGTACCACCGCCAGCTTTTAGAAACAAAGCAATTTCCTCCCATAGATTCAATGAGGTTGGCTGGGAGGAATCTTGGGGTTGCCTACCAAGGAGTGGGCTGAGCCATCTCAAGACTGAGGCTTCGCTGAGGCCAACTAGTCCTTCCGTTCTGGTCGTTCTCAGACCATCTCTCCTTCCTCTCCTTCCCGGCCAAGCAACACCTTCGGTTTCTCACCCCAGAGACCTTGGGTAAAACCTGCCTTCTCCGCTTTTCAGGATGAATAGGGAAACGACACCCCTCTCACCCTACCTGGAGACCCGGGCATCGGAGCTAGCTCAGCCTGGATTTGCAGAGGAGACCTAGAGACCATCGGGATGCAGAGGGCAGGGTGGCAGGGTTATGGCTTGGCTGCCCTGTGGCCTCTGACCCCAGGTGCTCTGGACACCACCGCCTCCTTCTTACTCTGTGTCCTCTCTAGCTGTGCCCCAAAGTGGAGAGACAGCAGCCAAACAGCAAACGGATCCCTTTCCCCAGCATTTCTTAGTTCAGATGAGGTCAGGTGGAGAAGCAGCCTTCCCTGAGGTGAGATCTAGGCAGCTCAGGGAGGGCCCTGCTCCAAAATAGTTTCCATGCAAACACCTGAACTGTTGGTGGCCAACTCATTCCTTTCTTGACTGACAAATATTTGTTGAATACACCCTAGATGCAGTCTTCCATTACATAGAAATAATGCCTGCTCTCACGCAGGATGAGCGAGATGTTGGGAGCTGTGTTGATCATTGTGGTGTACACCTGTAAGCTCGCCATTTGGGAAGCAAAGGCAGGAGGCTCACTTAGAAACTTGAGGCCATCTTGGTCTACATAATGAGTACCAGGTCAGCCAGGTCTACACATGGGGATTCCACCTTAAAGAAATCTGCTATCACTATAATTTAAAAATCTTATTTTGAAGGAGATGATGTTGGTCTCATAGTCAGCCTTCTAAACTTAGCTGACGACCTGAGACCAGGCACTTAACCTATCACAATCTGTTACTCCTAGGTCTAAGAGCGACTCTGTTGGATGGATAGTAGGGATGCAACTTAGCTGCAGAGTACTTGCCTACATGCAGCAGGCGCGTGGTTACAGTCTCAGCGCTGCCCAGTCAATAAAATACAGCGATGTCAAGGGAAGGTATCAAGGGCTTCAAATAAGGTTGGGACATAACATTAGGGAGTGTAACAGGAGCAGCAGTGGCCCACCTATGTCAGACATAAAATATCCTGAAAGAGGTGATAGTGGATAGGAAACTTCAAAGGTAAGTAAATTACCAAACAGAAATAAAATGAAGTCAACAAGAGGAAAAGAACAGTGAATGCAAACTGACAAGAAACAGCTTGACACCATTCTTGGAGCTTGGGGATGCCCGACTGCCTAAGGTCCCTTTTCCTGTGTGTCTGGGGAGGCCTCCTTCAGCATCTTTGCTCCCTGTGTGTCTGGGGAGGCCTCCTTCAGCATCTTTGTTTAGTGTATGTCACAAGTTGCAATGGCTGCTATGAGTTCCTGGCTCATTTGCCTGCTTTCTGTTGACCCTTTATAATATAAACTACAATGTAGTGTAATATAAACTTGACTGGTCCCCTAGACACCCTCATCTCTCTCCTACGTCCACCATGTAGGCTCAAAGGAGAGGAGCTCTGTCTGTTTCTTCATGGGTCTATTTTCAGTGTGTCACGCCCCGCCTGTCCTTCTGTTCCTTCCATACATTTGTGTTTGATGCCTGCAAAGCACCCAGTTGGAGTACTTGATTTTGAAGAAGATGGAGTCTAGTTATGTCATAAGGAGATGTTGGGACACTCTCCTTTCCCCTTCCCTTTCATTCTTTCTCCACCCCTGTTTATTTCTCTGACAGGATCTCATGTAGCCCAGGCTGACCTCTAAGTAGCTATGAGGCTGAGACTGACATGGGCTCCTGATTCTCCTGTGTCCCAGGTGCTGGGATAACAGGCATACACAACCATATCTGCCTTCTGGCTTTCCTTTGAAGGCATCCTAGAGACACCCTCTCTGGCGTCTCTGTAATTCCCTGTCTTTTTCTGACTATTCCATAAAGACTTTCAAATAGGGCTGAGCCCACTTTTGGCAAGTCTCTGGCTCTTGTGAGCCTGACTTCACTGTGCTGGGAGAGGCACTTTAAGAATCTCATGACTGTTGATGCCCGGGGGAAGCAGATGTTGTAAGGGCAGGTGGGGGTTCAGATAATGGAGGCGCCCAGAGACACAACACGTAGCTTCTTTCACAATCTGGCCCGGGCTGATCCTGTGATTGGGTGTCTCAGCCAAGAATGTCCCCAGAATTCCAAGTCACTTTTAGACGCCATTTCCCTGTCCTGTGGTCCCACGTCAGCAGATAAAGTGGGTTTACGAGCAGAAAGAGAGCAGGCTCAGAGCAGCTAATTCACTGCAGGGTAGGAGAGGGGGAAGGGCATCTTCTCCTCGTCTTTTGGGTTAATTTCTCTTGACTATGTGGCTGGGTGTGGTCGCACAAGCCTTTAATTCCAGCCCTTGGGAGGCAGAGACAGGAAAAACTCTTGTGAGTTTGAGAAGCCAGCCTGGTCTACAGAGTGAGTTTCAGGACAGCCATATTTTAAAAAAATTGTTTTTAAAAGTCACAAAGAAAAATTCACTGAGTTCCTTCCTCCTTGCATTCTAAGCAAAATTCAAACAAAATGAGAAAGTTTTATTGAAATCTTCAGTGCCTTTATTTTTTAAATTTTTTTCTTCCAACATTTTGTAACAAGAAAAAGAATTGCTGATGTTTCTTCTCATGTGACCACATCAAAGAGGAAGCCTTTATGTTTATTGTAATAATATTTTTCTGGTCTGTTTAGTTTATCTTATTTTATTTTTGAAATGGCATTTTGCTATGTATTTTAGGTAAGCCTGGACTTACTATGTAGCCCAGGTTGTACAAACAATCCTGTGGCTTCAGCCTTTCCAACAATACGATTACAGGAGTGAGCCAGTGTACCTAGGCAATAGTCTTTAATTTATCGACTTTATAAGGGATGCCTCATACCCCATTTTGAGGTTGTTTTTTTGTTGTTGTTGTTGAGACAGAGTTTCTCCATGTAGCTCTGGCTGTCCTTGGAACTTGCTCTATACACCAGGCTGGCCTCGAACTCACAGAAATCTGTCTGGCTCTGTCTCCCAAGTGATGGGTTCAAACACCACTGTGCCTGCAAGGAATAATTAATGTCTGAAGGCCATGCTGGCAGCAGGTTCTGTGGGCGCGCATATCTCCAGTTTAGCCAGCCAGACAGAGAGGGTTAGTGGGAAAATGGCTTCTAGATTGAGCACATGTAAATGTTTTACTGGCTGTGGTTCCCTGTGCAGTACAGTGTAACTATATGTAGCATTTGTATTCTGTTAGGCAAGCATGAACCTGAGATCCCAGCACTCTGGAGACTGAGGAAGGAGGTTCTAGGGTTTAAGTCTAGCCTGAGCTACATTAGAGAGACCCTGTCCTCAGCTCTGTAGTGCACACCTGTCACCTCAGCACATAGAAGGTGGAGGCAGGAAGGTTTAGGCCCACCGAAAGCATATGGGACTCTACCACAAAAATTAAATTAGGGAGGCAAAGGCATGTAGATCTCTGTGACATATCCAGCCGGGTCTACACAGCTAGTTTTAGGTCAGCTAGGGCTACATAGTGAGACCCTGTCTCAAAAAAAAAAAAGCAAAAAACAAAAACAAAAAGAAACAAAAAATAGAGGAAGAGGGAGAAGGCTAGTTACCAACGGGCAACGGTCTTGGATCAGTCAGCATATCTAATTGGCATTAGGGAATAGTGTCCTGTTCTTTGCATCTGTGTCCAAGAGGATTCTGACAAGCCTGCAAGTGCTTCCAGCTATAGATATGTAGAAACGAAACTTAAATTCCAGCTCTGCTCATAGTCAGCTCTGTGATTCTCACGCTGACCCGTCCCTAAGTCTCCATTTTGTCTTATCTACAGAAGTGACACTAACTCACAGGTTCTGAGGCAGTGGAGTCTCTCACAGCAGACCATGAATGTCAAGGGCCTGATGCCATGGCCCCCAGTTCCATCAGCAGGAGCACCACTCAGCAGATGTGGCCACCGAGATGCACGGACTCGTGCATTCAACAACCGCTCCCTGACTCACAGCTTGTCACAGGTGAGGTGTCGGGCCCTGTGCACTGGGAGTAGAGCAGACCAAGCCAGGCCCTGCTCTCCTGGAGCTGGGGTGTGAAGACACAGGACACACAAAACACAAATAAATAAGGGAGCCATGTGTGAGTCAGGATATGTGTCCTTGAGAAGAAAGTGAATGTGACTGCCAGGCAGCAGACAGGACAGCTAACCATGTCTGCAGCATCAGCATCCAACTTTGCTAGTGGTTGGCTTAGAAACTCATGCCAGCCTTACCGTTCCTTTTTCCTTTGGCTGCATCAGGACTTTATTCCAACTGGCCTTGTGTTACTGGCTGTCCCTGAATCCCCAGGGCCAAAAGATTCTCCTGTCTCAGCCTCCCAAGTAGCTAAGACTATAGGGACATGGTATAGTGCAAATACTTAGTATATATATATGGTGCTTCCCCATCTTGTCAGTTTGGAGCTTTAAGCGATCTTCCCACCCAATGATCTGTGAGAATGTCTCTAAAAACCTGGGTGATGTAGTGCAGACCACCATCCCAACACTCAAGAGGCGGGAGCAAGAATACCAGAAGTTCCTGGCCATCCTCACCTACGTGCTAAGTTCAAGATCGGCCCAGGCTACCAGAGACCTTGTCCCAAACAGACAAGCAAACTTCTCCTGAAAAGACACGTTGTGGAAAATGTTTATAATCCTAGGATTTGGAAGGCCAAGGCCAGAAGATTGCAAGTTCCAGCCTAGCATGGGCTATCTATTAAATGTGTCAGGCCAGCCCTGAAAATACAGCAAAACTCTGTTTATTTGTTTGCTGTTGAGTATGTCTGTAAATTGTAGCTGGTGAATACCAGGTAAATGGGTTTCCTTTCCATTGTTATGTTTGCAATAGGATTAATACTTACTGGCCAGTGGTAGAGATGCTACCTGCATTATTTAAAACATGAGCCAGAAAGTGAGGCATGGTGGCACATACCATACCTGTCTTCCCAATGCTCAGGAGCCTACTGCAAGAAGAGCACACAATCAAGGCCAATATGAACTACATAATTTCAAAGAGAAAATAAAAAACATCACAGACACTTTTGGTTGGCAGAGGGCATTAAGATTATATCTAATGAGTCAGGGGTATAGCTCAGTGGACACAGCGCTCACTGTGAAAACATAGGAACCACAGTTCAAAGCCCAGCTCTGTACTCTCAGCACTCAGGAGGTGCAAGAATCTCCATGTAAACCGGACAGCTGGATGAGCAGGAAGTGATGGGTTCTGAGTTCAGGAACTCTCTCAAAACATACAGTGAAGAGTCACTGAGGAAGAGCCTTCACATTTCCAGCCTGTGAGTTCTCATGTGTGTGCAGATACATTCACACCTCCGTGCAGGCACACACCACATACACCACACCACACACACACACACACACACACACACACACACCACACAGGCACACACACACATTCGCAGGCACACATGTGCATGCACACACACATGTACACAAACAGGTGCATGAATACCTACATACATATGTGTACCCACACACGTGCAGAAGTGGGAAGATAGAAAGAGCCACTTGTGAATCGCCGTAGCATGTCATGATTTACTTTGGAGCACTGAGAAGCCTGGAAGACTAGAGTTTACTTTCTTCACAATTGCAGCTTGGCACGGGTTGATATTCAGAAAGGGAAAGGCATGGTTATTACTAACATTTCTTGAAAACAGCTCCAAACCAGAAGTTTGTTTTCCCATGATGCTAAGGCTCCAGAGAGCCATGGGCCCAGCATTTCTCTGTATCATTCCCAGAGCAGACAGGGAGAGCTAAGGGAGCTCAAGGCATAGCCAGCCCCACAGTGCTGATCTTGTCTGTCTCCATCTCCTTTTTAATGGGTGACGGAAAGGTTTTAAGACAGAAATACAGAATTCTGTAGCAAAACACTGAGCTCCACTCAAGCCTGGCAAGTTTCCATCTTCAGATCTTTATTTAAAACAGTATGGAAGGATTTAGGAACCACTAATGTCCCCTTGGGGACATTATCTTATCAGTCCCTTTTTTCTCACTTCAGAATGAATTATTACCCTGAAGTTGTGAGTACACTTTCTATCAATGTGCTTAATTTTTCTTTGTATGGACTATACTAAAATAAAAATCCAGAGTCAGTGAGAAGGCTGAGCAGGTAAAGGCTCTTGCTTCCAAGCCTGATGACATGAGTCCAATCTCCAGGACCACATGGTGGAAGGACAGCACTGAGTTCAGCAAACTGTCCTCTAACCTCCCGATCATGTGCAATTAGAGGGAATGTTTCCTTGGTGTCCTTTGTCCCCTCTGGCTTTTACACTTTCTGTCTTTTCTACAGGGTTCTCTGAGCCCTGAGGAAAGGGATTTGATGGAGAGACATCGTGTTTAAGGGTTGGCTGTTCCAAGGCCTCTCATTCTCTGCATAATGTCTGGCTATGGTCTCTGTATTTGTTCCCATCTGCTGCAGGAGGAAGCTTCTCTGATGACTTATGAGCTTAGCAGAATGTTATAAGAAGTCATTTTACTGCCACATTGTTGTTTGTTTTTAGAACAGAAGTCTTTGGTTTTATCCTAGGTGTCTGGGCTATCTATTCTCAGGTTCTTGGTCACCCAAGCACTGTTGGATGTGGGTTCCTTCTTGGGGATGTGATCCTTAAGTCAAGTCAGATACTGGTTGGTTACTCCCACAAGCTTTGTGCCACCATTTCATTAAATCATCTTGCAGGCAGAACACAACTGTTGATCCAAGGGTTTTGTGGGAGGTTGGTGTTTCTATTTCTCCTTTGGTAGCACTCAAGTACCTTCTTGTACCAAAGATGCTAGAGCACTGAGCTATGTGGGCTCCAGCTCACCCTCTCAACTGCTCCATGTTCAGTGAGTCGTGTAGGTGTTGTCTTCGGCAATGGGGCCTGCTTTCAGTTTGTGGAGAGTAACTTACAGTCTTTGAAAAAGTATGGATTGTTTGGGATTCCCATGGGACCCCTTTGGCCAACAACTCAATTAGATGTAACAGAATCAGAAATTTCATTGGTCACAAGAGATGGCTGGTTGGGGCTCGATCTGTCCTAAATTTGGTGATTTCCATTAGATCACCTCTCTATATGCATATATTTTAGGAAGCTTCGGCTGTATCATTGGCCCTTCATTTTTACCGTCTCTCCTCAAATTCCCTCCTTATCCTCATCTTCCCTCTCTTGAACCTTCTGTTCGGGCACCACCTCTATCCATCCACACTATCTATTCTACTTCCTTTTCCTAGAGAGATCTATCTGTCCCCCTACTCTGTTACTCTATACCTAACCTTTGTGGTTCTACAGCATATGGCTTGGTTATCACTGACTTAACAATTAATATCTACATATAAGCAAATTGATACCATATTTCCCTTCCTCGGGCTGGGTAGTCTCACTCAGGATGGTTTTGTTTTCTTTTCTAGTTCTATCTATTTACTTGTGAGTCTTATAATTTCTTTCTTTCTCCCCTCCCTCCTTTTCTCTCTCTCCCCTCTCTCTTCCTCTCTTCTTTCTTTCTTTTTCTTGGCTGAGTAATACTCTGCTGTGTAAATGCACTGCATTTCCTTTATACATCCTTCTAATGAGGATGTCTAGGTTGTTTTCAGTTTCTGGCTATTATGAGTAGGACAATAATGAATATAGATAAGCAAGTGACCTTGTGGTATGATGAAGCATCCTTTGAGTACATGTCCAGTGCTATAGCTGGATCTTGAGGTAGATCTATTCCCAGCTTCTGGAAGAACCAACACACTGGTTTCCATAGTGATTGTCTAAGTCTACATCCCACGAGCAATACATGAGTGTTCCCCTTACACCACATCAACCCAGCATGAGCTGTCACTAGTTTCATTGATCTTAGGCACTCTGACAGGTGTAAGATGAAATGTCCAAGATGTTTTGATTTGTGTTTCCCTAATGGCTAAAGATGTTGAACATTTCTTTAAGCTTTTTTTTTTTCCATTTTAATTGCGTTGTTTTCTTGATATCTGAGGTTTTTTTTTGTTTTTTGTTTTTTTTTTCCAGTTCTTTATGTATTTTGGATGTTAGCTCTTGTCTTAAGGTTTCTATTCCTGCACAAACATCATGACCAAGAAGCAAGTTGGGGAGAAAGGGTTTATTCAGCTTACACTTCCACACTGAGAGAGAGATGAGAGAGAGAGAGAAGAGAGAGAAGAGAGAGAGACAAAGAGAGAGAGATACAAAGAGAGAGAGATACAGAGAGAGAGAGTCATTGAATGGTGCTCTCCGAGGACTTATTTTCATCAACTGGTGTTTATTGAACTCTAAAATGTTCTGTGCAGAGCGCTTTCACATACGTGCTGTCTTCAGCAATCCCTTTAGCCCTCCTCTGCCGGCTCTTGTTTTCCTTCGCATGTTTAGCAATGTTGACTGTGTTTTGTCCAATATTGTTGTATAATGGTAAAGAGAAAGAGCCTTTATTTGAAGCCAGAGATCTTGATTTTTTTTTTTTTTTTTTGAGACAGGGTTTCTCTGTATAGTTCTGGGTGTCCTGGAACTCACTCTTAGACCAGGCTAGCCTCGAACTCAGAAATCCGCCTGTCTCTGCCTCCCAAGTGCTGGGATTAAAGGCGTGCGCCACCACCGCCCGGCTGAGATCTTGATTTCAAGGATGTCTTTGTCACTTGTCAGCTGGATGGCCTTCAGCAAATGATTTAACCTCTGTGAACCTCTTTCCTAATCTGTAAAGGGCGAATAGTAATAGTGCCCATAGTGTCTGGGCACCAACATGATAACAAAAGGATTGAAAAGTTCTCATCTTTTTGAGAGCCATAGAAGAACTGAGAATCAGAGTCAGAATATCTGGATCCCGGGCTTCTCTGAACATGCAGCAGAGAAGGTGGGATGGCGGGTCCTGGTGTCCACAGCCCGTGCCTTCTGCACATTTTTCTTCAGCAACATCACAAGTTATTACAAGTCATGGCATTTCTTAAATAATCAAATAAAATCATCAGATCAGATTTCAGAGACATGCACAGAGAACTTGATTGCCAGGAAGAGAGCATTCTGGGAGATGCATTTCCTGTTCATGTACAGTCAGCCAACTGGCTGTCCACACTGCGAGCTTCGCGGTTTCTCACATAGCCCATCCTGGTCAAGCTCGGTAAGGAGCTGACCACCGACCCTGAGCTTCTGGGCTTGTCTTTTGTTTCCAGAGACCTAGGACCGCAGGTGTGTGCCAGGCGGTGGGTCGTGCTGCTGACAGAAAACCCTGGGCTGTGTGCACGCAGGCAGGTACTTTCCCAGCTGAGATGCATCCCCAGTCATATTCTGGAGCATAAGAATACTTGTGACTCCAGCACCAAGGGATGTCTTCTGGCATCCACAGGCAACTGCACTCATGTACAATGCCCACACAAAGACATGAGCATATACATATAACTAAAAACAAAATAGAACTTAAAATATAGATAATTATAACCAAAATGTTAAAATGTTAATAATTGCTATCTCTGGGTATTTAAAGTATGTTAGATATGTTTTGATTTGGGTACAAGATGGTCCAGGTTGGCTCACACTCACCGTGTATGGGAAGAACCTTAACCTTCCTATCTTTCATCTTTCTGCTGCACCTTCTAAGTGCTAGGACTGTAGGTAGCCCAACCATGCTCAGCTCTAAATTCTTTCCTGTTCTTAAGTATATATCTTTCCTTTCTTTTTTCTTCCTCCTCTTCTTCCACCATAGGCATGAGTAGTCTATATAACTTAGGCAATACAAAGATAATTTCCATTTGATTTGGGTTTTTTTTTTGTTGTTGTTGTTGTTGTTGTTGTTGTTTTGTTTTTCAAGACAGGGTTTCTCTGTGTAGCCCTGGCTGTCCTGGAACTCACTCTGTAGACCAGGCTGGCCTCGAACTCAGAGATCCGCCTGCCTCTGCCTCCCAAGTGCTGGGATTAAAGGCGTGCGCCACCACTTCCCGGCTCCCATTTGATGTTAAAAAGTGTTAGAAACGTTAACACTTGGCAAAATCTAGCATACTGAGGACACGATGGAATTCTATCAAGATTTTACGTGTGTGAGTGTTTGCCTGCATGTATGTGTGTCCACCTGTGAGCAGGGCCCAGGGAGGTACGAGGAGGAACTGGGTGCTGAGAACTGAATTTGGGTCCTCTGCAAAGGCATTGAATGGCCGGGCGGTGGTGGCGCACGCCTTTAATCCCAGCACTTGGGAGGCAGAGGCAGGCGGATTTCTGAGTTCAAGGCCAGCCTGGTCTACAGAGTGAGTTCCAGGACAGCCGGGGCTGTACAGAGAAACCCTGTCTCAAAAAAAAAAAAAAAAAAAAAAAAAAAAAACCCAAAAAAACAAAAAAAAAACAAAAACAAAAAAAAGGCATTGAATGTTCTTAACTGCTGAGCCATCTCTCCAATCCCTTTGAGACAGAGTCTTGCTCTGTAGCCCAGGTTAGCCTCAGACTCAGCATTCCCCACTTAACCATGTCTCCTCCTAATGCTAAGGTTAGACAATACTCTCTGGAATCTTTTCAACAGTGCATGCTGGAAAAGATTTGAGTTCATTAATGAATCTAAGATCAGGCCCAATTTTTGACAAAGGTATTAATTCTATAAATTCTGATAGACAGCTATGGAGTAAACATCAGAGACATACACAGCAGGGATTCTTAGTGCACTCAGAATTCAGGGTTGCAGCTGAACTGGGTGCTACTCACCTGGAATTCCAGCTACTTAGGAGTCTGACCAGATCATCTCAAGTTCAAACTAGCCAGAACTGGAGAGCATGCAAAGGGGTAGAAGATGGGGCTGTGGTTCAGGGCTGGAGGATTTATGCTCCACGTGTGAAGTCCTGGGCTCTGTCCCAGCACTGAAAACAAAACTGAACAAAGCTGGATACAGGACTGGCCTGTTATCTCTGTCGTTCCAGTTGCTTAGGAGGCCAAGGATAAAGGATAGTTTGAACCCAGCAGTTGGGAGTCAGTCTGGACAACAGAGAGACTGCCTGGAGTCAGAGATGGGTAAACATGGGAATCCATGGAGTTGCTGCCAGCCTGGCACAGTAGACTATGTCATGGTATGTAGTGCCAATCTGGCTCTACTATTACAATTTCCAAGCCCAGGGAGGAGTTGTGCGCCTGTGATCCCTGCATCAGGAAGCAGAGGCAAGAGGATCTGAAGTTCAAGACTAGAGGGACTATATGAAACTCTGTCTCAAAAAGAGTATAAAACATATATAAAATCACATTCTACTTTTGCATGCTGGACCTTGGCCTTGCTCTTCCTTTGGTGGTAAAGCCCTAACTGTGTGTTTCTTACATCACACAGAAGAAATGACCTCTGGCTGGGCTTCATGGCACAGGGTCGGAATGCCGGCACTTAGGTAGAAGCCAGAGGAGCACGAGGTCAAAGCATAGTGCGCTCTAGGAGGAGTGAGATCTTTGCAGAAACGAAACAAAACACAGACCAAAATAAATAAGGGCTCCAGGGACAGCTCAGTTAGTACAGTAAGTACTTACCAGGCCTGTGTGCAACTGTAGCCTGACTTCAACCCCCTACCCCCAGCCTTATGAAGTCTGGTTGGATATACACACTCAGGAGGGAAAGACGAGCAGTCTGGGGTAGTTCATGCTATTCTAAATACACAGTGAGATCAAGGCCAACTTGGGGTTCATTGACATCAGACAACAACAGCAACAAGCAAGCAAATGAATAAAAAATCACCTCAGAGACAGAAAGTGACGGTAGCCCTGATAGCCAACTGCTGTTCCTAGGGACCAGGGAAAGAGCTGGAGGGGGGTGTTGCAGGCTTCTGAGTAACAACTTTTCCTTCCATTCTTCCTGGTGCTGTGGGGAGGGGGCAGGTTAGCTCTTCAGATACCTATAAAGCAGCACATTGCCCTGAGGGGTGGCGGAGGAATGTCAGGCTGTTACACACACTCATGCACGATGAATCTAATGGTCTAAAGAGTTGGAACCATTCGGCAACCATGTGTCAACCAAGAGCTGTGTCAAAGCCCTGTGAGCAGTGATTTCCCCACCACAGCTCAGGGCCATCAGCGAGCTGACGGATTATTTAATGTTTAGTCCAGGTTGGCCCATGCAGAGCCCAGAGCTCTGCCAGGTAAAGCTTCGGCAGAGAGACTTGTTTTGATTTTAGGTTTTGCCTGGCTGGAAAAACTGTCCTGTCAGGTGTGGAGATTCTAGCTAGCACCTTGTCATTCCAAATAGGGATAGCCAGAAGCCACTGTGAGATAGACTTGGGGGAAAAAAAAAGAGTCACCTGGCTCTGCTTAACACTTCTGGGTCCCAATTCACACTTTAAACAGAGCTCCCCACCCCACCCCCGGGGGACTCTGCACAATAAGGTCAGGGAGCCAGGCCCCACAAAGGTCAGAATCACTTCCTTTTCCGGGACAGCCAGGAGCCCCAGTTCCTGGAAGCACCATGAATACTGATTATTTGTTTTGGAGTCTGTCCGGAATTTCAAAGGTATTTCAAAGGTGTTAGGTTTGAGGCACAAACACCTCCAACTGAAAGCAGGGGGACAAAGAAAGGGTATAGTTGGCTAAGCTCTAGATTGTGAGTATTTAAGACAAAATAAAATGCTGTTCACAAAGCATGTGCTCCCCCTAGGCGGGATGGTCCTGGTCCTCATTGCTGCTCTGCTTCTGGGGAACCGTTTGGAAAAGACCTGTGAATAGACTTAGGCTTCTGTTGTCCCTGTTGTTGTTAGTTTTGGAGACAGTTTTTGAGGCACTGAAAAAGTCCTTTTAGGGAAAGAAGAAATACAAACGGGTGGGGGGGTGGGGGGTGGGGGGGTGGGGCAGAATCAATTTGTTTCTTCCACCTTCAAGCACAGCACTTGGTTGGTTGGTTGGTTGGTTTAGATGCAAGATCCCACTCTTGTGCTCTGGCTGTCCTGGAACTCCCAAAGTAGACCAGGCTGGCCTCGAACTCAGATCCACCTGCCTCTGCCTGCCAAGCGTTAGAATCAAAGGTTTGCATCACCACAGCCCTCAAGCACAGCATTTAAGATCTTTGTGGGTTTAGGTTTTTGAAGACAAGGTGTCACTCTGTAGACAGACTAGTCTAATTGATGATTCTCTTGCCTCAGCTTCCCATGTGCTTCTGGGATTATAGTTGTGTGCCATCACAGATGGCTTTTGGACAAATTCCTTGATCCTCTTGGCTTTGTACCTCTGGACTCTGCCTGAGCAGGTCCATAAAGCTGGACACTGAGCTTTGTACAAGCTAATTTATTAAAAACAGTTGACGGAAGGTCTCCAGCCTTGTTCATTTTCTCCAGTGAGGCCTCTCAGCTCATCTGTCCATAGTACTTTCTCAGGGTGTAACACTCGTAACACTTGGGGCTCCACCCAAGTACGCCCCTCAAGCATGCCTTTTCTGTACTCATCTTCAGTCTTTTCCAGCCTGGCATCCTTTTCCTAGACCTCTGTAAGGGACACTGCATGTCATTTATGCCTCTGTCCCATGCCCCCTCCTTAGAAAAGCCCTCTTTAGCTGGGCATAGTCCACACAATTTTAATCTCAGCACTGTCATGGGGTGAGGGCGGGGAATAGAGAGGGATGGAAAAAGGCAAATGGGTGGCTGAGTCTGAGGCCAGCCTGGTCTACATAATGATTTCCAGGCCAACCAGTGAGATGCTGTCTCAAAAAGAAAAGGCTTCCTTTGTTGAGAAAGTCCTTAGTTCTGACCTTCTGACCTCCAGACACTCTGGCTATTGCCACTTTACGTGTTCTTCCCAGCAGTTATCACCTGAAGTTAGCTTTTGCTCTTTTATTTGTGTATGTGTGTGCGCGCACATGCATGTGCATTTGTACTCTCCTGTGCATGTTGGGGTCCCATGTGTGTGCGCTCACATACACGCTGTGCGTGGAGGTCAGTTCTTGCCTTGTCTCGAGGCAATCTTTCTTGCTGTATTGTGTACTTCAGGCATTCCAGACGATTCTCCTGTCTTGAGTCCTGGAATTAGAGGTGCAGGCTACTGCATCAGCTTTTAATATGGGCTCCAGAGATCAAACTCACAGTGTCAAGCTTGTGAGGCCATCTCTCCACCTGTACGTGAAATTATTTTAGTCACATGTTTATGAGGATTTTTCTCCCTGACTTGCCTCCCCTGATCAGGGACAAAAGCCTCAAGAGGGAGAGACCTTGCCTGCCATTCCTAAGGCCTATGCAATGGCCAAGCTCAACCAAGAACTTTTTTTTTGTCTTTTGAGATAGGATCTTGTGATGTAGCCCATGTTGGTCTTGAACCCTAGGTAATTTGAGTTCCTCTGCCTCCCAAATGCTGAGATTACAGTTGTATGCCTGTATACCATACCTGGGAAAGAACATCACATAATGAACCATATAAATGGTGAGTGAATGAATGCAGGAAAGAAGAAAGGTCTCAAGAGATGGCTTTGTCTTGAGCCATGGAGTAAAGAAGGAGAACCAGGCCCTCCTGGTTTGGGGGCATTAGAAGCCCCTCAGACATAGCTTTCCTGGCTCTCATCCAGCAGCTATGGCATGTTGAACTCTCTGTGGAGATGAGGAGGGGAGGGGGAGGAGAAGGAGGAGGAGGAAAAAGAGGAGGAGGAGGAGGAAGGGGAGGGGGAGGAGGAGGAGGGGGAGAGGGAGGGGGAGGAGAGAAGAGGAGGAGGAGAAGGAGGAGGAGGAGGAGAAGAAGAATAATTTGTCTTGATAGTTGGAGCTGAAAATCGGGCTTTACAGACGTTAGGCAAGCATTCGAACACTGAGTTAATGGTCCAGCCTGTTCCCTGAAGAGTCTTATATTTGCGTGTGTCTCTTTCTGAAGGGTTTCCTGCTCTTTGAGAACAAAGCCTGGTCTGGTTTGACTTTGGTCAGTGCCTAAAAGTGTATCACACAAGCATGTCATAGGTTGTAGATGCTAGGCAATCAATAAAAATGTTTATCAGGTCAAATATAACTAAGCAAATAATATTATATATAATGAATCACTGGTCATACATAAAGCGTTACATTTTTTTTTAAAGTTAATACTAATAAAGTCATTCCTTAACACTTCTCTTTAAAAAAACACTGGCCTTTTTGATCGTGAGTGTCGGCTTCAATTTTATTTGGGGTGTCCTTAAAGTCAGATGTGAAAATACGCAGGGTGTACCTTGGTGCCTATGGGGGCAGAGTGGAGCTGGAGGCCAAGATTCCAGGGGGAAGGTGAAAAGTCAGAATTGTTGAAGCTTCCTTATTGCAAGAGAATGAGATTGAGCAGAAGCCCAGGTGAGGGACTGCTGGAATTTCCTGCAGGGATGTAAGTCACCCCACCCTGCTCTTGCCTTTGAGCTCAAAGATTCTGGGAACCAGCCTAGCAGGGACTCTCCAGGGTGCAATGGGTGGGGGTGGGAGGGGTGCAGACTGGGTGTGGGGGGGTGGAGAGTCAGCACACAGGCTCTAAGGAACCTTTCCATAGATAATGCAGGTGGGGGGGAGAAACATCCTCAGGGAGAACTGGAGGGAGGCTACGGAAAGTCTACACTCAGGTGACCCTGAGAGTTCCAGGCTTTTCCTAGCCACACCTGTAGGCCAATTGTTCTGCAATCTTCAGGGCAGTTTGGCTGGTAAATTTATCTAAATCCAATCTTGGGGGAATGAGGTGTGGAGAAGGGTTTCTTCCTTTGGGTGGAAGGCAACTGACATAACTCATGTGACTTGCTCTATTGCCAAATTTTAAAATTCTTCAAAAATAAACTACAAAAAAAAAAAAAAAAAAAAAAAGTGTGGCCAGGCGGTGGTGGCGCACGCCTTTAATCCCAGCACTTGGCAGAGGCAGGCAGATTTCTGAGTTTGAGGACAGCCTGGTCTACAGAGTAAGTTCCAGGACAGCCAGGGCTACACAGAGAAACCTTGTCTCAAAAAAAAAAAAAAAAAAAAAAGTGTGACCTTCCTTTTTAAAAGTCCTCTTCCCTAAATTGTGTCTGCCTCTTTTAAATCTATGTGGAGGTGAGAGAACCTCTTGCCTAGCCCGAGAAACCCGAGGTTCCAGCCCTTGCACTGTAAATTAAGAATAATATAGACATGAACACCTTGCATGTGGGGCTCAAACTGGCTTCCACTGGAACAACTGTCCACTATTTTAGTGGCACAGGACAAGTCACAACCTGCCTAAACCGAGTGTGGAAAATGGCGGGAGGCACAGTGCCTGCCTTATGCACGTGTGGGTGTGAGATGAGGCGATGCAGGGAGGCTCCAGAGCCTGTGGTTTATTACTAGCACACATTAGAACTGCACAGCAGGACAGATGCAAGCCCTGGCTTTTGTTCCTTCTTTACTGCAGACTGGACCCTGAGCCTTGTACATGTTAGACAAGCCCTCTGTCATTAACTTCTAGCCGTAACCATTCTGTTCTGATCTGCTCAACGGTCAGCCTTCGGCTAGCTTTTGTTACGGGCCTGCACCATCAGGCCCTTTCCTATTTGTGCCTGGGATAGGTCCTAGAGTCTCATGCCTGCTAAGTAATCTGTCTTTTACTTCAGTGGCAGTGGTAAGTAGGGGTCATTTAGATTCCCTTCCATCCCCCTGACACTCATTGGTTTGGCATATAAAGCTCTGCCTACAGACCAAGCAGAGGCGGGTATAGTCAGGTACACTGCCAGGAAGGAATAGGTGTGTCCAGGGGGCTATGGGAAGGGGTTTGGTCTCAGTGTGCCAAATAAAAGGTTAATGTAGTCTATATTACATATTTGTCCCTGTCCCCAGCATAGGGCCTGCTATACAGAAGGGGTTGAATACATGCCTGGTAAATAAATGGAGCCAACTCACTCACATTTCTTTCCTGTCAGTTTCAACTAAATAAGCGGGTAAGTAAATAAATGATTAGGTAAACAGAACAACAGAGCGCACAGATGGAAGGGCTTGTTCAGCAGTCTCCTTTGGTGGGCGCGAACCTTTTCTGTATTTGTCAAGAACGGGGCCTCTGCATCACACGAATGTTAACAGGCAAGTTGCTCCTACGCAGTCTACAGACTTCCTCATGTTTGTGACACTGTGGAAAGAAGGGGCTTCTCAAGTGTTCTAGAATATCGCAAGCCTTTACATCTCAAGGAGTTTACTTACGCTTTATGTTGAGATCGTTAACATTCAACAGGAGAAACTGCAGAGCTTAAGATTCCTCGCTGCCTCAGACATGTGGCACTTCTAAGTGAATGAGAAGGAAACAGTCACCGTCCAGCCCGGGAGAAGACTTGACCATGCAGGGGCTCCTCTGAAAGAGCAGCAAAGCTCTTGACCAGCTCCCCAACCCCAGACTTGAGCTTTTGACCCTCTACCTTTTATCTCCTACACGTTGGGACTGGGGCTCTGTATCTTCTACATGTTGGGACTGGGGCTCTGGACCACCGCTCCGCTACCCAGTTTATGTGGTGTGGGCGAGCAAAGCAAGAGGTTTTTAAATGCTAGGCGAATACCCTTCCAAATGAACTACATTCCTAATTAAATTAATCTCTTGAGATGTTAAACAAACACCCTTGGTTACAGTATTGCTATGTCACCATCACTGAGTGTGGCAGGGGACCCAAGAGGGTTAAAAGAGTCGGCCCAACCCGGTGGTCCTCTTTAGCATTACTTTGCCATCAGGTAAAATAGTATATCCTTTAATTTCAACATTTGGAAGGTGACAGCAGGAGGATCTCTACAACTTTTAGTCCTGCAGGTACCTCATGAGCTCTGGGCCAGTTGGAGTAAGAGAAGAATACCTTAGCTCAAAAACAAAACGCTACGTTGTTGGTAGAGGCACCTAGTCCTAGAACAGACACTGGAGCAGGCAGACAAACAGGAGCCATGGTTCCTGTGGAGAGCAGCAGGATTTGGAGTGGCCCTGGGGAAAGTGAAGGAGGAAGCTAGCAGCAGTCTGTGGAGCTGGAAGGTTCAAAGTTCAGTTCAATTTTATTTCATGCCATATTTTCAGGCTGAGGAGAGGGTGAGAGAGGGTTCATGTAGCTCAGGTTGGCCTCAAAATTGTCATATAGCCCAAGCTAGTCTTGAATTCTTAATCCTCCAGCCTCTAATTCCCAAGGGCTGGGATTAAGTGTGTACCATCACAACTCAGTTTTTCTTTTCTATCCAGATCTCAAGATATCTGCCTGTCTAATCTCTCCAGGTTGGAGTGGAGGTCTATGCACACCTGGAGCCAGGGGCTCTTCCCTCTTATTAACTCATCGTCCTCTGGCGAGCGACCTAAACATTCCTGCTCCTCATTTTCCCAACTGCGTAATGAGAGGCTATTGCGAGAGCAGAGCTAGTTCAGGTAGAGGGCTGAGCCCAGAGCACCGATGAGGGAGGAGCTGATGACACTTCAGCTGCCCACCCTTGCCTGGACATATGTCATGGCTGCTGGTTGAATGAGAACGCCCTGGCACCAACACCCCTAAAGACTGCAAGAATCCTTAGTATGTTTAAAGTTGAGGCCTGGAACTGGGCATGTAGCACAATGGTGGAGCACTTGCCTTCCTTCCGGGTGTTAGTTCCTGAGTCTGAAATCAAGTCCCACATAAAGAAAGGAATTATAAACAGGCCTTAATGCTCATGTGTGAATTTTACTTATTATCATTATTATTAATGGGGTCTCTCTTCATAGCCCTAGCTGTCCTGGAATTCACCCATACGCCAAGCTGGTCTCATATTAACTGAGATCTACCTTCCTCTGCCTCCAGAGTAAGTGCTGGAATTAAGGGCTTATATCACCATAGTGTTAAACAGCAGGGAAAAAAAAGGGTGTGTGTGTGTGTGTGTGTAGGGGGGATTTTAGGTTTTGAAACATCTCCCTAAAGCTGATTAAATGCAACAGCCTAGCTGTCCATCCATGAATGAATGAATGATGGAAAGTGA
Organism: Mastomys natalensis; assembly: GCA_021653895.1. Taxonomy (NCBI): domain Eukaryota; kingdom Metazoa; phylum Chordata; class Mammalia; order Rodentia; family Muridae; genus Mastomys; species Mastomys natalensis. The sequence continues at coordinate 1,260,403 of JAJTUV010000062.1, forward strand.
GATAATTATATATATATGAATATTATGTAGCAGTAAAGAAAATGACATAATAAATTTTATTTATTTAATTTTTGAGACAGGTTTTGACTGTGTAGTCCTGGCTCTCTAGGAACTCCATCTGTAGACCAGTCTGGCCTCAAACTCACAGAGATCCACCTGCCTCTGCCTCCCGAGGGCTGGGATTAAAGGCGTACATTAGCACTGCCACCCCCACCTCACAGCGTGCTTTATTTTTAAGAATATGTTGTGAGGTGGGACTTTACTGTTGCCCTGGATGGTCTTGAACCCTCGGGTGGTTCATCCTCTAGTCTCAGCCTTTCCAAGTTAGACACAGGCATGCCACACAGGCATGGCTTCATGTCAGGAAAAGTTGTTTATTTGCTTTGTTCTTGTGGATGAGAGAAAGCAAAATCTAGGGGGAGACTTGGACAGGAGGTGTAGACGAGGGATTCCTCTTCATGGAGTTTCCATCTGGGGAGGGATGATGTCATCGAAGGCGGATCTTGCAGACTTCACCTCTCACCTACAGAGCACTGAAGTCTTCTGGAGCCCATCCTCCAGGGGCCCCGCCTACTTTCCTTCTTTTTGTTAGTTTTCTGACAAACCTTTCTTCATCTCTTTTGTTAATTTCTTTGTTTCTTTGATTTGCGTGCATGGTGTGTGTGTGTGTGTTGTGTGTGTAAGAGAGGAGAGAGAGGGAGAGAGGAGAGAGAGAGAGAGAGAGAGAGAGAGAGAGAGAAGTAGCCCAAGTTGGCCCTGAAGTCACTGTGTAGCCAGAGCTGATCCTGAATTCCTGATCTTCCTGCCTCTACTTCCTGAGCGCTGAGACTTCAGGCATGTGTGGCCACACCTGGCTCTCTGCTCATCGCCTGGTCCCCATAATTTCAGCTGTCCCTTATCGCTTCTTATCTCCTCAGCTAGCTGCAGCATTGCTCCTGAACTCCTGACCTGGATACGCAGCTGCTCCCACACAGGCCATCTGGAGAGTTCCTAGGCAGCCAGGTGGAACACATCATGACTCCCGCTTGTCCCTGAAATGCATGCTGAACTCTCTCCCCCATTTCCAGACCCGCAAATAAGATCCCCATGTGCAGTCACCCAAACTAAGTCCTAGAAGTTCCCACTGCCCCTCCAGCTCTCTGCCCACGCCTCCCCCCACCCCACCCCCATCTGCTCTTTCCTGCCTCTGAAAGTTTCTGTTTTATTTCTCAAAGCTGGGAACCAACCAGGGCCTTTGAGCCTGCTACACAAACACTGTTCAATGAAGCTATGCACTAGCTCTTCTGGGTTTTGAGTCTGCCTCTTCACTGTCACATGCCTGTCCAACCTTGAACTGCTATAATAGGTTCTTAATTGGCTTCTCTATCTCCAGGTAACTTCCTGTGTCTCAAATCATGTCACAAGTCTGATCATCGCAGGTCTTTCTCTCCGGCTCTTCCAAGGCCTCCCAGTTTACAAAATAAAGGCCAGCCCTTAGCCTTGGCATTTGAAGCCTTCACAGTATGTCTCCAACTTGTGTTCCTGTCTCATGTCTCCCCAGTCCATCCACCAGGAACACTTGGTAATATAGATCTTTGCACTGAGGGGGCACCTTTGTATGAGACTCATGGGTTTCGGGCCAGGCCCTCGTCATTCATAGACCACGTTCATTCATCCACACATTCATTGTTAATTAGTTATCTTTGCAGCCCTGGGGAGGGAGCTGGATTCTTTCAGCAAGCAAGACAAGTGCCATCCTTGAGTTGACTGCTCCTAGACCCTAAAGATTTGCGGTGTGTTTGTTTTTAGTCTGGAACATTGGTGGAGTTTCCTGTGCAGTTTACTGTATAGTAGAAAATAACATACTCTTTGGGGAACGAGAGTGGATAATGTTAAAGGGACTTATTTATTTTATTTATTTGAGGGTCATAGAGCCCTGTCTATCATCAGATTTTTTATGTAGCTGAGGCTAGCCTTGAACTAGTGGCCCTTCTGACTCTGTCTTTTGGGTTCTGGGTGATAGGTATGCTACCATGCCTGGCTAGTGAGGTGAGTGTGTATCTCTGTGTGTTCACATACACTTGAGTGTGCATGTGTGTTTTGAATTTTTTGGGACAGGGTTATTATTAAAACCTAGGTAGAATTAAAACCTAGGATCTGTATGAAAACGTGACATTTGTCTGGATTGCTTTGTTTAACATAATAATTTCCAGTCCCATTCATTTTTCTGCAAATGCCACGATCACAGTTTTCTTCGTGCCTCAGTGTAGTGTTTTGTCTGTACATGCTGTGTGCATGGCTGTGTGTGTTTGCGTGTGCTTACCTGTGCACGTGCGTGTGGAGGCTTGAGACCGACTTCTGGTGCCTTCCTCTACTATGCTCTACCTTATTTTGGGGGACAGGGTTCTCCTGAACCTGGAACTTGCCATTTCCGGCTGACAGCAAGCACCAGTCTTTACCCCCTGGAGACGGGTTACAGGTGTGCCCACCATGCCGTGCTTTTACGTGGGTTCTGGGGACTCAAACTTAGGTTTTCATACTGGTTCATTACCCATGTAGACCTTTCCCAGCCCCGTGTAGGATTTCTTGAGACGTTAAGGATCTTGACCTCATTGCCACACCCTGGATAATTCCTGAATCCTCTGGGGCCTCCTGACCCTGCTTTCTCTCGGCATTTATCATTTTTTATTTTATTTCTAGTAACTCAGAGTGATTTGACAGCATAAGATGACATCACAGTTATGCTTCTGTTTGCTAAAGTTCAGAAAGTAGTACACAGACCAAGAAGGCCCCTCCTTTCTGGCTCCGAGCTGGGCCTCTCCCCACTGTGCAGTGCTCTGAAATAGGAAAGAGCAGCTAAACTTCCCTGTGGTGAATTTGAATTTCATTTAATTAACATGACCTTTCTAGCATTAGATAAGTCTTTAGAAAACAGTAAAATAAAGAGAAGTTGTCCTCTTTGGATGTGGTCTCTATAGAAATATTAAAGACAAATTGAATATCAGAGGAACGTGTATTCTGTGTGGGTCTCACTTAAATGCATAGTGCACAGGCCAGCCTACACCTCATTCTGTGAATGAAAAAGGGAATCTCTGGACTACACCTCAAATAACTGTCTGAGTTTCAGCATGGAGCCCACAGGCTCTGCCTTTTTAGCTCATTTGTTTGTTTGAGACAAACAAATATACTTCACAGTATATCGCTGGATAGGCTGGAATTATCTACAAAGTCCTGTTCAGGCTGCTTTCCACGTTGCTGCAATCTCCGACCTCATTTCCTTGATGCTGGGGTTGCGAACACGCGTTCTCATGTCTGCCTGGCAGTTGTGTTAGCAATCCTGACTGTGTAGAAAACTCTCCGTAGCTTCAAAGGCACATTCCTACCCCACTGGCAGCAGACTCTTTCTGAACCAGTCCCTGTATCATGTGACACGAGAATTGGGGTAGGAGGTATGACTAGCTGAATGTCAGGCAACATCTCGACCAACCGAGCAAAAGCCTTGGCCTCTCTTTATCTTCCCTCCTTCATTTCTTTTTCATCTTCTTCCCCCTCTTTTCCCCATCCTTCTCCTCCTTCTAAAATTCAATGGGCCTTGAACTTGCTACGTAGCTGAAGACACCTTAAACTCTTGATCCTCCGGACTCCGCCCGCCACGTGTCAGAATTACATGTCTGTGCCCTTCACCCGGTGTTACCCTTTTCTGTTTTTGAGACAGGTTCTCACAGCTGGCCTGGCTGGTGGTATTCTCCTGCCTCAGCCTCCAAAGCAGTGCTATTCCAGGTGTGAGCTGCCATGCCTGGGTTACCTCTATGTTGGCACTCATTTCTCTGGATTACTTTTTTCTCGGAGCAGATTCAGCTGATGTATGAAGTCCTGAGAGGTATTGGAAGCCTCTAAGGAAGAATGGAACTTGAGTCTGTGAAAACATGGGTGTGGTCAGCCACTCGGACGCCAGGCCCATAGCCTCACTGGAACAGAAGGAGCTGGTGGGGTTCCTAAGCTGGATCCTGCACATTTTTAAATCCAATTGTCTTGCTATCCTAGCCAAACTTATTTATAAAAACATGCTATAGACACTGGTACATAATATGAAGAAATCCATAAAACCAACCCAGAACAAAAACCCCAACAAGTATGTAGTGTGTGTGTGTGTGTGTGTTTGAGACTGGAATTGAACCAAGGGCCTTGTCCATTCACAAACAAGTGCTTTTGGGGAAGGCTCGCTCTTGAATGACTATTATTCAAGGTACTTTAATCACTTGTTTCTTAGAAAAGATATTTAATGCTAGTACCACTTAGTAACCCATGTTACAAGTGGGAAGAAGGCACAGAAAAGTGAATAATTTCTTCAAAGTTATACAGTCAATAAAATCAGTCTGCTTATACTAAAACAATCTTTTTTGCAGGATTGAGGAGGGAGATAAATCACCTACTGTCTCGGCTTTCAGTCACTGTATGATAAATTAAGATGGGAACACATGCTTAGGGCAGAGGGAGGAGGGCTAAGCACCTCAAGGAAGGGGACAAGCTTAGAGGCCTTCGCTGTTGCAGAGGGCCCTGGAGACGGGTTAAGTGGCAGAAATGAAGGTGACCTGTGCAGGAAACGGTGTGTGTTTCACCATGACTGAGTAGAAAGGGGCTACCACAGAGCCCTTCACTAGAGCCTGGAAAAAGATCAGGGGTCCAGAACTCAGAAGGCCTTGGGTGTTTGCACCAGGGGCAGCAAAGACGCCTTCTTGGTGCAAAGCCAAATAGTCAAGGCCTCAATGGCGATCTGGTCTCTGTATGGACAGAGGTGAGGCCAAATGACTGGCCAAGAAGACACTGCCAGAAGCCAGGTGGGCCCAGAGAGCATCAATGACAGGCAAGAGGGAGGAGAGAGGAAGCAGGCCTCAGATTTGGGGACTATCTAAAGCAGACGTGTATGTTTCCTGCAGGTAGGAAAACTTATGGTCTGGGGTCTGACGGGGTCAGAATGCACGCCGCTTCATGTGACAGGAGGTGAGAAGGCAAGGAGAAACAGGAGTTCCAGGGAGAGTCTGTGAGGCCCTGGCCTTAGGGTCAGGCTTAGTGAGGTGTTTCCTGAGCTCTGGCTTCCTCGGAGGCGTTCTGCCCCAGTGGGCTCCTGAGGAAGGTTAACTGCTCTGACACCATTGACAGAAGTGTGAAGAAGGGGTTTGGACTCATCGCCACTTAAGTAAGGAACAATAGCCGCTAGCTGGCTGAACAGCTAAAATGTTACTGAACGGACTCAGTTTCTCAGAGCAGCATTGAGGTGTTCCTACGGCCTGGAGGTTGTAACCGGGATCAGCTGTAGTCACGGCAGGTTTCCCCTGAATGCTGATTTTTTCTGGTTATTTTTCAGACATTCAACAGTGGCTAATGACTCAGCCTTTCAAGTAATTACCATCAATGACGAGTACCTCTTAGAGGTATGTGTCTCTTGGACAGGAGCTGTGAAAGGGAAGGGAATTTATGACAACTGAAAGTTCCTCCAGGCTACAAAACTATCAGATTTAAATTAATCCCCCCTTTATATACCTATTTGTGGCTTGGAAGAAATGATGAAAATATTATTAAGTACCTTTTAAGGCATTCAATAGTTCCTTCCTTCACGCACTTTCTTTTCTCCACTTATGTGAAGGTATCTGGGAGCCCCAGTGGGAGGGTAGATGTCATCCGTGCAGCCATTCCTAACCCTTGGTTTCTGCGCCTCTTCTTTTCTCCAAGGTGTGAAAGTATTTTAGTGAAAGTTTCATCTTGGCTTTGTGAATAATTAATCCTCTGTTTCTTAGAGAAGCTGGCAAATGTAGGAGTATGGAAAACAGACCATAAAACACTCCCTAAATGAGCAAGGGCTCATTCTTGTAGCAGGCTCGGGGCCACCGGAATGTGCTGAAGTCGCATTCCAGGGCCTTCCCAGGCCGGGGCGCCAGAGGGGTTTAAACTGACTCTCTCTGCTTCTGCTTTCTGAGAGGGGGAGGGAGACAGGAAGAGGCCTGGAGCCATTTCCCGGAAACCAAGGTGGGAGAGCTGGGAAGGGAGTTGGTCCACACGGGGAGGTGAGCAAAGCCACCAAGGAGAAGGGTATAGGACGAATAGCGCTGCGGGGCATAAGAGTGGGCAGCTCACCGAGGGTGAGGCGCGGCCTTGAGACAGAATTCCCGTCATCCTCCTGACCAAGACAAGGTCGCTGGAAAGAGAAACTGACTGCAGTTCATATTTTGTCTTTTTGATACAGGGTCTTAACTTTGTAGCCCAAGCCGGCCTCAAAGTAGCAGTTGTCCTACCTCAGCCTCCCAAATGCTGGGTCACCCAGTTTGCATTCACAGTTCTTCATGTAGAGGTTCCTATTGGTGACAGAATGAAGACAGTTGGACAGTTTTACTGGATTGCATTTAGTAACCTCGAAAACAAGAGTAGAGTCCATTAAAAAAAAGTGCACGCATGACAATAAACAAAAGCAACAAATCCACAAAACACAAAACTTTAAAGACTCTATGATTCATTTTTTTCTTGTGACAAAATCTCTTAATGTATTACCAGGCTGGCCTAAAACTCATTGTGTTGCCTAGGCAAGCCTCTGAACTTGAGATCCTCCTGCCTCAGCTCCCTGGGTGCTGTGCTGAAAAGTACACACCATGATATCAGCTGTAGTGAATGAACACTTTATTTTTTTATTGACTCAGGTTGTGGAGTTTTGAAAATGGACTCAGTGTCACACCATTTCCTGAAGCCCCAAACCTGCTTTTCATTTTCTCTTCTCTTTCCTCCTCACCCGCTTCCTCCCATCCGACCTTCTCCCAGCTCTCTCTGTCCCTCTCTCTTGTGAGACCACGATCTCTTGAAGCAACTCAGTCTGACCTTGACCTCGTGTAGCTAAGGATAACCTTGCACTCCCGATCCACCTGCCTGTGTTCCCCACAAGTGTTGATTTATACTGGCTGGGAAGGGATTGAACATGGGGCTAGGGGGACTGAGCCACCTCCAGCCCTGCTTTATTTTGCTTTTGTGGTTGGAAACACTTCTGTGTCGTCAGGAGTGAACTTTATTTGATGAACGAATGAATGAAATCCTGGACTAGTGAGTTCTGCACCCCAGAGTGAAGATGTCCCCTTCTCCAGTAAGGAAGGCTCTTTCTTGTTACTTGCACTTGAGCCCCATTCCTACCTCACGTCTTAGGCAGCACTGTGTACCCTTCTATCTGTGGACTTGGCTGTTCTGTATGCTTCTCATGGAAGACATCCACAGTATGGAGTCCTCCATAACTGGCCTCCTGCAATGTGTACAACTCTGTTTTCAATTTGATGCTTGTTTGAGTAGCAGGCTGACCCGCCTTCCTTAGCCTCTTCACTGCTTAGGTTACAAGTGTGTCACCAACTGCCTTTCTGTCTCTCCTGGCTTGGGTCTAACTCCAGTCAAGCATCAATCTTTTCTCCTTTCATCATCTCCAAAGGTTCACTCTGTTGCCCAGGCTAGCCAGGAGCATGTATGGAGCCAATCGCTGACTCAGCCTTTGCCCAGGCTAGCCAGGAACATGTATGGAGCCAATCGGCTGACTCAGCCTTCAGAACAGGTAACAGTGTGAGCGCCAGGCCAGCTATGGTTTTATTCCTTCACTGTGGTGCAGGGTTGCAGCTTGTAACTCTACCACATTACCTATTGGCAATGGCGAGCAGTCAGATTGTCCCCGTGCTCAGTTGTTACGAACCATGCCCTTGTGAACACCGTGTACTCCAATGTACGGTTTCCTTTCCTCCCATCTGACACGGTAAACTTATATATAGCAACCTGAGACATATTTTGCAAAGTGATTGTACCATTTTACTAAATAACATATGAAGGCCCAAAGATGTATGTACCTTTCTTCACATCCTTGGTGCGTTATGCTCTGATGCTTAAATTATAGCCAGGATACTGAGTGTGAAGTGGCAACGTGTACACACATACATGTTCATGTGTTTGATTTATCTATTTTACTTTTACGTATATGAGTGTTTTGCCTGCATGTGTATCTGTGTACCACATGTGTGATCAATCCTCAGGAGACTCTACAGGGCATTGGCTCACTTGAACTGGAATTACAGGTGCTTTGACCTTCTACATGGGTCGTATACTCCTTGGGATAATAAGTAGGACTTGTGGTACTCCTGTTAAGTGTACTAATGCCATGTAATCATCTCATGAATATTTATAATTTCCTATTGGCCTGTCAGTCAGCTGCAGAGAACACAGACTTCTATATTTTCTACTGCTGTGTCTTCAGCATGTAGAGTGAACTTTATTTGATGAATGAATGAATGAAATCCTGAGCTAGTAAATCAGTTGTGCAAATAAAATCACCCCTGTAGGTATCTGGGGAGTGGAACAGAGGCTTGGACAGGGCCAGCCCTGGTGAGCACAGAGATAGGAGGTGAGGGCTCATTTTAGGTTGGTTCCCTCTGTGTCTCTGCTGTCTCACTGTGCAACTGTAAAGGTGTGAAGAGAAGCCTGTGGCATCTGATTACCATGGGAGAGGGGAAACATTTTGGGTTCATTCTGGTTTCTTTGCCTCTTTCTGTTGGCTGTTTAGTCTTGGTTCCATGGGGGATGTTTCTATTTCAATCAGGGCCAAAAAAGTAAGAGTATAGAATGGTTCAGGATTTCTAACGTAGACCGCTGGAGTCATTTCCCTAGACTGATGACCAAGCTCAAAGCCTATGTTTAGAAGCGCCAGCCAATGGGCGGAGCTTTCCTAGACAGCTGTACTAGGCATCTAAGCAGGTGAAGTTCTAGCCAAGATTATATTGGGTGTGTAATAAAATTAAGGGCAATAAAACCAGATAAACCGCTTCACTACAGCAGAGTGCTGGTAAAGCCACTCTAACAAGACCCGGAGGTGAGAGGAAGAATTCAGATCCTTTGCCAAACTCTTCCATATATCATGTGTGTCACTTGAGGCTGGGGGTTGTTTGAGAAATGCTTCTGGGGATGCTTTTGTCTTTGTGCAAATCTCACTGTGTCCTTACACAACCTGGACACTACTCACCTGGGCCATGTGGAATGTCCGTGGTTGCTCCTTGATGGCGTGGCCACCACACTGCTCACCTGGGCCACGTGGAATGGCCACGGTTGCTTCTGTGCAGCCTCATTGGGCTGCATTTGATGAACGTAAAGTAACAGCTCAGAAGAAAGTCTCTGAGATGCTCTTACTATGTAGCCCAGGTTGGCCTAGAGTTGGAGAAACCCTCCCCTCTCATGCCTTCATCTTCTCAGAGATGGGGTACCTCAGGAATATGCACATACCACGCCTTTTGTTTGTTCTAAAAGATCACTATTGAACTGTTTAACATGTCTCAACATGTCCTATTCCACAACTAAGAGAGTGGAGAACCCATATCAGTGTATCTAAACCTAGAGAGTCTAAATGTTGACCCACATCTGAAAATCACGGTGGCTTTGTATTTTGAAAGAACTCCTGCTGGGCGGTGGTGGCGCACGCCTTTAATCCCAGGACTTGGGAAGCAGAGGCAGGCGGATTTCTGAGTTCAAGGCCAGCCTGGTCTACAGAGTGAGTTCCAGGACAGCCAGGACTACACAGAGAAACCCTGTCTCGAAAAAAACCAAAAAAAAAAAAAAAAAAAAAAAAGAAAGAACTCTTTTCTTTTCCATTTTAAAATGGTATTTTTGTGTGTGTCAGTATGTTGCCTGTGTGGATGTCTGCATATCACATGTATGCCTGGTGCCTGCAGAGGCCGGAGGAGTGTGGGGTGTTCTGGGACTGGACTTACAGACAGCTGTGAGCTGCCATGTTGGTGCTGGGAATTGAGCTAGGATCCTCTGGAAGAGCCAGTGCTCTTAACCATTGAGACGTCTCTCCAGCCCAAGGAACCATTTTCCTAACTTTAGGCAACATGATAATGCGATGCTTGGAAAGAGTGAAGGAGGAAGATGGGCTGGGGAGATGGCTCAGTGGAGAATGCCTGCCCGGCATACATGAAACCCTGGGCTTGATCTGTTTTCTGCTTCAGGAAAAACATGGAATCAGTTTCTCAAAATTGCTTGTTACCCTCACACACATTCCACACACGTACACACATCTACACTTTCACTTGTGCACAGGTAAAGCAAATACCGGAATTAAGATGTACTTCTAAGGTTGGTTGGTTGGTTCATTCATTCACTTTTGTTCATTCATTGTACAGGCTCACACCCTATATATAGCACAAGATGGCCTGGAACTTTTCATTCACCCACCTCAGCCTCCAAAATGCTGAGATTGTAGATGTGTATCACCAGATAAGGCCTTAAAGCTTCCCTCCCTCCCTCCTCCCCACCTTTCCTCCCTCCCTCCCCCTCCCTCCCTCTCTCTCCCCCTCCCTCCTTTCCTCCCTTTCTGCCAGGGTTTTGTGTGGCTTAGACAGGCCTCAAACTCTGTGTGCTGACCTTGAGCCTCTGCTCTCTTTGCTCCAGCTGCCTGTGCTGGGACCACAGACACATCCTGTTACATTGTTATTACAGGTGGTCTAACCTATGTTTGCTTAGAAGTCAGTTTTTAGCTTTGGGAAAACAGGAGCTGGGTAGATGGCTCAGTGAGGTGCTAGCTGCGCAAGCCTGAGGACCTGAGTTCACATCCCGGCATCTACATGAAAGTCTTGCTGGTGCTCACCTGCCACCCCAGTGCTGGGGACAAGAGACAAGCAGGGACTTGCCAGTCTAGCCAAAACGGTCAGCTTTAGGTTCAATGAGAGATCCTGTCAAAAAAAAAAAAAATGATATAAAGACAGAGGAAGTCACTCAATTTTGACTTCTGGTCTATGCATGCATGTATGTTCAGGTACAAGTACCCACGCACATGTGTACACATATATGTACAAGTACCTCCCATGTGTATACATACACATACATCACATATAACAAATAAAACAAAGTATGTTTAAAATTGGAAAGTTTGTATAGATCCTACCCCAACTTATACTATGGCCCCTGCCTACCAGATTCCACCCCTACCCCCACCCCCGTCTCTGTCTCTCTGTCTCTCTCTGTCTCTGTCTTTCTGTCTCTCTCTCTCTCTGTGTATGTTTACAAGTTCTGCAGAACAGAACTTTCTTACATGTTGGTCTTAAATCACATGTGTTGTATAATTTAGCAACACAAGGAGAAGTATTTTTTGTTTTGTTTTGTTTTATTTTGGTTTTGTTTGAGATGGGGTCTCTCTATGTTTCTTTATCTGTCCTGGAACTCACTAGACAAGGCTGGCCTTGAACTCACAGAAATCCCCCTGCTTCTGCCTCTTGAGTCCTGGGATTAAAGGTGTGCACCACCATACTTAGCTGTTTATTTTGCTTTTTGATGTTTCTATTACTTGGGACCAGATCTCTTGCATCCTAGGCAGGCCTTGAACTGAGCCTTCTGCCTCAGCCTTCTGAGTAGCTGGGCTAACCGAGCCCAGCTTGACTTGGGTTTACAAGGCAGATCAGAACAATTTCCCAAGTGGCCTGTCAGAGAAACAGGAGCAGCTTGCCCTGAGTGTCCAAGAAGGGCTGGGGAATGACGTACAAACTGGTCTCTGGGCAGATACTCTTCCTTCTAGAAAATCCAAACCTAGCTAAAGGAAGCAAGCCTAAGGCTGAGAGCAAAACCTCTGGGCATTACCCTGGCTGATACTGATGGTCACCAAACCAGCTCAGCTGACAATATCCCTCTGCAGAACTGGGAACTCAGACACAGATCCAGAACCAACTCAGCTGACAATGTCCTTCTGCAGGATTGGGAACTCAGACACAGTCCAATTTGATCCTGCCATTATAGAGCTTGCTAAATGGATTTAGAAGGGGTTTGGCCCAATCATGTTCCAGAAACTAGATGACCAGGAAGGGCTAAGCCCCTCATTCTGGGTGTTCTTTAATGGAGAGCAGTCCCAACATGTCATATTCTTTTTCTGCACATCTCATGGATTGCTTTTATTTGTAACTGCTATTTATAGCATGTGTTGAGTCCTCAGCCAGCTGTGGCAGGATATGGCTATGGTTTAGAGTCCCGTCAGAGTTGTATGTGACAGGATCTGGCATTTTTTCAGTAACTGCAGTCACAGTCCCCAACATGACTTGGAGTACAAAGTGCAGAAGGAAATAACTAAACCAATGCCTAGTGTCAGGATGTCTCAACCTGGCAGTGTGAGTGAGCCACCAAGTGGCTGTGCTACTGGATTCTTCTGCTGTGCACCCAGATAAGCAAGAATACACACAGATTAAGACATAGTAATAAAAAAAGAGTGCTCCAGATGAGTCGTGTGTGTGTGTGTGTGTGTAGTGTGATATGTGTGGTGTGTATGTGTGTATTGTGTGTGTGGTGTTATGTGTGTATGGTGTGTATATGTTTGTGTGTACTGTGTATGTGGTGTATATGTGTGTATGGTGTGTATGTGTTTGTGTGTACTGTGCGGTGTGTGTGTAGTGTGATATGTGTGTGTGGTGCATGTGCTATGTTTAGTGTGGTGCATGTGTGTGGTATGTATGTGTAGTGTGTTTTTGTGTACTGTGTGGTGTGTGATGTGGTATGTCAGTGGTGTGTGATGTGTGTGTGTGTGTGTGTGTGTGTGTAGTGTGATATGTGTGGTGTGTATGTGTTTGTGTGTATTGTGTGTGTGGTGTATATGTATGTGTGTGTGGTGTGAATATGTTTGTGTGTACTGTGTATGTGGTGTATATGTGTGTGTGTGGTGTGAATATGTTTGTGTGTACTGTGTATGTGGTGTGTATGTGTGTGTGGTGTGTATGTGTTTGTGTGTATTGTGTGTGTGGTGTATATGTGTGTGTGTGGTGTGAATATGTTTGTGTGTACTGTGTATGTGGTGTATATGTGTGTGTGTGTGGTGTGAATATGTTTGTGTGTACTGTGTATGTGGTGTATATGTGTGTGTGTGGTGTGAATATGTTTGTGTGTACTGTGTATGTGGTGTGTATGTGTGTGTGGTGTGAATATGTTTGTGTGTACTGTGTATGTGGTGTATATGTGTGTGTGTGGTGTGAATATGTTTGTGTGTACTGTGTATGTGGTGTGTATGTGTGTGTGGTGTGAATATGTTTGTGTGTACTGTGTATGTGGTGTATATGTGTGTGTGTGGTGTGAATATGTTTGTGTGTACTGTGTATGTGGTGTGTATGTGTGTGTGGTGTGTATATGTTTGTGTGTACTGTGTATGTGGTGTATATGTGTGTGTGTGGTGTGAATATGTTTGTGTGTACTGTGTATGTGGTGTGTATGTGTGTGTGGTGTGAATATATTTGTGTGTACTGTGTATATGGTGTATATGTGTGTATGGTGTGTATGTGTTTGTGTGTACTGTGCGGTGTGTGTGTAGTGTGATATGTGTGTGTGGTGCATGTGCTATGTTTAGTGTGGTGCATGTGTGTGGTATGTATGTGTAGTGTGTTTTTGTGTACTGTGTGGTGTGTGATGTGGTATGTCAGTGGTGTGTGATGTGTGTGTGTGATGTGTGTGTGTGGTGTGTATGTGTGTGGTGTAGCTCTGGGCCTCATCATGCATTCAGCTACTCAGCTGTAAGCCCAGGCCCTCAGACCACAGTAGTACTTAACTTACTTGAGGCTGCGCTTGTCAGTCAGGGGGAACATGTGGTCAGTGTGCCTCAGGTGCTAGGTTTAATCCCCAGCAGACACAGAGAAAAGATTATTTTATATGTGTAATAGGAGCTAGAGGCCCCAATTTCAAGGGTTCCCAAGAAAAATCAAAAATACATCCAATTCCTAGCACAATACTCCAGCCATTAAATCCCCCTCTCTTGAGGCAAGCAATGTAACTAACTTTTTTTTTTGGTTTTTAGAGACAGGGTTTCTCTGTGTAGCCCTGGCTGTCCTGGAACTCACTCTGTAGACCAGGCTGGCCTTGAACTCAGAAATCCGCCTGCCTCTGCCTCCCAAGTGCTGGGATTAAAGGCGTGCATCACCACCGCCCGGCTTTTTTTTTTTTTTTTTTTGTAACTAACTTTTAATTCATCTGTTCAGAGACATTTTATACATTTTCAAGTATAACACACACCATGCCTATCTTCTGTCTTTCATTTCCTTTTTTTTTTTCTTTTCCAGAGCTGAGGACCGAACCCAGGGCCTTGCGCTTCCTAGGCAAGCACTCTACCACTGAGCTAAATCCCCAACCCCTGTCTTTCATTTCCTATCACCTTCTCTTTCTTTCTTTTTTTTTTTTTTGGTTTTTTGAGACAGGGTTTCTCTGTGTAGCCCTGGTTGTCCTGAAATTCACTCTATAGACCAGGCTGGCCTCGAACTCAGAAATCCACCTGCCTCTGCCTCCCAAGTACTGGGATTAAAGGCGTGCGCCACCACCGCCCGGCTCCACTTCTCTTTCTTATTTAAAAATAATTAGATGTATTTATTTTTATGTATGTGAATATTCTCTCTCTCTATATATATCACATACATACACACACACATATGTGGGGAACAATGTGTCACTATGTAGTCTTGGTTGGCTTAGAAATTACTGTGTAGACCGGGCTGGTCTTGAACTCACAGAGGCCTGTCTGCCTGTACCTCTGATTGCTGATTCTTAAATCCTTAGAGAGCTTCCTTGACTTCTGGGGTTACAAGCATGAACTATCTATCATGCTTAGTTATGAGCCTGCTTTAGTGCAAAAGACACACACCACAGAATAAAGGCTATAATTTGCAGATGATTTGAGTGTTGGGATCACAAACATAAGCCGCCATGCCTGTCTGTAATTGTTGATAACTTTGTTTCATGCAGTAATTTTTTGCCTGCCCAGAAAAGCCTTTAGGAAGCTCCTCTGTGGCTTCTCAGAACTCTGTGTGACACTGGAAGATCTTCTCAGCCATACCCCATGCCCCCAACTATTCTTTAACTTTGATAGAGTGACCCTGTACCTTTTGAACAATGTCCCCCAGTCACTTTGTTGTGAGTGGCCCTTGGTCTTCGTACCCATGCACTGCGGTCGATCGGTACACAGACAGAAGGTGGGGAGCCACCTGGAAGGTCCCCTTCAAAGCTTCACACTCTGTGAATCTGTGACTAAACAGGCCAAAGGGCTTCCTCCTCAGCACTCAGCATCGCATCAGCCATTTCCATTTCAAAGGTTCAGTCTTGTTCCCCCAGCTCTACACATGCTCATTAAAGACAAGGCTAGCCTGCTGAAATTGTTGTTTCAGAAAGGTTTACTGCTTCTGAGCTAGTGTCTACAGAGCAGTACGTCGGTATAGGTTCCAATCTTATTACATGAAATAGACCAGCTAACCTAATTTCCTTCTTTTAGGAAAAAGCACCAATGCACCAACAGAATGTATTGTTAACTCAGCTTTGGGTCCTTTTGAGTCACGACCATCAATAAATACAGAGACTGTGTGATGACCAGGAAGGCTTCTATCAGAGGGCAGGAACATGTGAAAATATCTACACTTTCATAAATGGATACACAGCAAGCTACTACCAGGTGGGTTCAAAACTGGCAGAAAAGCCAATGCTCGCACCCTGTGCAAGCAAACCCAGTGATTTACTGTGATGGAAAAGCATTCTTACGAATGTGCAGGTCCTCGAGGTTAAAGCTGAAATGCCCCCAACAGACCTGTTTTTTGAACACTCAGTCCCCAGCTTGTGGTCTGAATTTTATAAACTGGGAAGCCTTAAAGAGATAGCATCTGACTGGTTAAAAATAGGTCCCCAGGGGCCATCTTTGGGAGCTGGGCCTACTTCTGATCATCTGGGCAGTGAGCAGCCTTCCATCGCCACAGAAGGCGCCCTGGCCTCTCACTTCACCGCTGTGATGAATTACAACCACCGTGATGAAATTCCAAGACAAAGTGAAATCTTTTCTCAAGTTGTTTCTGTTCGGAATTTTGTCATGATCAGTAAAAGATTCACCCTAGAATTGTGGCATGTTTATGTAAAATTTAAAAAGTATATAATTTCAAGTTTAGAAGCTCAAATTTATGTATAATGAATCAAAAATAATCTTAACAGCAATTACTGCCTTATACATTCCGTTGCAACCTTTGATTTTCCTGTAAAACTGATGCATTTTCTTTACCGGCTTCTCTAATGTCTGTGGGAGTACACACATAGTGGACACTAGATTGCAGTCTATATAAAAGGGTGATACTGTAAAATTTCTCACAATCAAGCCATTCACATTAAAAGCTTTTCCAAACAAACATATTCCAACTGTTCTGATCTGGAATGTTGGAAGATTTATGACTTAAGGGCTCAATTCCTAGTGTGGTGTGTATGGGAGGTGTGTAAAACTTTAAGCACCCCCTCATCCTGTGTCCCCCAACTTGGTAGTGTATGTCCCAAACCCCATCGACAAGGAGACTGAAGAAGGCGGATTGTGAGTTCCAGACAGTCTGGGACACATAGTGAGACCCTGAGTGAATTGCAGGGGGGTGGGAGGTTGTCTAGTGAGAGATTTCACTCAAGGAGGATTGTGGGTCTCTGTTTCTTTTGTACCTGACCGTGTGGTGAGCCCCCTCCTCCACGGTGCTGCCATGATGCCAAGATGCCGAGTCTCAGGCCCAGTGCAGTGGGTCCAACTGGCTATGGACTAGAATTTCCTAGGCTGGGAGCCAAATAAATAGCATCAACAGACTATATTCGCTGTCTGGACTGCTTTGCTGGCACCTCTGCTCTTACAGGTCTTCTCACCTCTGACTTCACAGAGAAAGTAGTGAGACCCAGTGCGGCGGCTGTCAGCTTCCTGGGCTGCCCAACGTCCTCTCTCACAGCATCAGCAGCAAAAGCTTTTCTGTAAACTGAAATATCCCACTTTCTTGAGAGACCGGGTCTCCCTCTCCCCCTCCCCTCCTCTTGTCTCCCCTTCCCTTCTTACTCCCCTCCGTTTCCCCTCTGTCTCCCTGACCCTCTCCCTTCCTCTCCCCCTCCTCCTCTCCTCCCCTCCCCTTTTCTCCGAGAGGTTTAGTTCCCAGGGTTTTTAAGTTCTACTATACAAATAGTTTAAGAAACAGATATAATTTGCCTGTAGTGCCATCAAGGAAATAGTTCACATGCTTCTATTTTTTTCCTCAGGGGACTTTTTCATGTGAGGAGATTTTATATGAGGTGGTCAAGACACTCATTGTCCACACGCATGTGGACATCTGGGATACAAGTGTACACTGCCAGGCCTAGTATTTGTTTGTTTGTTTTTGTTTTTAGAGACAGGGTTTCTCTGTGTCACCCTGGCTGTCCTCTCTTTCTCTCTCTTAGGTGTAGGGGTCTAGACTTAAAACTTGACTGCTTCGTGTGTTTAACACAGCTGGCCACATGCCCCTCCGTGTCACTTTTCTGTCCTGGCTCTGTAATGTTACATCTTCCTGGTGACTTCCCATGTTCACCACTCTCACAATTCCTACGGCCTTTCTGTCTCCTTCTTGCCACTATACACATACTTTAGGCGATGCTATTTGTGCTTTGTGCAGGTAGTGGGGGCTTTCCCAGCTCTAGGACTCAAAACCAGAGCCTGGAGCATGGTAAATAAATGTCTACCTGCAACCTACATTCTAGCTCCCCATTGATTCTTAAGGCTGCCATTACTGTCTCCATGCTGGTAGTGTGTGTGTGTGTGTGTGTGTTGTGTGTGTGTGTGCATGTGTGCGTTCACGTGTATGAATGCTGGCACATTTGTATCCTAGGTGCATGTAAAGATCAGCAGACAACCTTGGGAATCAGCCTTTACCTTCCACTTTCTTTGAGTTGGGGTCTCTCTTTTATGGTTGTGTACAGCAAGACAGCTGGCCTTGAGCTTCCGGTTGTTCCCCTGTCTCTGCTTCTCATCTCCCAGCAGGGCTGCACTCAGAGTCCCAAAGCATGTATCATTACATCCTGGGGATCTGAACTTAGGTTTGTGCAGTGAACCCTTTAGCAGCTGAGCCATCTGCCTGGCCAGAGCTGGAGATTCTTTGAGTTTCACATTAGCAGGTCCAGCTCCATACTTTCCAAAACAGAACTCAACATTCCTGCCCCCAACTTTAATCTTCTTACGTGTCCTCTCTCACGTAAATAACACCACCATCCACTCAGTTACAAATCAGAAACTGAGAAGCCATCTTTTCTTTATCTTCAAATGCTCTACAACTTCCTCTCCTTTACTGATTGGCCATGGAGTTCCTTTACTGTGCGTACTCATTAACTGGTCATGGAGTCACCCCCATCCCCTTCTTGTCACCCTATCACATCCCATTCAGCATCTACTCTCAGCCACAAAGCAGGATAACCTCTGACCTTTCCACAAAAGTATACAGGACAATGTCCTCCATGGTTTCCCCAAGGCCGTAGGATAAGGGACAAAGCCTCCAGACTTCTGTATGACTCTGTTAATTTATGTTGCTGTGATAAAGCGTCATGACCAATAGCAACTAACAAATAATTTATTTTGGCTTACAGTTCTGTGGGGGAGGATCCTTGATGGTGGGGGAGGGGTGGAAGCAGTTGGCCAGAGTAGAAAGATGACAGAGATCCATCTTACATACATAGAATAGAGTGGATTCAACATGGGGCAAAGCTATGTGCTCTCAAAGCTGGACCCCCACCCAGTGACATAACTTCCTCCAGCGAGGCTTCACTTCTTACAAGTTCCGTAACCTCCCAAACAGTGCCACCAAATCGGGACCAGTATTCAGATATTTGAGGCTCCAGGGAACATTTCTTATTCAGCTCACAAGGACCTTCTTTGGTATGGTTTGAATATGACATGTCACCCAGTGGTTGGTTCCCAGTGGTTCCCAGGGTGGAGGAAACTTTGGAATGTGAGACTAGCGAAAGGAAGTTGTTCACCGGGGCTGGTGGTGCCTTTGAATGTTACAGTGGTACCCAGTCTGTGCCATGAGGTGACAATCTCTGTCACATATTCACTGTCATGATGATGTGCCTCCCAACCACAGGGACCAGGCCACCATGGACTGAATTCCTGAATCGTGAGCTGAGAGAACATCTCCTCAAGTGCTTGCCACAGCAGTGGGAACTGCTTGAGGTTTATGACATGAGAGTCTATCTCTTTCTCTTTGTTCTTTGAATAGAAAGCCACTCTCTCCCTCCACCCCATGACTCTGCCTGGAATATCTTAGCTTAACTTTCAGGCCATATGAGAGCAACCTCCAGAGTCCTCCATCCAGCATAAAGAAAAAGTTAGTTTACCCTTCTTGTCTTAAATGTCACTGTTGCAAAAGGCTGCAGCTCTCCTCTAACTCTGTGCATTCTCTCTGAGCTTTAAATAATCAACTATATCTGTAGATGTTTGCAACAGCTGTTGTTAGTCTGTATTGATTTAGTTTTATAGCCCAGGCTAGCCTTGAGTTTCCAGCAATCCTCCTGTCAGCCTCCCAAATGGTCATAGGCATGAGCCACCGTGACTGGCAAGCTGCTAATCTGCATGCAATGCACCGAGGGAGTAGCTGACAGGCAAGTCATTCATTTCTCAGAAACATGTTTTGTTTCTCTTTCTTTTCTGCTGTTTTTCCTTCATGCCAGGCCTTGCACACAACAGGCAAACTATTGCAAAGCTGCACCTCAACCCGGGGATCCTTTACTTTGTATTGTAAATAAATTTAAGACTTATTTACAATAGATTTTCATAACTTTCTCACTTATTACATATGTAAATTTTTGAGAAATAAAACATGATATATACATACATACATATATCACATATAAGATGTAGACATTGTTTGCCTTATTTTGAGAGAGAGAGAGAGAGAGAGAGAGAAAGAGAGAGAGGAGAAAGAATAAAGGAGAAAGAGAGAGAAAGAGAGGGTTGTACATTAGACACATCACATTCTGATTGTTTTTTTTTTTTTTTTTCCTTTTTTGAGATGGGTTTTGCTCGGTAGCATGGGCTGACCTGGGATTTACTAGGTAGCCCAAGATAGCCTTAAGTTTAGAGCCATCTTCCTGCTTCAGATTTCCAAGCTCTGGGACTGCAGTTATGAGCAACTGTGCCAGATAATAGCTCTTGTGCCCGTAACTTATTAGTCACTGGCTGCTTTCCAGGGGCAGTGCTGTTCTCCTAAGGTATGTGTGTTACAGGCCCATCCCTAGTGTGGTCCATCAGAGGGTGGTAGAGCCTTTTAGAGGTGGGGCCTAGCGGGTGGTCCTTAGGATATGGCCCTGCCTTGGAAAGGAACTGTAGGGGTTTGGTCTCTTCCTCTTTCTGCGTCCTGGCCATGAGGGTGGGACCTAGCTGGAGGTCCTTAGGTTATTGACCCTGCCTCTGAAGGGGATTGTGGGCATTTGGTCTCTTACTATCCTGCTTCTTGGCCATGAGCACTTTTGCAGTTTTGCCATGCCAGAGGTGCCTGCCATGACCTTGCTACAAGACCAACCTGCCGTGGATTCAAACCCTCAAAAGCAATGTCATAGTAAATCTTTAGTCCATATGAATCGATTGTCTCAGGAACTTGACATAATATGGGCTGGGGGTCAGAACATGTGTTAAGCATGCATGGGGCGCTGGGTTCAAACTCAGCCTCAAGAATAAATGACAAGCGTTATAAAGCGGTGGCTATTTTTACCTCCTCACTGGAGGGTAGCTGCATCTCACACCTGTCAATTGGGTCATATTTTATACTTACACTGGGTTCCGATGATGACCAGGATTCTTTGCTGGTCACTGAGACAGATCTCCCGAGGTGCTGCCAAGGGATCTTGTCTGTGATCACGTGCTGCCTCTTGCATCACAAATTCTTCCCAAATGCATCTGGCTCTATCTGATTTCATCCCTGCCAAGGGAATGTACCCAGGCACACACTGCCCTTGGTGTCATGGGAGCTTGTCCTTGTGGGATTTCCCCTGTGTTGCTGGAACTCACAGCCTAACACAAAGCCTTAGCTTTGTTGTCTCACTCCAGCTGCTCTGGGATGCCCTAGACCTTGGGAGAAGAGGCCATTTTGAATGGATGGAAGAGGACACAAAAGGTAGGCTAGCTGGAGAGAAAGCAGGCAGCAGGCCTGCACCAGGCACCAGACTAGAGTCGGAAGTAAGCAGAGGGGACAGAGAAAGCAAGTTAAAGGTATCCTGACATCCGATTACAGTGAACGAGGGAACCCACTTGAGGAACCAACACGGGAGTTGGTCTTTCCTGTAGCATGCCCAAGGGAACCTTCATGAAGAGCTGGAAATTGGAGTTGGGGGCCCTGAGGAGGAGCGTAGTTACATGGAGCTTGTACAGTCTGGCATAGGCCGTGGGTTCCCTTCTCCAGTACCTTAGTCCTTAGAGAAAGGACTTTTATTCCTTTTGTCGCCCACATCTTTTCCATTTTTATTACAATGTTAGGAATTAAGTCCAGAACTCCCAGAATGCTAGGCAAGCTTTTTACTACTGAGCCACACCCCAAGTCTCAAAGCATGCTTTATTTTTCCAGACCGAATTTCTCTTGTGTAACCCTGGCTCTCCTGGAACTCACTCTGTAGACCAGGCTGGCCTCAAACCCAGAGATTTACCTGCCTCTGCCTCCTGAGTGCTGGGACTAAAGGTGTGTGCCACACCACCACTTGTCTTTTAAAAGAGGAAATTTATATAGAGAGGAAATGAATGTCAGTTGAAAGAAAGAAGGCAAGAAAAAAAAAGAAGCAAGGAAAATAGAAAAAGGAGGGGGAGGGGAGGGGAAGAAGGGGAAGGAGCAGGAAGTGAAATGAGAAGAGCTTTGTGACTGAGGAGAAACAGATAGGGAGGGCGTTGGGGAAGCTTCAGAGCACCTGAGTCACGGAGGCACTGCCAACCGCGCCAGATCCACAAGGATCCCAGTAGCCACCAAGCTGGTGCCATCACCATATACACCGAGTGCAATTTAAGCTTCATATATGGTGTTGGAGAGTAGAGGTGAACATCGAACTGAAGATGCTGCAAAACTGGACCCAGCAGAGCACAGGGAGATGGCAGGCAGCAATGGCTCCTTGAATACAAAGCAAGAGAGAGCGGCCACCACTGCTACTTCAGTCAGTCTGGAGCATCTGCATGTAGTGCAAAGAAAACGAGAAGCAAGACTAACCAAAGCGGGCAAGACAGAAGCTTACCTCCTGCTCAGGATGGCCCCAAATGACAGGCAAAAACCCACCGCGGAAAACTAAAGCACAAGGAGCCAAAACCAGCAGAGTAGAAGCAATAGCACACCAGGTGACCGACCATTAGTTTGCAAATCAGCATCAGTCAATGTTCTTAAAATCCAGTTTGAAATAAAATACACAGCACTTCAAAGAAATCTCAAGTCAGCAGAAAAGTGTACTATGTTTCATATTATACATGCACTGGTTATCTCCAAATTAATTTAACGCTACAACTCCAATACAAATACCAACCCTCTACGGTCACTTGACAAGCCTACCCTCTACAACAAAATCTACCCTCTACCCTCCGGACTGACTGAAGTAGCAGGGTCAAGGAAGCAGTTACTAAGGAAAACTTTTCTGTGGGGTAATCTCAAGATTTTAGGAGCGGATATTATTTCATTTTGTTTGCTCTGTTCACGAGGGTCTTTCCTTATTCTTGGAGTAAGCGTTGCGCCCCAGCCTTCCAGCATTGGGGTTACAGCATGTGCCACCATACCCAGTCTTACTACACAGGTCCTACCTTATTAGTGCAAACTCCCTAATGTTGTCCCAGAAATATAGTCAGCCTTGTGTGGCTGACTCCGGGGGAGAAAAATCATCTGGAGACATGGTAATCCACCTTCATGTGGTCAGAGGAGGAGCAACTGCTCGTGGAGGGAGTCACAGATAGAGAACCAGGAGGTAGGAGGCAGAGAAAATTTTAGAGAACGACTTCCAATGTAGGAAAAAACCAGAAGGACTTGGGACCATGCTCTTCCAAAACCTCAAAATGCACGGGATGATTTCCCTACAAGTCAGGTGTGTGGAACCTAAACTGAGAGCCAGCTGCAGTGCCTATAAACCCAGCACTCGGAAGGCCGAGAGGGGGATTACAAGTCAGAGGCTAGCCTGGGGTACATGGGAGTTCATGGCCAGAGTGTACACACTGAAATCTTGTCTCAAAACAAAACAAAACAAAACAAAACAAAAAAACAAAAACAAAACCCACTACCAATATCCAAAAAAAGGTTTTTATAAATTCCTAGGGAAAATTCCCTCTGAAAGCATCAGGAGTGCTTCTGTTTGCAATAATAAAATATAAATGATTGTTTTTCTTTTTTAGGTCTTTTAAAGATGTGTATGTATGTGTGTGTGTGTGTGTCTGTGTGTATAGCCCTGGCTGTCCTGGAACTAACTCTGTAAACCAGGTTGGCTTTGAACTCACAGACCTGCCTGCTTGCCTCTGCCTTGATGGGTGCTGGGGTAAAAGGCTCACACTATCACTGTCTGCTGTAAATGATTTTTATTTTTATACTTTCCTGAATTTTCTATAATAAGCATTGGTTATTCACAGCTCGTGGACCATGGATCTGCTCTCTTTAGCTTTCTAAACTGGTTCTTTCTATCACTTTATATTATGTAATTAAAATATTATACTATAGGGAAAATAATACTATATATAATCTTTTATATGACCGGGTCTTATTTTTAAGCAGCGTTTATCATGAGAAAAGGAGAAGCGAAAGTTTCCTTAAGAGGAGAGCAGGATCAAGTGAATTTTGCTTTCGTGATGGCTTCTGGGAGGTCACAGTAAATGACTTTGTCTCTGTGTCTCACCCTCAGAGAATATGTCTGAGTGTATGAGCATGATCCTGTGACTGTCCTTTGTACCCTTCCTTTTGCCTGTCACAATGTTGAAGCAATGGTCTCCAAGAAACTGAATTTCCCTAGAAACTATGCTGGGAAAGGGGCTGAGGTGCAGTGCTGACAGAGGAGCTTGTCTCTGGTGAGAGATTTCACACCGCTCTGCCAGCCTGACCAGCCGCCTTGCAGGAAGACGACAGCTGAACCATGGATGATGACCAGTGAGCCATGGCTCCACCATGATTGCTTAGCTACGAATACCAGAGATGCATTTGGGGTGAGGCACTTACCAGACCTCATTATTTGGCCTTCTTTCAGTGTGGCCATGTTAAGTAAATCTCCCTTTTTTATTTTTCCCTGTACTATTACTCTAGTTAGTGTGTACCTATACACCGCAGCACACAGGCGGGGATCAGAAGATAACTAAGGGAAGGTGATTCTCTCCTCCCATGTGGATTGCAGGGTTGCCAGGTTACCAGGCTCGGCTGCAGGCACCTCTACCAGCCGAGCCATCTTACTGTCCTTTTACTTGTCTGTTTCGTTGTCCTGACAAGGATAGGTGGTCCATCCTAGTTTGATATGGCTGCTAGTGCGCAGGCTCTGATCCTACCGATGCTGGCCACAATCCACTGCGCTTCTTGCTGCATGTGCTCTGCCACCTCTTAGAACCAAGCAGCAACACATCTCCCTCGAGAGCCTCCCTCTCCTACTCCGTGCAGCAGTCTTAAGGTTTTGTACAGTTGTTTCCTGTGTTTAGATGCCGTCTTTAACCAGCTTATACATATATCTCTAACCACATCAAGTCTTTCATATCTATTGATTCTCATGTGTTACTTGCCAGTTAGCCATATGGTTTTATATTAAATAATTTCAAAACGTAGGTATCCAATAAAAGGATGTCCGTGAACATTCAGTGATCTTGGAGAAAACAGAGGAATGTCTAACGCAGACCATCCCCACAGAAACTACATGGCCGTGCAATGGGCTGCGTCTTCCCTGTGAGGTATCCTGGAAGGATGCCCTGCACCCAATTAGGGTTCACCGGAATACCGAATGGAATGCTCAGACTGCTGCCATATTGGTGTTGAGCCTGGCATCTGTCTATCCACGAGGGCCCCTCCTGTCCCTTGAAGGCATCCCCACCACGTCTGCATCCTTTATCATCTTTGATGCCCTGCACATGACAAGCACCAGTGTTTGGAGGCGGTGACCTCGTTTGGCTTCCAAGTGTGCCATCGTGCAAGGCATGTCCCATGGGACATCTCATTATTTCTTGCCTTCCCTTCTAGACACAGGTACTCCATTGTTTGAGGTTAAGGATGCGGAACAGGCTCTTACATTAAATGATTGACAGGAAAAGATGCAGAACTTGGAGACCTGGTGTCTTCTGGTAAAAATCTGGGTTATTTTCTGCCTTCTAAAACCAGATTTTGACTCAATATTTGTGATTTTCATTTTGTCCACTTGAACCTTAAAATCCAGGGAGTCTAAAATATGTAAGATCAGCATAAGCAAAGAATAGAATTAACTGTCCAGTGCCAAAGGTAGCATCCATGGGCACAAAAGGTTTAGGCCTGTGGGTTATTAAGGGCCTGGTGCTCTAAAACGTTACGTTTAGAGACAAAGGGGTCTGAGCCCACTTTGAACCAGCTCACAGTAGAGAATTCGTGACATAATGCATGACATACCTACCTGAAGAACACCTCTTCACAAATACATCTCTGTATTTAAAGTGTTGGAGTCCAAGCTGGTTACTAAGCTGAGCACACAGGAATCAGATCGGGCCAGTACAGGCCACAGCACATGAATCATGGATTTGTCTCCTTCAGCTTTCTCAACCAGCCCTTTCTACCTCTTATTACTACTCTTTGAGGAGAACACGGGGCGAATGTGGAAACAGGTATGCACCTTTGTTTGAAATCTTTTGAAGGGTGAGGCCCATCCTGCTTGTGACACGCCCACCTCCAACACCATTACCGTTCTGCAATCACTGCCATCTCCTCCCCTTTGGTGTGCTGGATCTCCATCTGTGTAGACTCCAACAAGGAGCATACCTAAGACTGCTAGCAGGCCAGTCCTGCTTTTCCTACCCCTCTTAGGCATCTCAAAGATGGCCTGGACCAAGGCAAGTGTATAGGGCTGTCAGGCAGCTGCTGGGTGTGTTTGGGGGAACAGCAAGCAGGGAACAACACTTGGCTGTGATGACAGAGAAAAACAGACTCTTACACCCTACACTCCAGAGCACCCACCTGAGGCAGGTTAATCATCACAGTTGCCTGTGGATGAATCATGGCAGAACAGCGGCAGGCAGGAGACAAGGAAGAAGGGAGAGACAGCTGGAAGTGCATTTCGCAATATAGCAGTTTCACTTCCTGAATGAACTGGGTCACCATGACTGGGGTCACCGATGCTTTTTTTTTTTTTTTTTTTAAATTAAGTTTAAAAAAAAAAACACAAAAACTTTGTGTGCCTGAGCGAGTGTGTGTGTGTGTGTGTGTGTGTGTTGGTGTGTGCATATGTGTGTGTGCCACTGGGAGTGTATGGAGATCAGAGGGTGACTATTCAGTCTTTGCTGTCTACCTTGTTTAGGGCAGAGTCTCTTACTGCTCTTCACTGTAGGACAAGCTATCTGGTCTGTGAGCTTCTGCAGATGTTCCTGTCTCTGGCTCCCATACTGCCACAGGAGTGCTAGAATTACAGATGTGTACTATGTGTCCAGCTTTACATGGGTTCTGGGACTGAAAGCAGTGCCGACCCTGACTGGCTCCTTCCTATGACACACACCCAGCCTCTTCCCAGCCACCATTTTAGGTACCTATGAGGAGCCTTTCACACATTCAGAACCTTTCAATGCCCTGGAGCAGCGTTGGTGGTGGAACAATAATAATCTAGTTTGCTCTGTCACTCTGGTTTTCAGTGTGCCCCGTCCCCAGCATGTGTTAGCTTTCTATTGCTGTCCGACAAATTACCACAAGCATGACTGTTTAAAACAGGACAGATGCATTAGCTTAAAGCAGGTTAGTGCCCACTGGGATGCCTTCTCTCCAGGGGCTGTGGAGGAGAGTCTATTTCTTGTTTTTTCCCCTATTCTCTGACTTCTGGGCGTCTCTTGTTTTTCTTGACTCATGGCTCCCCTCCACGGACACAGCAGTGCTTTAGCATCTCTATTCTCTCCTCTTTTAAGGTGGCATGTTTTTAGATTGTTACGTTTTGGTTTGGTGGGATATCACTGTGGTGCGCAGGTTGATCTTGAACTGCTAGGCTCCAGTGATTGTCCTGCCTCAGCTCCTCAAGTAGCTGGGACTACAGGGACAACCACCACAGTGACCTTTCTTCCATCTTCGAGCCCCTGTTTATTTCTAATAAGAATATTTGTGGAGCTGGAGAGATGGGTCAGCAGTTAAGAACACTTGTTACTCTTTCAGAGGGCTCGGGCATCAGAACGCGTGAGCGCGCATGCATGTGAGCACCGGCCCACACGCGCGCGCGCGCACACACACACACACACACACACATGCGCACGCACGCACACTTTTTAAAAAGAAGAATATTTGTGAACTAGTGAGGTGGTTCATTCAGCAAAGTGCTTGTAGAGTAAATTTGAGTGCCCGAGTTGGATCCCAGCAGCCACTGAAAAGGGCAAGACAACGCGCATGCGCATTTGTAATCCGGTCCTGATGAGGCAGGCAAAGGACAGTACACAGTTGGGCCAGCTATTCTTTTAAAATGTTTGTATTCCTGAGTGTCTGTACGTGCACCACATGCATGTGGGAGCTCTAGAAGGTCCAAAGCGGAAGCCAGGTCCCCTGGAACTGCAGTTAAATGTGGTTGTGCGCCTCCATGTGGAGTTTTTGGGAGAGGTGTAAACTCCCTTTGCCCCTAAGCCATCTCTCCATGTGCAGGTCAGCTATTCTTGATATATCAGTGAGCCCCGGTTAGTGGGTTAGGAATGTAGAGTTCTTGGGGTTAGAGCCATAGAGCCAATCTATTACAACATATGGACACAATTTTTCATTTAAAATTTTTTTCTTTTCTGCTTTGTTTTCGAGATAGGGTTTCTCTGTGTAGAGCAGGCTGGCCTTGAACTCACAGAAATCAGCCAACCTCTGCCTCCCAAGTGGTGGGATTAAAGGTAACCCCACAACTGACACCTATTAAAAATTCTTTTTAATTTACTATTCTGTGTGAGTGTGTGCATCTTTGTGTACATATGTGTGCATGTGTGCATGTATCTTTGTGTGTATTTTTAGGTGCGCGCGCATATCTCTGTGCGTGTAAGTCAGAGGACAACTGTAAGGCTTCTCAGTAGTCGTTGAAGCACTGTCTCTTCTTTCTGTACTGTACAACGGGGCAGCTGACTTGAGGGCTTCTGGGTAATTCTGTCTCTGCCTCCCATCCCAACATCTGAATCTTTCATTCTAAAATGAAATATTGTTTCCTGATGATCAGATATCTCCTTACTCTACTTGACACTACAGAACTGTCTGGGTTTCCTAGTGTTGATGCACAACTTAGTAGAGTTCAGCCTGCTAAGCCTTAGCCTCTGGTGCTAACCCTAACCGCACACAGACATGCATTTGGTTTAAGCCTGAAGAAGAAACTAAGGGAAAATTAAATATGGTAAGCAATTCAGAGTATAGTTCTGTATTTAAGCATATAACCTTACTAACATTACTTAATACTTATAGTAAATTTTAATATGTAATACATAAAATATTGATATTTATAGTTGCTTTACTAGACTTACATTAATTATTTATTTTTCTTGTGTGCCCCTGCACATGCATAGACAGAGGTCAGCCTCCCATTCCTTAGGCATTGTCTGCCTTGTTTTTTGAGATAGGGTCTATCACAGAACCTGGAACTCACTGATTTGGCTGTCACAGATGGTCAGCAATCCCCAGGCCTCCTCCTTTCTCTACCTTCACAGTGCTGGGATTATAAGCATGTGTCATCACACCCACTTGTGTGTGTGTGTGTGTGTGTGTGTGTGTGTGTGTAGTGTTCTATCCTTTAAGTGCAGACTCTCATTGCCTACATAGAAAGCACTTTACCAACTAAGCTGTCTTGCCAGCCCTGGAGTTATATTATTTACTGAATCACAACAATGATAGCAACAACGGAGTGTGAAGAGGCCTGTTTCTCCATCACTGATGGCTGCTATACCATTTCCTACTGCTGCAGCCTGAGTTAAAGCATCATCTATCTGTGCACACCACAGACTACAGTCTTCAGCTGAGCTAGGCTCGGCTGTGGCAGCTAGGAATGCAGAGACATTCTCAGATCCCTTCTGGGGTAGGTTGAACACTTGAATCCTCCGGTTGGTGTTCTCTAAAGGGAACTATGTCACTTTCGTGAGTCCTGTGGCTTTTGCCCCTCACTGTACTTGCCCTATACCCCTGTAGTGGCCTGAGCTGTGTCTGGCATAGCAGTTTGTTTCCTGTGACACGTGCTGTTCCAAACGTTTCTATTTTTTCTTTATGTGGATTTTCTCTACTGAGATAGCTTTGGCTACAAATTCCCATTTCATCTAAGAACATTCTTTCCCTCATTGTCACGAGCTCACTGAGTGCTCTACCACAGAACACTTCCTGTGAGTTAAAAGCAAAGTGGTGGAGTGCGGGCACCAATCACAGCACTGTTTAGTGTTCCGAGTGACTGTTCTCTGAGCCAAGCAGCTGCTATGTTGAACGGTTCTGCTATGCCCTCTTGCAGAATGATTATCCCATCTGGGCTTCCTGTTTATCCCCCTCTGGAGGACGGGGAGGGTCACAAGACCTCACCTGAGTATCCAGAGGCTCTTACCACCTGTTGCTTCAACTCTGCCTTAATTGCACAGCACAGGGCAGGCAAATTGCCTTGGGGAGGGGTCAGAGTATATAGGCCAGGGGACATTAAGGGAAGGGTTTCATCCATGCAATTAAGGAGGTGCTCTCGCCCTTCCTAGGTAAAGGCTTTCCAGGTGAGACCTGTGGAGGGGGCACCACAGCCCTCTAAGTAACCCTTCACCTGGGCTCTGTGAGGAATACCTGATGAGTTCATTGGTTCCTCAGAGGGAACTTTTGTAGAATGGTGGCTTGGTTTGTTAGGACCTTGGGGGAGTGGTAGTCCCTGGTTATGTCTTCTGCTGGGAAATAAGTTTAACGACAGTGACATGTGACATCCATTATGTCATGCTGGCTATTGTTGAGCCACAAGTCCTGTTAATAGGCAGATAAACTGTGCAGAGAGTTCCTGGTTTCAAGACTAGGTTTAAGATCCTAGCTGTTGGCCCCCAGTTGAGGGATGGGGCCACCCACTCATCTCAAAAATATTAATCCAGAATTGCTCCTGTCAAAAGGAAATGCAGGGATAAAGAGTGGAGCAGAGACTGAAGGAAAGGCCAGCCAGAGACTGACCCACAAAGATCCATCCTATATGTAGCTACCAAACCCAGACACCATTGCTGATGCCAAGAAGTGCTTGCTGACAGGAACCTGATTTAGCTGTCCCCCGAGAGGCTGTGCCAGCGCCTGCCCAATAGGGATGCAAATGCTTGCAGCCAACCATCTGACTGAGCACGGGGACCCCAATGGAGGAGTTAGAGAAAGGACTGAAGGAGCTGAAGGAGTTTGCAACCCCATAGGAAGAACAACAATATGAACCAATCAGACCCTCCAGAGTTCTCAGGGACTAAACCACCAACCAAAGAGTACACATGGAGGGACCCATGGCTCCGGTCACATATGTAGCAGAGGATGGCCTTGTCGGGCATCAATGGAAGGAGAGGCCCTTGGTTCTGTGAAGGCTCAATGACCCGGGGTAGGGGAATGCTAAGGTGCTGAGGTGGGAGGGGCTGGGTGGGTTGGGAAGCACCCTCATAGAAGTGGGGGGAGGGGAGTAGGATGGGGGTTTAACTGGGAAGGGACGGCAACATTTGAAATGTAAATAAATAAAACAACCAATAAAATAAAATAAGAAAAAAAAAACTGACTGAATTTAAAAAAAAAAAAAATTCTTGCTGTACCACATACTAACTATGTGGTCAGGGGAAGTTTCCTTCTCTCCAAATCTTCTGTTACCTTATCTGTAAAAAAGAGTGACAGCATATAATATCCTGTGAAGACTGACAGGGATACCGTGAGGTGTCAGCAGGGTAAGGAATGAAGAGGCGTGGCTTCTGCATGCAGTCTTCTGTGTACCTTACAGTGTGCCGGGTCAATCTGGAGAGTGCTTGGAGGTGGCACGAGAAGACATACATGGGCTATGGACGCCTTTCACTTGATCCTTTAAAAGCTTCCCCTGTTAAGATGCATACCGTCGCTCTCCTCTCCATCTAGAAGAGGAACCTACTCCTAAGGAGATTTCCCGAGGTCACACCACAAACACGTGACAGAGCATCTGACTCCACATTCTGCGCCACTACGGCTCTACTCACTTTTGTCTTTCTCTCTGATGTGGCCTCTATCCCAGGTAAGGCTCTGGCCTCTGCTCCCCACAGATGTTACGGGCATTGTCTCATACTGTCATAGGCTGACTGTGGTGAGATAGGGCACCACTGGGTCTGAATGGAGCACTTAGGTGATAAATGACCAGGGTTTGTCCTGCCCCCTCCCCCTTAGGTAATAAATGACCCTGGTTTGTTCTGGGCCCCACTGACTCTCAGATCCCCATTTCACACTGTAGGAACTCAGCCTGTAAGGGGTGTAACTGTTACTATGGGATGAAGTCATGTGACGCTCTTGAGAGCAGACTTGAGCAGTGCTGTAAAGTCCTTTGTGGGCCTGGGTGTGAAGGCTGCCGGTGTCTTCTCAGTGGGCTGTGTGAGCAATGTGACAGACAGACTTTCTTTCAGACGCTCACTGGGACGTTCCAGTCTCACATGTATCTCATTTTCTAGCATGCTGGTTTAGGGACCCACCCTCTGCTGCTCAGTCAGGTGATGAGACTCAATGTTGATTTGACGTGTTTGAGTTGAAGTGCCAGGGATATCTGGACAGTATGCAAGATCCAGGCACCCACATGGGTTTGGTTATTCCATAGTTTACAAGAGATACATCTCCCAGTCCACCTTGATGGTTTTGGTTTTCCTTTTAAACCAGATTAAAATTCACAAGCTAAACTGAGCATAGTGGTGTCTGCCTTTAGTCCTAGCACTTGGGAGGCAGAGGTAAGTGGGTCTTTATGAATGTGAGGCCAGCCTGTTGTACATAGTGAGTTCCATGACAATCAGGGCTGTCTCAAAAAACAAAACAAAACAGCAAAACCAAAAACTAGAAACAAAAACAAAACAAAAGAAAAAAGAAAAGAGAGTCTCAGTGTTTGGGATGGAAGTGTGTAAAGACAGAAGAGACCAACCGTGACTCTATGCCACATCGTAAAGGATATAAAGGGCTGAGTAGATCGCTGAAGCCTTAGGTCACATTGAACTCTTTCCTCACTTTTTTGCCTCCTAAAGACATAGGCTAGCTAGGTAACTAATTTAAAATTTTTAAGACTAGAAAAATTCTAGAATTTACTACAGATGGCACTATGCAAATGAGATCTCAGTGCAAAGGTGTTAAGGGTAATGTTTAAAGTGGCAGCATCCAATCTGGCTTGTTGTTAAAGTGCCGCCATTTTCCCAACTAGGCAAGGCCTGAGGCCATGAGTGGAGGTGTGTTCCTGCCCTGAGACGCCAGCGTGGGAGATAGCTCTGCCAATCTTCCATGCTGTCTCCAAATGCTTGGCTGAGCCCAGACCATTCTGCCATCCACGCGGTACCCAGTAGAAATGAGACTCTAATACTTAAAGATTATCCAAAGGCTTTATATGTTTGGTAATGCTCAATTAACAAGATGCCCACACAATTAGAGATGTTACCCAATTAACTAACCTAGATATAAGTTGTTACCCAGGACGGTCCTGGACCCGTGGTTCTCCATTCTCCTACATCCTTCCTCTCCTCCCTCTTTCTAGCTCCTCCTCTTCCTCGCCTTACTCCACCCACATTAGCTCCTCCCAGATTACCGAGTTTAATGTATTGGGGGAAATATACTGCCACACAAAGGAAATCCAGATTTGTCAGTGAACAATTAGTAATATAATCCTAGTAGATGAGGGGTAGAGAAAGGAGTGTCTGGGGTTAAAGGTTATCCTTAGCTATATAGCAAGTCTGAGGCTAGCCTTGGCTATAAAAGAGCCTGTTTTCAAAGAAAAACAAGAGGAGGAGGAAGAGGAAGAAAGAGAGAGAAGACTGTGGTCTAGAATATAGCTCTTACCTGTCTAACATTTATAAGGCCCTAGGCTCAAACCCCAGGAAAGCACACATACAACAGGCACACACACATGTACACACCATGCGGATCTGAGTTTGATTCCCCAGAACAGGCATGTAAAACACTGAGCGCTGTAGTGCATACTCTTAATCCCAGTGTTGGTGAGACAGGGTGGATACCTGGAGGCCTACTGGCCAGCTAGTCTTGTTGGCAAAGTTCCAGGCCAATGAGCACCCATCTCAAATAAAGATGGAAGGCAGCTGAAAAATGACACATCGGGTTGTCTTCTTACCTGTCCATGCTTGTGCACTAGCGTGCATTCATATGCACCCACACATGCACACAAATGTATACACATACATTCATTCAAAAATATGAGAAAAGGAGGAAACACCCTTCAGCTCAATGTCTATCAAGTAATCCCTGCTCTCCCTCTCTGCTTAGCAGCAGAACACCACCTTAACGGGTACCGTGAAAGACAGCACACACCAGCCGTTCCTAGTTCTATGACGAGGAGTTATAGATTGTCACAATACATCAGACAGAGCAACAGTGCATCTGTTCCAGCCTGATACGGAAAAGGCTCAGCAGAAGTGTCCTTCAGACACAGAGTGGGGGTGTCTGCACCGTGCAGCACCCTGACGTGTGCCAGTGCCTCAAGAAGGTGTCATGCAACAGCTCTGTCCTAGCTGTGTAACGTGTCACAACCGTCACCACAACAGCTAAGCCTTTTGACACGTGGGCTTTGTCAGGATGAAAATATCCAAGGAGAAGGAAGAATATCTCTCACTGAAAGTTAAATGCCCCTTCAGCTCCACGGTGCCACTCAGACTAGTCTATCCGGGGATATAATTGGAAATGGAATCAAACTGCCTCTCCAACCTACAAAACAAATTGCTGCAACACTTGGGTTGGCAGCGCCCAGGCACTTCTCGCTAGGGGTAATTAGTAGCACATAAAAGCTAATGGCTAATTACCTTGGCCTGTGTTCACATCCTGAGAAAGCATGACTTAACAGATAAACCCAAGCTTTTTCACTCAGTGACTCCTGGGTCTGGTGAGGGCAATCTTGGAGCTGGGGAAGATCGGGGAGGTAGGGATGCTTTGTGAGTAAATCGGTGGGCGGGGCCATGATGGCAGACATGTGCACAAGTGGGAGCAAGGTTACAGACCCGAGTCTGGGGCTACATAGAAAAACCCTGTCTTAGACAAGACAAGACAAGACAAAAAGTAAGTGGGACTTGGCTCTTGGGAGGTAGAATTACCAGCCGCTGTATGTTAACTTTGGAAATAGAGTTAATTTAGGGAGGTGTGCAGTCTCTGTGTATGGTTCCTTGAAGGCCCGTTTTTCTCCAGATGCTCTCTTGTCAGATGCTGACATGTAAAACTGACTGCAGAAGCAGCTGATTACCCGCTCCCCCCGCCCCTCCCCCCACACATAGGGTTTCTCTGTGTAGCCTTGGATGTCCTGGAACTCTCTCTGTAGACCAGGCTGGCCTCAAACTCACAGAGATCCACTTGCCTCTGCCTCAAGAGTGCTGGGATCAAAGGTATGCACCACCGCTGCCCAGCTAACATCTGGTTAGAGTTGAAAAATATATTATCAATCCCAATATGGGAGACAGAGGCAAGTGGATCTCTGTGAGTGCAAGGCCAGTCAGAGCTACATGTCAGATAAATGAGTGGCTTGGGAAGAGACAATGCATAATTCACTTTTCTATAAAGCAAAGAAAAGCAAAATCATGGTGAAAGAGACGTGTTTGTAAGAGTTATTGAGATGTCACAAGAACACAAGGTGCCCCTCCAAAACGCCTTTGCTCTGCCCTGAAGAGAGAGCTTTTATGACCTTGGGACAGTAGTGAAATTAGTAAATGGATTTGAGAACCTATGTAAAATTGCATTACCCAGTAAGTGGAGTAGTTGGTTTAGTTAGTTTGTTTTTCCTTTAAAAGTGTTTTATTTAGCAATAAGGGGCAAACACAATCAAAATGCATTGTATGAAATTCTCAAAGAATTAAAATATTACATTATCAGTCCCAACTGGGGAGGCATAAGCATAAGCAGAGACAGAGGCAAAGGCAGATGGATCTCTGTGAGTTCAAGGCCAGCTAGAACTACATAGTAAGACCTTGTCTCAAAATATACATTAATTAAAAGATGTATTTTATTTTAAAGTATGTGGAGTGGATATGTGTGCATGTCTCTTATTCAGTAATCATGTGGTGCTTGCACACATATGTGGGTGCCTGAGGAGGCCAGAAGAAGGCATTGCATCGCCTCAGTCTTGAGTTATAAGCAGTTGTGAGCTGCCTCACATGGGTTCTAGGAACTGTCCTCTGTAAGAACAGAGCCACCGAGCTATCTCTTTAGCTCCTGATTGTTTTTATTACAATAAGGAGCCTTTTCTGATGTAGTTTGGGCCAGTTTTAGACTTATAATCCTCCAGTCTCAGATTCCCAAGTGCTAGGACTATAGGTGTGCCCCACTTTTATCTAACAGTTTTGTTTTGTTTTGTTTTTAAACATTGGCTTTGGAGGAACTAAGTCCCCTGGGTGATCCTTTGGGACTGCCACTGGTAGGAAGGAAATGGATTATTTGAATAAGTGAGCCAGGCATGGTGGAGTGCCTACAATACCAGCACTTATAAATTCCAGACCAGCCTGGGTGTGCAGTGAGATCCTGTTTTTATGCATGCATAAAAAGACAAACAAGTGTGTGACTTTATCTGGGGAGACATGAACAGATGTCTATTAGTCCCAATGGGGCACCAACAGCAACTAGAAGAAAAGATTTCATCCAAGTTACTTACAGGAGCACAGGTGATTCAAGGGAGGTGGCATTCCCAAAATGCCCACGGTTGGATGTGACAAGTCATGAGAGCTGCATCCCTGAGTCACTTGAATGTGAAATTATCTCTTCTCTCCAGAAATGACTTTTACATAATCTTAGGGAGGGGCTCTGTGAATCTTGTAAGGTTCAGCAACTTCCTGGGCCTTGTAAGTTTACCTACATCTTGAGTCCTGTGGGCTCTTCTCTTCCCTTGAGGAAGGAATGTTTTCATTGAGAGGAAATAACTACAAAACACTCCATCCCTTCCTCTAGCTCTTATAGTCTTCCCCTCCCCTCCCCTTTGCAATGTCCTCTGAGCCTTGGAGGACATGCTATGGATACTTGATGATGATGAAGATGAAGAGGAGGAAGATGATGAAGATGATGGTGGTAGTGTCAATGATGATGATGATGATAAGGAGGAAGAGGAAGAGGAGAAGGAGAAGGAGGAAGAGGGAAAGAGGAAGAGGAGGAGGGGGAGGAGGAGGGGAATAGTGTCCTGGTAGTTCTTTGTGATTACATAGTGGCAAGTACTCCACAATGTAATTATTTTTTTGCATCTATGACTGAGTAGGTGATCATTGGTACACAAAGGCAGGCACATCACCAAGAGGCCCACTCCAGCATGGACAATGATCTGTGAAAGCTGCCCTCTTGGAGCTCTCCGCATAACTTCTGGGTGGCTGAGCTGGGGAGAGGCCTTGGGAACCTTGTATCAAGAGCACCCTCAGCCTTGTAAGCTTGGTTTTCTTTCTGAATCCAGTGAGCCTCCTCCCTTCAAGAGGGGATGTTTCAGTTTGGAGGAGATAGCTAGTGACAATAAATAAAGAGAGAAGGGGAATTCCGTTCTCTTTCTCACTTACTTGATGTAATATTGTTTTCTTAGCGATCCAGAAGGCAGCTCAGTTCACACCGCTTAAGCTGGATCTAGGGGAAGCTAACGTGTTCTAAAATTAGGCCCGAGACCAGGGTGCTCCTCCTTCTATAAATATGCACTACAGTGCTCAGTCTTAGAGCAAAGCCAGGGAAAGAAATAAATGAGACACAGAAAAGGAAGAAGTTAAATTATCCCCATCTGTGGGCAAGATGGTTCTACCCTGCTATTCCACGCTACAGATTCTAGCAGAAAACACAGAGAACTGATCAACACTTTTCATCGAAGTAGCAAAAACCAACATTCAGAAATCAGTAGCATAAATATGTGCCCATACACATATATAATATATACAAATTCATATATATACACATATACATAGATAAAACATTTGTCCAGAAAGAAATCAGGACAACATTCTCATATAACAGCTTTAAAAATAAAAACAAAAACTGTATAAAAACCTGACCAGGATCTAAAAGACCTCTATAATGAAAACGGAACCACTGAAGGAAGAGACTGAAGAAGACATTTTGAGATGGAGAGATCCTCACAGAGAGTTCACGGCTTGTCAGAGCTAAGAGAGCAAAATGACATCACCAAAGCAGCGATATATTCACGCAACCCCCATCGACATTCCAATGCAATTCCTCACAAAGCCATGAAAAAATCCTAAAATTCATATTAAGATACAAAAGTTCCCAAAGGGCAGTGCAATTGTAAGCAAAAGGAGGGATGCTGAGGCTGGAATACCCAACCTCAAACTACACTACAGAGCCATAGTGTCAGAAAGACTATATGCTACCCAAACAAAACCAGGCACATAGGCCAGCAGAACAGAGTCAGACCCCAGAGAACCCCATACAGGCCTGGCCAGCTACTACTGCATCCTTGCATAGTGTCGGGGCTGGAGCCCTGGCTTGGAGTGGCAAGGGAACAAAGGACAGACAGACATACAGAAAAGACTCTATTCTTTTTGTTTACTTCTTCTTCCCCTGCCCTGACACCTTCTGTTTGCATGCTCTCCTTATGTGAATATATTTTTAAGCACATACTTAAATCTAGATTGTACACATGGGCACATCTGGAATATTTGTTTTTCTGAGTCTGCCATATTTCTCAGAACTTGATGATCTCCAGTTCAGTGCATTTTCCTACAAGTGTCGTCGTTCTTCATCCCAGCTTGGTGAAGCCCCGGTGTGCAGATAAGCTGCATTTTCTTCAGTCACTCAGCTGCTGACAGGACAAGGTGGACGGGGTTCTCTGCCGGAGAAGCTGCAGCAGCTTGGAAGCTCGGTGTGTTTAATTGTACATAGTTGAACAGGGAGACTGGGCTCCTCCATACAGCTGAACAAAGAGAGGTGGGGTTCGCACACAGATAAACAAGGAGGAATGATAATTATACAGGTGAACGAGGAGACGGCTTTAGCTAATCTTGGTGGAAGCTATCTCTGTAGGTGAGCAGTCTTCAGGCTGAAATGTTTGGGGGCTGGGGAGAAGCTGCTGGACATTTTCTGCAAATATTGTCAACACTCTGGACAAGATGGAGCCTTTGCCACCCTTCTGGGCCTCACCTGGGGAAGGCGTTGGCGTTGTCCTGGGTCCGAGGCACTGAAGTTCTTGATGCAGTGGTACCTGTGTCAAACTGGACATGTTCACCCAGGGCGTCACTTGCTTCTCACAAGCTCCGATCAAGTTATCAAAATCATACTTTTAAAAGACAGCCTCTTTAACAAGAAATGTTGGGAAACATGATTTCTACCTATAAAAAATGAAGCTAGATTTACCCCTCTCCCCTGCACAATTCAAAAGCAATTCAAAATGTAGCAAAGAGCTTAATGTAAGACCTAAAACTTTGCTATATGCAGAGGAAAGAGCAGGTAGACCATGCCAAGATAGAAATGTAGGCAAGAAATTTTCTAAGAAGTTCTCCATAGCAAAGGAAACATCAGCAGAGGAAGACATAGTCTAGAGATAGGGAAAAAATACTTGCCAACTATACACCACATAGAGGATTAGTATCTAGAACCTTTAAAGATTTCTAAAAACTAAATACCAAAAAGTATCCAATAAATAATTGGGCTAATGAATTGAATAGACAATCCTCAAAGAGAAAAATACAAATGGCCAATAAATACTTTGATGTGCTTACTATCTTTAGCCATTAGGGAGATGCAAACTGAAGCTGAATATAAGGTTCTATTCAGTATCACTACGGCTGGACCAGTTATCAAGAAAAACAGCAACAAGTGCTGGTGAGAATGAGGGCAGAGAGGAACCCTTACGTACTTTCATACTTTCGGTGGGGATGAAAATTGGTGTAGGCAGGATGGGAAGCAGTAGCAAATGTCCTCAAAAAAAAAAAAAACTAAATGTAAATCTACCATATGGCCAGCTCAACCAACTCTGGATATTGTCCTGTGAGAAGGTAAGTCAGCACACCCCAGAGACACTTGCACACACCCATCTATTGCTTCATTGTTCATAGGAGCCAGACAGTGAAGCCAGCCTGGTTCACCCTCAGCGGATGAGGAGCTAAGAAAATATGGCATATCCACAGTAGAGCTTTACTGAGCTCTGGGGTGTGTGTGTGTGTGTGTGTGTGTCTGTGTGTGTCTGTGTGTGTCTGTATATGTCTGTGTGTTTGTGTTCGTGTAGGATGTGGAAGTAGAAAGGAGAGGTGATGGGGAGGAAGAGGTGTAGAGGTATAAAAGGTCAGAGGAGGGTAAACAGGAATATAAGGTTCTATAAGGAATAGATTCTCTCTGATACCAATTGTGGTTCACACTATCCCTTGGCTTTCTGGCTTAGAGTTTTGTAAATCATCCCTAAATTATGTGACTTTCTAAAAATCAGTCAAATGTCTATTATTTATAAGTATTTCCAGAAGTAAGCATTCTTTTTTTCACTAATTCTATTTTATTGTGTTTTACTTTATTTTGTGGCAAGTGTGCAAACACTCGCACGCACATCACACACCTGCAGTACACACAGTGGGGCAGTGGGCAGTGCCCCCCTCCTGATCTTGTCCTCTCTGTCATTCAGACACTAGCTCTGTGGCCTGCCTTTGTTTCCTTGTGATGCCGTTGGCACACTAGATGATCCAGGCCAAGCGCGGTACCATCTGTTGCAACAACTCCCTTTTACTATGTAATGTGAAGTATGCACACACCCTAGGAATTAAATTGTGTTCACTAGTGTGAGGGTGCTTTTCTGCCTGCCACAGCAATGCCACGCCTAGAAAAGTGTTGCAAAGCTCAGAGCATCCTCCCTCCAGCATTTACTCCTGGCTCTGCCCTCACAATAGTTCTTGAGTTGTTAAAACAAACAAACAATAAATTAGAATAGATTCTGCCTCATGTAAGAAAATTAGCAGTTCAAAAAATGACGCTGGTTGTATCCAAGTCCCCTGAGTTCCCCAAAATGTCCCAGAGAGAAACCCAAAAATGACAGAGCTGAAGACTTGGAGTAAACACTATTCCAGTCTGACTCACTTGACTGCGAGATGTAAACTGAGGAGGAGGGAGAGGGAGCAGTAAGGATCCGGTGCAGGGCGCTGTGCCAGGGAGTGGCAAGCATGAGGGTTCCTGGAGAGGCTCCCTGTTATGTAGGGAAATGAGACAAGTTCCAGAAAGGACAGAGGTACAGTAAAGTGAGGACAGGCCATCATGGATCCCACAGTGCAGCATGGGTGTGAGGAGACTGCACCTGAGGTGGGCCGTGTGCACTGTCCAGCAGAGGAGCACAAGGGCAGAGAGTTGTCACTTGAGTACTTGGAGATGCCAGTGCTACTTTCCAAAACCAATAACCCTTTCTAAATCCAAATGAAACTTGATCTTAGTCTAAAGACACGGATCAATACATATCAGGTTTTCCTGTCTTCTTCAGGTTTCACATTTGGGGTGAGTACTTACTGGTTAGCAGGGACAGTCCATTGCATCCCACCACGCATCGTGACATTGCTCCTCTAACCAGTGGATGCTAACAGCCCACTGTGTACTGCCTCACTACCCAGGATATCTCCCAACATGGCTCCAAGCCTCTGTGAACCATTGAACTAGATCCAATCCTATTCCTTAGTCTCCAATTAGAGACCAAAGGGAAACAGAAAACTAAATCAGGCACAGCTGTAGACAGAGAGAGGGGAGGGTCCCTATCTATGGTGCCTTGTTTTTTTTTTAGATTTGATGAGCAGAACTCTGAAAATAATAACTGTCATCTACGGTCACTCAATCAGTCCAAAGTATCCATATTGTAGAAACATGGGCCCTTTTAAAAACAGTAAAACCAAACCACCAAACCAAGATCCCAACCTAACTCAAGGGCAGTCTATACACAGCTGCCCTCCCTGAGGAGAATACAGTACCTGCCTTTATACACATCTGTTCATACTTCTACAACTTTGGTAGAGTTTGTCTTTCCCTTAAAATTGAAATGATAGAACATATCATGTTCAAAATACCCCAAGTTTACCTATTCAAGGAAAAATGTTGCACAGTGTCATTGGATCTTTTACAAGGTGTCTTTGAACTTTAACAGGGTAAATTTTGCCCATAATGGTGTGGTGGTTTGAGTAAGAATGGAACCGGTAGGCTCATGTATTTGAATGCTAGTCATCAGGGAGCACAACTGTTTGAAAGGATTAGAAGGATTAGGAGGTGTGACCTTGATGAAGAAAGTGAATCACTGTGGTGGGCTTCGAGGTCTCCTATGCTCAAGCTATGTGGCACAGAGTATCTCCTCGCTGCCTGCAGATCCAGATGTAGATCTCAGCTTCTCCAGCGCCTTGTCTGCCTGCATGCCATCCTTCTTCCCACCATGATGACAACGGCCTAAACTTCTGTGACACACTTCCTCCCACAAGGCCACGCCTCCTCCCACAAGGCTACACCTCCTAATAGTGCCACTCCCTCTGGGCCAAGCATTCAAACACATGAGTCTATAGGGGCCAAACCTATTCAAACCACTGCAGTCATGGTGTCTCTTCATAGCAAGAACAGTGACTAGGGCAAACGGCTTTTTGTGTCTACCGCTTACTTTTAGTGCTTGTGAGAAAGGAAAGTAACCAAAAAGTTAACGTCTGTCCTCAGCCACACACACAGAACAGTTAAGAAATTTCACTTTAGATGGAGAATGTGGGCAAAGCAAAATCGGCTTGGAGTTCTACAACTAGTATTTATTTGGTGGCGGCCATAGATAATTTCAAAGCCTGCCGAATTCTGCTTTCTTCAGATATCCCCAAATATTTTGTTGAGGAAGCAGTGCTGTTGGGAGTAGAATGATTACTGCTGTCTCAGAAAGAGTGATCATCACCCCACTGGGGGCTGCCTGCCCTTGTGGTGTCACTGAAATTGGCAGCTATTAAGTCTGAGGCTGGCCTCATATTTGCAGTGTAGCCAGAGCTGTCTCTGAGCTTTTGACTCTCCCTCCTCAACCTGCCAAGTGCTGATATTAAGGTGTATGGCCCCACATCTAGCTTAACTACTTTTAAGTGTCTGTAGGTAGGGAGCAGGAGCAGGAGGTGATTATAGTGCTTTGAAGGCCTGGTTTTGAAGGAGTCTGCAGCACGGTGATTGGTGTCTCTGTCTGCTCTGTGTTGCTGTAACAGAGGACCTGATGCTGGTGTCCTCACACAGTTTGTTCTTCACTCACCCCACCCCCATGTCTGCCCACAGTTTGGTACCCCCATCATCTAGGAAAGCGTTAGCCGTTGCTGACTCCCTGCCCCATGCCGCGAATGCTCAAACACCCATCTTGTGTACTAATAACCTATGAACCACATGAACCCAACTCTACTGCAGCTCTCCCTTTGTCTGTGACCACA
This sequence comes from Mastomys natalensis, assembly GCA_021653895.1. NCBI lineage: Eukaryota > Metazoa > Chordata > Mammalia > Rodentia > Muridae > Mastomys > Mastomys natalensis. Next base: position 1,302,830 of record JAJTUV010000062.1, read on the forward strand.
AATAGACTGTAAGATGCTTTAAACCAGGAGTTCCAGCACTTTCAAGTTGCCATGAGCCAATGCCAAGCCACACAGAAGGTCTGAAGGGGAATCATAATGGCTGTCTTGTGCAGAGTAACCAGAGACGTGGAAGCAAACAGAGATGTGAGCACTTCAGTGCTGTCTCTTGGAAGCTACAGACCCAAATTTAGAATAATAAAAATGACAAAGAGTTATAGAATACTTGTGCTCCTGGTAGCCATGGTGACTAAATTGATGAGGAGGTTATTAGGTTTGTTCCTCCCCAAAACTTTGTTTTATTCCAGCTCAGATGGTCTAACTGGCTGTCTAGAGCCTTTATGTAGCCCTTACTGTTTTCTTAGTGGCTTTGTTTACAACCTTTTAGAGCTCCGTGGTTCTGTGACTCGGTGAGACTTCTTCCTGACCTCACTCCCATTAGGAGCACAGCCTGCCACTCACTGCCCCCATCATCCCTCCCCTGTTGATGTAAGTGAGACTGCCACAGGAAAAACAAGAGAGGAACTAAAATAAACTCCTGGACTTTCATCCTGCCAGAAACTATCTGGGAGAATAGTTCAAGCACCCGTTAGATGTGAAAATGTCAAAACAGGGAGAGAGAAAAAACGTAGTCACTGGGTTTGAGGGAGACTCACGAGTTGGAGAAGACTTGGGTAACAGTCAGAAAATAGAGTTTGTGGCATGGAGGGTCCCGGGGAAGAGAGGGGTCAGAGCATGCATGGTTTGCAGGTCTGCTGGAGGGCATGTTCCAGCCTCATTTCTCCAATTAAGATCTAATGGCTACTGGCTCCTGTCCCCTCTCACCTGTTTAAGAAGACAGAAAGTTCCAGAGATGGATCCCTCATCTTCCCTGCACTGTCACCAAGCTTTGGCTTCTCCTAGATCCTTCCATCCCTTTCTTTATCTCACCTGTTCTTATGGCTCTGAGATATTTCACCTCCCTTTCTATTCAGAAACCCTTTTAAAAGTCAGTTTTCTATACTTCTGTCTCCAAATACTTTCCTCACGTTCTCAGTTAAACCCTGTGCAATTAGGCTTCTGCCCTAAAACGTCAACTGCTCCTGTGCAGGTGACCACTGATTGTCCCACAGCTAGAGGCAACGCAACTGTCGTTTCTCAACTTGTTTGCCCATCGGCAACGTAAGCACAACTCCCCCACCCAGTATTAGTGTGGATTGAACTCAGGGCCTTGGGCTAGCTCTACCACCGAGCTACACCCTCATCCTTATCCCACTGTTGGCTCTTTACAAAGACAGCTGTCCCTCCTGGCTTCTTCTACAGCAACACTCTGGGTTTTTTCCCAGCTGACTACCCCCGTCTCCCGCACACCCCCACCCCCACCTCCCTGGTCTTAGTCACTAGGCTGTTTCATCTTGTTGGCATGGCTGACATTGCTAAGGACTCTGTTCTTGAAAGTCTGCACATCTTCATTCACTCTCTTGGTGGATTCAGTTTGCTGGCAAATTAAACAAAGGAGCAGTGCTGGGTATGTGCACACCTTTAATCTCAGCACTCAGGAAATAGAAGAATATACATTTCTATAAGTTCAAGGCCAGCCTGGTCTACATAGCAAGTTCCAGACCACTTAGGGCTATATAGTGAGATTTTGTCTCAAAAAAGAATTTTTAAGCATAAGCTAAGAACTTTGAAAACTATATGTCCACCCCAGACCTTTTCCCTGCCCTGTGCATTCCTCACAGAGGTATATAACTTAGTATGTGAATTCCAGCTTTCCTATGAAGACCTCTCCCTGGAGGGTCTCCTTAGCTCAATACTGACCTCATAGTTCCTCATGTTCACCCATAGCTAGCATTCAAGCCTGACTCCTCTCATGCCCAGGTACAGCTGTCTGCACTGCTTTCAGCATCTGTCCAAACCCTAGCACTGGGAGCCAGGTGATGTTACACACATGGAGTCCCCCACCAGGAGCAAGGTGTGATATTACACACATGTGGTCCCTCCAATGGGAGTCAGATGTGGTGTTGCACACATGTAGCTCCCCACTGGGAGGCAGGTGTGGTATTGCACACATATAGTTCCTTCACTGGGAGGCAGGGGCAGGTGGACTGTGAGTTTGAGGCTACCCTAATTTGAGTATAGACTTTTAGGCCAGCCAAAGCTATCCAGGGAGATCCTGTCTCAAGACATAGGAGAAAGAGAGACTCTTCTTAACACATGACTTTTCCTGCAGATTGCCATGTCTATCACTGGTCTTTGCAGGACTGCTGAGAGAACCCTTCCTTGGCCTCTTTACTTCTGCCTGCTTACCAGAGACGCTGAGACACACTCCACTGCTGTCCCCCTTTCTTGCTTCTTCATGGAATATTCATTACTACTTGTTTTAGGCTCCTCATCTGTTGCTGTGGTAAAATATCTGGCAAGAATCAACTTACGGAGAGGTTTGTTTTTGGTTCATAGTTTGAGGGTACAATCCAGTACTGGGGGAAAGCATGGTGGCCTAAGCAGGAAGTGGTAGGTCAGACAGCATCTACCGCCAGAAGCAGAGAGAGGTGGGTGCTGGCACTCGGCTTTTTTTGTTATTGTTTATTATTATTACTGTTCGTTCTGGGACCCCATCTAGTGGATCTAATTTAGAATTACCTAGGAGACAAGCCTATGGGTGTCTGAGACGGGTCTCCACGGAGGTTTAATGAGATGGGATGATGTCTCCTAGGTGATTCTAAATCCTATCAAATTAACTGTCACACCATATAAGACATTTAGATGAAGAACATATTCACAGGTGAGTGACATGGCTGATCAGGTAAAGGCGCTTGCCATGAAGGCCTGACAACCTAAGTTCAATTCCCAGACCCCACATTTAGGTGAAAGGGAAGAACCAACTCCACAAAGTTGTTCTCTGCTCTCCCACACTCATCATACACATGATTGTATAAATGAAAGGAATAAATAAAACGACGGGTTTAAAATATCTTTAGGTACTTTTTTTTAGTACAACTACATAGTACACCACCTTATTTTGATGGAAATGTATCAGTCTTCTAGGACCATGATCTGTCATTAAAATGTATGAAAATTACATGTATTTATTCATTATGGTGAGGGGGTCCGCATGTCATGGCATGCATATGGAGATGAGAGAACAGCAAGTTCGGTTCTTCCACCATGTGGGTTACAGGCATTAACTCAGATTGTCAGGCTTGGCAGCAAGCTCCTTGACCTGCTGAGCCACCTCACCAGCCTCAAAGCAAAGTTTTTTTGTAAAATCATTCAAGGACCATTGATGCATTTCACCCTTTATCCATGTGTAACAGACACCACAGTGAAGACACAGAATGAGGCTGTGGTGGGGTTTGTGGTGGTGTGTTTGAATGCAGGACAGGACTTCAATCCCAGCACAAAAAGGAGAAGAAGAGACAGGCTATTTCTACCATCTGTAGAAGTTTCCTTTCACCTCTTTCTTTGCAGCAAGCTGTTTGTTTCCCCATCCCTGGCTCCAGGCAACACTGGTGTGCTTTTAAACAACCTGGGTTAGACTACAGGAAAAAAAATTACATTTTTTTTTTCTAATAGACAAGATCTAGTTGAGAAGAAAGATAGGCAATGCAGACAGAGCTGGATTATACTGCATTCTCCTTTTCTAAAAGGACCCACCGAGCATGGCAGGCTTTCTTTGCTTCTGGCATCTACCATTCAGCAATGCATCTGCGATTTGTTCCTGTTGCTAGAACTTCAGTGGATGACTCCTTTTACTGTGGATAATGTGGCAGTTTGAATGAGAATGGCCCCCATAGGCTCAACTATCTGAATACTTGGTTGCCTGCGAGTAGAATGGTTTGAAATGATTAGAAGGATTAGGAGGTGTGGCCTTGTTGAAGGAAGTGTGTCACTGGAGGTGGGCTTCTGGGTTTGGAAAGCCCACGCCAGGCCCAGTCTCTGTCCCTGTCCCCCCCCCCCCCACCTGCCTGCTACCTGTGGATCAGGATATATCTCTTAGTGACTGCTCCAGTGCCATGCCTGCCTGTGTGCCACTGTGCTCCCCACCATCATGGGAACTGACTAACACTATGCCAGTGCCATGCCTGCCTGTGTGCCACCTTGCTCCCCACAGTCATGGGAACTGCCTAACGCGATGCAACTTGAAACAATCTCCTAATTAAACACTCTCTTTTATAAAAGTTGCCTTTGTCACGTTGTCTCTTCACAACATCAGAATAAGATGCTATTCTACTCTAAGGAAGCATCACAATTGATTTATTAAATTCACCAGTTGATGGCCATTTCCATTGTTTTCAAGTTGGGGATTTCTTGTCGCGCCCAGCTCCGCCGAATAAGCAGACGCGGCAACACAGGATTCTTCCGACAGCACTCTTTATTGTTCAGCTCTGTTCCAAGATGGAGAAGGACACGAGCTCGGAGAGCTCGTCACTTATATAGGGCTTGGTGAGGCGTGTGCGTCTCCTATTGGTGCTTTAGCAAGAACCAATCAGACGAAAGCAGCTTGCATCACTCTGTGGACAACTGCGCATGCGTCAACTCTCGAGAAGAACCAGGAAGTAGGAAACCGGCGCCATCTTCTAATGGCGGAGCGGCTCCCGACATCCCCCCCTTTACTTTATAATAAAATGTCAAACGGATGCACCACTACGTCACTGATCAGCCAAAAGCTTCCTCAACTTCCGGCGTTCGAAGTGATCGTGTGGGCGAGACTCTGTACACCTTAATCCCGTGCAATGGGAACACGAGCCCTGGGAGATGTACAGATCCGCTCGACCGCACTCTGGTGCAATGGGAACCTGAGCCCTCAGAGATGTCTGGTCAGAGCAGAGTCTCAATGTCTGAGCATATTAAGCCAAGCTTGGGGGGATGCTCCCTGTTCTACCGCAAGTAATGCCTGCGCGATGACCACTTTGTCATGTCGCTGTTGTCTTTTCAGTTTGCTAAGCATCCAAAGAGAGAGCACTAGTCCCACCAGCCAATAGTATACCAAATAATCCTACTCCTACCCACTCCTTAAAATAGGAGAAGGCTGAGGTTATCCAGGTGGAAAATCCTTGAGTGAAGGATATATCTAGACGGGTGGAATTAATTTGAATAATAGCCAATCGTAACCTTTTCATGGTATCATCGAATTCTGTCCTTTTCTAAATGTGCATAGGAATAGTTTCCCAAGGGAATACAAGGATAATCGAGGGTCTTATTAACAGTCTCAGTAGCAGTAAAACAAAGACTGCCGTTAATCTTCCAAGTGTCATTGGTAGGGACTTTGGCCAAATTTGTGTCCATAGGTAAATATGGTAAACCCAAGGTTCATTGGTGGTGAAGAATCTGGGAAACACTTGGCATTATGCATGATCGGCATAGGTCTCGGGAACGTTGTCATAATTCCCCATCTCAGCTGCGGTTGTGGTGGTGGGTGTGTGGTCGCACATAACAGCGTCAGACTCAGCAGCCACAGGATCAGGCTCAGGGGGCTTCCCATCTTGTTTTACCAGCCGGGTCAGTCGTGCCGGGACCCAAATCGGATTGTCTTGATCCTGCGGGAAAACACAAATAGCTCCCCTGGATCTTATAAGAACGGGATCCGGGCCTTTCCAATATTATTAATGACATCTTTCCATCTAACCTCCTCTCGCAAAGAACTAGGAGAGGCATGTCTGTCTGCTGCGGATTTGCCAGCAGAATCCAAATTTAAAAAATTTAAGGTAAATAAGGCCAGGGAGGTGGAGATCTTAGGTCCTTTGCCAGGGCCTATCCCCCCTTTCTGTTTTTGTAATGTCACTTTGAGGGTGCCATTGGCACGCTCCACAATGCCTTGTGCTTGTGGATTATATGGCAGTCCAGTGATATGGCGCACACCCATACGCAGACAAAATTGTTGAAAAGTCTTGGACGTATAGGCTGGCCCATTATCTGTCTTTAACTGTTGGGGTTTTCCCCAAGCTGCCCATGCTTCTAGGCAGTGGGTGATCACATTGGCCACCTTTTCTCCTGAGAGAGGCGTGGCATGAATAATGCCAGAACAGGTATCTACCGATACATGAACATATTTTAACTTTCCAAATGATGGAAAATGAGTAACATCCATTTGCCAGATGTGTAGTGGTAGAAGTCCTCGAGGATTAACTCCCAAGGACACAGAAGGTCTAAAATCTGCACAATCTGTGCATTTAAGAACAATATCTCGAGCTTGAGCACGAGATAAATTAAATTTGATTTTAAGAGTGTTTGCTGGCACATGATACAGCTGGTGAAATTGTGTGGCTAGCTGAACAGGATCTTGACTCAGCATGATCTGCCTGGTGGCTTTATCTGCTAGCTCATTAGCAGCAGCCATAGGTCCAGGTAATAGAGAGTGTGCTCGTATATGAACAATGCAGAAGGGATGTATCCTACCTCTAATGATATGTTGAATCTCAGAAAACAGGTGGGCTACAGTACTTTTAGACTGAATGACACCCACCGTCTCCAATATTTGAACTGCTTTCACTACATAATGGGAATCTGAAATTATATTTAGGGGTTGATCAAATCGTTTTAAAACCACTGCAATCATTGCACATTCTACCAATTGGGGAGAGGTGTAATCAAAAGGAATTTTAACAACTTCGCCTTCCACAACGTAACTTCCTATTCCAGTATTAGAGCCATCGGTATACACATCTGTTGCATTTTCAATGGGTTCAACTTTGGTTATGGTTGGAAAAATAATAGCATTGTTTAAGACAAATTGTAACAAAGGGTGTTTTGGGAAATGATTATCAATGGTGCCCGAATATGAGCATCTTAAAATGGCCCAAACATCAATAGTAGAACACAGCACTTGTACCTGATGTGCTGTATATGGAACAATAAGAGAATCTGGGGGAACACCAAAATGAGTTATAGCTTGTTGGATACCTCTTAGGGCCAGGTCTCCAACTGTAGAAGGGTAATGGCTCAACACTTTTCCTGGAGAAGTGTGGGGATGTATCCAAAGCAATGGACCATATTGCCACAACACAGCAGTAGGCTGTTGTGGGGAAGGAATAATACATAACTGGTAGGGAGCATTTAAATCAAAGCGAACAAGCATAGCATTCTTCAAAGACTCTTCTACCATATCTAATACTTTAGCTGCCTCGGGAGTCATCGCAGTGGCTGACATTCTTTCTATTAAACTTGTAGTATAAGCTGCGCTAACTCCGTAAGTTTGTACTGCTTCTACCACAGCTTTAAGAGACTTTAAGTCTAATGCTTGATATTGTCTCGCACCATTTTCCTCCCACACAGGAAATGCTCTCGAGATCTTTTTCCTCTCTTTCTCTGATATATAGGAAGTGGATGTTGGTAGCCAAGTTGGCTTCCTCTCCGACCTGGCTGTTTCCGCCCTTCCCTCAAGGGGGGGGGTGAAGGGCGGTACCCCGGAGCACATGGAGGATCTGGTCTATACCGCTCCGCCTCATATTTTGCGGCTTCCTCCTCTAATTCTGCCTGCTCTTCGGGGTCTAGATCTCCCAACATCGAGTCATCATCGTCAGAGGACGTCTCCCCTTCTGAGGATAACTCGGCCCTGGGTTCTCGAAATCGCGCCAAACTTGGATATATTTTTGGCGGTTTCTCCTCTTTTTCTTCTCTAACTGGCCTCAAACTCTGCCTTGTTTTACTAACCCTATCTTTTACCGTCTTCTTCTGAGATCTCTCTTTCCCTTCTAAACTCTTTTTCTTTTCTGCTTCTGATAGACTGTCTTGGTGGTCATCTAAAAGTCTCTGCCCTTCTTTAACTTCTTTCTCACATCTCTCGTCTGAAATGCAGGATTTAATCAGTTTGAATAATGGCCAAGTACCGGCGCAGCTTCCCTTTCTCTTTCTCATTTGCCAGATCCCTTCCTAATTTTGTCCAAGACCCATAGTCAAGGACCCAGATGTAATAAACCAAGGAGCGATCCTATCTACCTCTTCAAGAAACTTATGATAACCTTTTCTGGAACCTTTAAATGTCTCCCTCGAAGCAGCGCCCGCACCGCTTCAGACATAGGCTTCAGTTGTTGGTTTCCCATGCTTCCTTTATCTACAGGAGCGGGAATGCCTGCTCAGTTATCTACCTGAGACTTACAGCCGGCTATTCGATGTTACAGAAAGGGTACGTACAGATCTTGTCACGCTTCCCACAATTCAGACAAAAGCAGCAAAACAAGCCGAAAATGAAAGCGAGCAATATAATCAGAATGACCCACACAAAACTAATCATACCTTGCAGAAAAGCGCCTAGGCTCCTCACGCCGCCGTCAGTTCTGAACCCTCTCCAGACGAGCAGTCCGGGGTCCTTCGAGTCGTTCCTTCGCCCGGGGTTCGGCCGTTCCCGGGTTTCCGGCACCACTTTGTCGCGCCCAGCTCCGCCGAATAAGCAGACGCGGCAACACAGGATTCTTCCGACAGCACTCTTTATTGTTCAGCTCTGTTCCAAGATGGAGAAGGACCACGAGCTTGGAGAGCTCGTCACTTATATAGGGTTTGGTGAGGCGTGTACGTCTCCTATTGGTGCTTTAGCAAGAACCAATCAGACGAAAGCAGCTTGCATCACTCTGTGGACAACTGCGCATGCGTCAACTCTCGAGAAGAACCAGGAAGTAGGAAACCGGCGCCATCTTCTAATGGCGGAGCGGCTCCCGACAGAGGTTCCTCAAGAAACTCAACATAGAAATCTGTCTGCACCACTCCTGGACAGGAGGCTAGCATTCAACAGCGAGATTCACAGCAGCTAAGATATGGAGTCAGGTTTGGTTCTCACCAATATAAGAGCAGATAAAGGAAGTGTGATGTAAATTCATGTTAGTGTTTGGTTCAGCCATAAAGAAGAGTGGATCCAATGAGAAGGATCAGCACGTACAGGGGCTTGCTGCTAAGCCTGAAATCCTGAGTTTGATCCTGGAATTCACATGATAGGAGAGAGAGAACCTGCTCCCACATTGTCCTCTGACCCCTATGTGTGTGTCATGGCATGAAGTCAACAATACATGTAAGCAGTAAGATTATGTTGTTTTGTTGTTGTTATTTGTTTGTTTTGAGAAATAGGAGGAACCAGAGATCGTGTTACACAAAATAAGGCAGACACAGGAAGACAAATACGTCCGGTTTTATCTCACATGTGAAATGTGTGTGTGACAAAAATACAAGAGGTGCTCGAGGTCAGATAGGACTGAAAGGAAAGTGAAGCCAGAGGAAGCCAGAGAGACAAGATATTGCCTGTTTTCTCTCAGGAGGGGCTGGGTGAATGTGAGGGCGACACCACGATAGATGGGCACAAAATGCCATTGCTATGCCTATTATTTTGCATGTTAACTAAAGAGTTAATTTCAAGAAAGGAGAAAGCTGGGTATAGTGGTGGATGGCTTAAATCTAGAACTCCCGAGGCAGAGGCAGGAGGATCTCTGTGAGTGTGAGGCCAACCTGGCCTATACAGTGAGTTCCAGGACAGCCAGGACTATGTAAAGAGACAGTGTCTCAAATAAATAAGTAAATAAATAAATAATAATAGAGAAAGAGGAGGGGAGATGGAGGAGAGGGGAAGGGGAGGAGAAGAGGGAGGGAAGGAGGAGGGAGAGGGACAAACAGAGAGGAGGAGGGACTGGGAGAAGAAGGAGGAGGGATGGGAAGGAGGAGGACAGGGAGATGGGGAAGGGAGGGGAGAGGGGACATGGGGAGGAGGGGGGACAGAGACAGGAAGCAGGACTCAGAGAGGGAGAAGAACAGGGACAGGGAGGGGGAGGGGAATAGGGAGGGGAAGGGATGGGTGGGGAGGGGAGGTAGAATGGGGAGGGAGAGGGACGGGGCAGGGACAGAGAAGAAGAGTCTGTCTGTTTTCCCTAGGGGCTGTGTCTCTTTGCATTCTTGGTGCGTGACAGCCCAGCTGTTTGGCACGGGCACAGTTGGGGTCACTGTGGTTCCTGTGTTTCACGTTTTTTGATCCTTCTCACCGTGGGTGGACACGTTGTGTCTCATCAGTTCTCACTTTTATTCTCCTACAACTAACCGCAGCGCAGCGATGGCTTTCTCAAGTCTCCTCAGCCCTTCATCTTCTCTGGTGAAACATCTCTTGCTGTTTTATGACAATATTATTTTATTTTTAAAAAAGGTTTATTTTAACTTGTGTGTTTGTGGGTGTGTCTGTGTAGGGAGGGACAGTATGTCCGTATGAGCCTGGGACCTTCAGAGGTGCTGGATCCATGTACAGCTGGAGTGACAGGCTGTTGTGAACTGACTGATGTGGGTGCTGGGAACTGAACCCTGATCCTCTGAGAGAGTACTACATGCTTTTAGTCGTTGAGCCAACTCTCGCTTGCCTTAGGAAAACTCTTATACACTGTTAACACAAGTCCTTCAACAGATGTTTGCACTCCAACCATTTTCTTCAGTTCCTAAATTGCTTTTCGTTTTCTTAATGGTTGTCCTGAAAAGCACACATTTAAAATGTCTTGAGAAACTCCAAAGTAATGTTTTTTTCTCTCTTATTATTTGAACTCCTAAAAAACTGTGGCTTTTACAAACTTATAAAAATATTTATTATCTTATAAAGCACTGAATATTTGTTTAGTTAATTTTGTCTCCATTCACTTTTAAAAGCTATAAAGTAGTACAAGGTGCTGGAGAGCATTGGAATAAAACCAACTGATTGATCCAGGCATGTTGGCACTCGCCTGCCATTCTGGCAGTGGAGGGGAACTCTCTCTGTCTCTGTCTCTCTCTCTCTCTTTCTCCCTCTCTCCCTCTCTCTGTTTCTGTCTCTGTCTCTCTGTCTCTGTCTCCGTCTCTCTCTCTCTCTCATTCTTCCCTCCCTCCCTCCCCTCACCCTTCTTCCCCTCTCTCCCTTCCTCATTTTGGTTCTCTTAGACAAGATCTCACGTGTAGCCCAGGCCAGTCTTAAAGTTCTGGGTACTGGAATTTTAGGTGTGAGCTACTATACCCACCTTTGCTGGTGAGTTTATCATGTGATAAACACACTAGTGATATAAACACACACAGTGGTGATAGAAACACACTGGTGATATAGAGAACAAAGACACAGAAGGCTTTGACTGACCAATCACAGCAGCTTTCTGCCTGTTTTGTCAGGATCATCAGTGAAACTAGTGATGAGCCACATGCTGTCCCTGAGGTAGGCCTGTGCACACAGCAGACCTTAGCCCTCGATGTCATTGTCAGCATCAGTGAAGTAATTGTGAGCTGACAGCACCAACCTAGCCAACAGCACGTGAGAGTGGTATTTATAGAGTAGTCAGATGCTCGATACATCCCTCTGGGAGCTCCGTGCTCTTATAGGAGTGCCCCCAAACCTCAATAAGCCACACTTTACTGCTGGCAGTGTACTTTCCTAACGAAAAGTCAGGGGGGTGTTTATAGTTTGTTGGAGCCATGTGTCAACAGATTCCTTCCAAACGTCTAAGAAGAGCATTACCTCAAATTATTTTTTACCACAAAAAGGCCATCTTTAAAAAAATATCTTCTGGTTGCTGCTGTTTCAGTTTTGAATAGTCAGGTATAGAAGAGTTTTTGTGAGTTTGCAGCTACTGCTTGTCTGGGCCATGCCAGCCACTGTTTGGTCCCCACCAGGGGTCTCAGGACACTCGCCTTTTTCAGTCAAGGAAGTTTTATGATTTATAGCTTGGATGCTCTCAGCCCGGATAGCAACGTAAGTGCATCTCCCATATTATTTGTATGTCATTTTTAAAGTAGTTAGCTTTTCAGGCTTAGATTCCTGGGTCAAATATTTAATAAGTGATCTGGGAACAAACGCTGGTAAACGAGTAAAGACATTTAAGCTAGCCACCGAGAAAGGTGACTCTGAATCCTTGTGAAAATGGCTAAGCCACAAACAAGTTCAAGAGCCTCTTTATGTCTTCTGAGGTGACTTCCCCAAAGAATGTAAACACAGAACGACTGAATTTGAGGTCAGGAGGTTTCGAAGATAAAGGGACTTTTGCTGTCTGATCTCAAAGCTGCATTGCTCGGTGCCTCTTCTCTGATGAGACATCCAGAGAGTACCGGATGACTCAGTTGGTCTGTCTGATTTAACCACACACAGTACGAGCAGATCGGCTCACTCTGTTTGTCATATAGTTAAGACTTAATGCTTGTATGCCTGCCTGCTCCTGAACTGTTTTTTCTCTCTCTCCATGCTTGCCCAGGCTATGATATTTCTTTTCCAGAGACAGGACAACTAGTTCATGGCATAAAAGAATAATCCCACTTTCCAATGACACAAGGGACACAGATGTCTCTGGGTGTCAACAAGCAATTCTTTTTATTTCTCCCTTTCCCAAACAGATCCCATAGTCTCTAAGCATGGGCACAGCACATATGGGGTTTGTGCCAAACCGTGTTTCCCTCGCTGAGTTAAAGCCTCCTTCTGCTGGCTTGTTCTGGGGTATAGTGGGCTTATGCACTGGAAAGACTGCCCTTCAGTGAACTGAGATCAAACCCACAGCCTCCCACACAAGCTCTGAGCCAGCTTTCCACCACTGAGCTCCGCTCCCAGCTCAGGTACATATTTTAACTTGATTGTCTTCTACTTCCTGTAATCTGTTCTCCGCTGCAGAAGAATTGGAAAGAAAACAAATGAAACAGAAAATAAGAGGTGGTGATGTGGAAAGGGATGCGAGGCAGTACCGAAGGTCGGGTACAGGTGAAAGGGTCCCGAGCCCTGGTCTTCATGCTGCCCACTCTCTGACCTTTTTGAGCTCAGTGCAAAGGCCTTTGTTTATCGCTATACAGCTTAAAGCTGTTGTTCTCAATCTGAACTGTGTTTAAATGTCATCTAGAACCTTCTGAAGTTACCTAGTGTAGCACCACTCCCTGTCTTTAGTCAGGATGGCTTAAAATGGTGAAATGCAGATGGGGCACCATCTTTACAAACACTCCACATGGGTCAAGGGGAGCATCAGGAGTCCTTCATAGTGGGGATTCCCACTTTGCATCTTCTCCTTGGGAGACTGGGGAAGTCCTAAGGGCTGTTCAACAAAAGAAGAAATCCCCACTTCTGTTTTGTGGAAAGGAAGGAGGAGCTGGGGTGTGGTCATCCTGGGAACCCCCTGGCTCACAGAATTCTCCTAACCTCTCCACAGCTGCTGCCACTGGGGGCATCCCAGTGGGTGGGGCCTGCTGCTCCTCCAGCCTCCTCACAGTCCTTCAGGACCTTTGGAGATTTTACAATTGACAATGAAGTTTCAGAAAAGTTATCCTGTGATTTTCTGATTTGGCATGGATTGAGACCCATCTGTCCAGCGGCAAGAGGCTTCCGTGGGTTTTCTTAAGCATAGTCATAGTATGGTTTCCAACTATCCTGGGTGCAGACAAAATGTAATCCACTTTAACACCGCATTTGCATTCTGTCAAGGTCTTGAGGCAGTTAAAACCATTCTAGCAGAGTGAAAGTCACTGCAGTGTGCTCACCTGAAAAGCAGGGTGGCAAATGCCCATCCTGCCAAGGATTTGTTTATGAGGTGACATTCTACAACACGTAGTTGAGTGCACTCTACAGACTGTAAATCACTGTTTAGAGACACAATGTTAATATGGTATAATTTAGATATGTTTTTTTTGATCTAGAATTGATCCCAATCGAGAAGTGACTCACCTAGGTCTGGGATGTGGGGCCCTTAGTCCCATTGCTAGTACTCAAAAATAAATAAATAAATAGATAAATAAATAAATAGATAAATAAATAAATAAATAAATAAATAGGAGTGGGAGAAGAATAGATCCCCTTTAGTTTTCAATTTTAGAAATGTATAGAGAAAATAGCGCATGTCTTTAATCCTAGCATTCAGATGGCAGGTGGATCTCTGTGATCATGGCCAGCCTGGTTTACAGAGTGAGTTCTAGGACAGCCAAGGCTACACAGGGAAACCCTGTCTTGAAAAAACAAAAACAAAACAAAAATTCCACTGGGTGGTAGTGGCTCATGCCTTTAGTCGCAGCACTCAGATCTCTGTGAGTTTGAGGCCAGTGTGGTCTACAGATCTTGTTAGGAATAGCACTTCACAAACTCAGTAAAGCCCACATTGTCTCATACCCTTAGTATGTTTGTTCAAAACAAATAAAAAACCAAACCAATACAGTATCAGCTGGATGTGTGGTGGTGCACACCATTTGAGAAACTGAGACAGGAGGAGCAGCTTGTGGCACATAGCAAGAGCTTATTCCCAGAACAAACCCCAAGCCAAGTGTTTATTATATGGATCGTGCAGTGGTCTGAATGAAGACAGCCCCCATAGGCTTGTGGGAAGTGGCACTGTTGGAGGTGTGGCCTGCCGGTGTGTGACCTGTGGGGAATGTGTGCCTTGGGGCGGGCTTTGAGGTTTCAGAAGCCAAGCCACACCCAGTGACAACCCTTTTTTCTGTTGCTTGGTGATTTGGATGTAGAACTCTCAGCTCCCCTCCAGCACCATGTCTGCCTGAGTGCCACCATGCTTCCCACTATGACAAAAATGGACTAAACCTCTGACACTGTAAGCAAGCTCCAATTAAATGCTTTCCTTTATAAGAGTTGCCTTGGTCATGGCTTCTCTTCATAGTAACAGAACACTGAGTAAGACAGGATGGTTCTTATGGATTTGGTAACAGAAGGCGTGAGTTGAGGGGCTAGAGAAGTAGGTGAACTCTGGCTCTTGTTTCATACCATCATTTAAATTAATTAATTTAGTCCTAGGTTTTCTGAGACAGGGTCTCATTATGTATCCCATGGCCTCAAACTCACAGCCCACCTGCATCTGCCTCCCATGTGCAGGCATTAAAGCCATGTACTGCCACATTGACCTGTCACTTTAAAGATGAAGGTGTTTAGATTTGCAGACCTGAAGAGATTGTTGCTTTCCAGAATTCACAGTGACAGTCAACATCTTTCAGCAGTGGGGGGAAAAAAAAAATCATCAACGTGGGTAAAATAATTGAGGATTTGCTTTCAAGGAGTTGAAAGTTTGAACTTGTTCTCCAAGAGTGCTTTGTAAACACTGGGCAGCAGTGATGCTGAGATTGGGAGCCAATGCCCTGACAGGACACACGCACTCTCAGCTAGTCACACCGACAAAGCCTTCCACAGAGCAAAGGGGCTGGCTTGAAACAAACATGGTAAGATAGGATTATACACAGAACACGTGCGACTGAACTGCTGAAAGGAGTAACTTGGATCATGGGAAAATAAGTAAAAACCCCAACAAAGCAGTGTTTCCTCTGTGTGTACATCCGTTCCCCAGGCTGGGCCTGATCTCCTGATCCTCTCAACTGCATCCTGCCAGCCTGGAAAATTACAGTAAATGCTACTATACCCGGTTCCCAGCTTTTAATTTAATAGTTTTGTGTGGCACCTACATAGTGTGTGTGTGTGTGTGTGTGTGTGTGTGTGTGTGTGTGTGTGTAGGCAGTGGCAATCAAGTGAGCATAAATTGTAGTTGTAGAATTGAAGGTCTCCAAGTCCGGTGTCATTCTTGGATATGAGGTATAAAGGGCACATCTAACAGAGAGCGAAGAGGCCCTGCGGAGGGGAGCTACTCCGCTGGAGTGATCCTGAACACTGGCGTGCTAAAGCCTTACCGTCAGCTACCACAGTCGGTTCTCCTCAGAGAATGGTTGTTAACCACGGAGCACCTCAAGCCCGCTGATTCCTGACTATAGGGATCTGTTCCTGGAGATTCTGATTTCATTAGACTGAAGTGCATCCGAGGCAGGGGCACAATTCTGCATCCTTCAACTGATTCTGATGGACTGCTACATTTGTGAACTTCTGTCTTGATGAGAAGCTCGCCCTGCCTGGAGCTCTTCCCAGGAGAAGGCATTGCGTTCACTATCTGGAGACCACCGTGTTACTTCCTGTGGGCTGCTAGGCAGTGCCTTGCTCTGGGGCAGGGGTGCAGGATCAGGTCTTACATAGAATCTGCAACCACTCATTACATTAAGTTGGTGGATGGAGAGTCAGAGCCCAACTGTGAAAATCTTACCTGTCCTTAGAGTTCTCATCACAGGTGACATGCACTTAAGGTGACTCTGGAACCCAAGGAGAAAATTGATATCTTCATGAAGACTTCTCAGGTCAAAGTAGTTTTGCATCGCTTAAGCACTGAGAATTTTATGCTTGCCCACAAGACAGGCTGTCTTCAACTTTCCCTCTGCAGCTGTCTGTGGCTGGACTCATGCAGCAGACAGTGTGGCCAACTTAGAATGTGAATAAGATTGCAGCTGATTTGCCATGGATTGTAAGAATAAAGAACAATCACCGTCTTCATCCATCAACTGAAACAGGTCTTTGTTCAGGCTAATGTCAAGATGTGCTCCTTAGCAAGTCAACTACGTTGTCTTTGGTACTATATGCAAGTGCTTGAATATTCATTTTTGCATTAAAAATTTTTTAATTTAATTTTATTGGTATTATGTGTGGCAGTCAGAGGAGTCGGTGACTTGTGGAATCTGTTCTTTCCTATCTTATTTTTGTATTCTTCTATGCTATTCTTACATTTAAACAGCAACAATATAAAGATCCGAAGGGAAAGGGAGTCACAGGTGAGAGGATGTTTCGCTAAGGCAGACACAGGTCTATTTTGCACAAAGGATGTTTTGCTAAAGCAAACATGTAAAAGGACACATGATGTTAAGACCCAACAGACGGTAGATGATTCTAGATGCTTTTGGTACACCTTACCACTGTTTATTGGTCATTGTGGTGGCGTGCTAGCGGCTTCCTGCAGTTCCCACAGACTCAGGCTGAGTAGCAGAGTGATGTCAGTGATACAGACTCACGTAGAGTTTTGCTAAGACACACTCACATGCTGAGGCAAGACACGTGGTGAGGCGAGACCTGTGGGGGACACGTGATGTTTGGAGGGAGTATAAATATGACTCAACAGACAGTGACAGGGGCTAGGCTTGCTTGCATAGCTAGCTTTGTAATGCTTCTTGGTCTTGAATCTGTGCTGAGAGAGGCACAGCCAGAAACTTCTCCTGGTGTCCCTGGTGGTCCTGGCCCTCCTGCTGACTCGAGCCGATGCAGCTGAGGCCTGGCTGACTCTGTTGTAGTTGTGCCACTGCTGCTCATTCATGCTTCTATCCGGACACTACCGAACTGGACAGCTCATTTAAGGTAAACCAATACAGTTAAGCTTAGCATGGCTCCAATTCTTCAAGGATAAGAAAGTTACAGCCATTTTTCCAGGGCCCTTTGTCTGATGCTGTCAGATAGCTATTCAGCTCCTACAATTAGACTGGATTCATTCCTTACGTTCTCAGGCTTTGTCTCACAAAAGTCACGCTGACTTCCAACAGGAGACTGTCCTGCTTCTGTCTCCCTGGTGCTGAGATTACAGATGTGTGCCCTGTGCACACCTGGCCTTTTGTCTTTGCACTATTATTAGCATTCCATAAAGGATATCTTCATCCTTAGACCTATGTCCATGTGTGTTCAATAGGCCAAGAAACACAACTGAAACTCTTCTCATCTGGTTATGTGTTCCTTAAAAATAGGGCTGGGGTGCAGTTTAACGGTAGAACCCTTGCCCAGCGTGCTGGAGATTCTAGATTTGATCTTTAGTGCCATTAATTAATCAATTAATTAATTAATTAAAGTTATGAGATTGGGAGTGTAGTTCAGTAGTGGAATACTTGTTTACTATGTGGAAGGTGTGGGCTTGATTCCTTTTTTAAAAATACACTTAACATTTTTATAAATTTCATTATTTTAAAAAAAGACCTTGCAAATCAATAAAGCCCACCAGGCTTAATTCCTAATACTACCAAAACAAAAAGAGAAGAAAAATGAAAGCAAGCAAAAGCTTAAAAGAAAAAAGTCTACCTGGCAGTGGTAGCATACACTTTTAATCTCAGCACTGGGGAGGCAGAGGCAAGCAGATCTCTGTACCTCAGTTTGAGGCCAGCCTGGTCTACATAGAGAGTTCCAGAGCAGCCTGGGCTACACAGAGAAACCCTGTCTCGAAAAACAAAAACGAAAATAAACAAACAAACAAAAAGTGTATAAACTCAATAATCATTCATCACTGCTCTATCCTTCAAAATGTGTGTGATTTTTTTTTTAATTTTGTAATTATATTTATGTACAGAAAACTTAGTGTACATTTAACCCAGTTTAGTGGCAAGTTCTTTAGCCTTTGCCTTTTCCAGCTTGGCAATGCTTAGACTTAGGACCCAGGACGTTGCCTCCACAGTGGCAGCGGATCTCATCATATCTGTCATTATAATTGGTCCTAATGGCTTCCACCAGCTTAGCCAGAGAGCACCCTTGTCTTCTGAGTTAACCTGTGTGAAGGCAACAGTGGTGCATGTCTTCCTGTGGACCAGGTGCCCCAGCCTGGCCTTTCCCTTGATGATGCAGTAGGGCACCCCCATCTTCCGACACAGGGCAGGCACATCCACCCAATCCCGAAGTTCTTGGGCCTTTTCTCGACAAGGGAGTTGACCACTTTTTGGCCTCTCCTGTTTCTTGACGACGGCGGGGGCCGGGCACCTTCTTCCCTTGGCCTTCTTTCCTTTGGGCATCTTTTCAGCTGGATGGAGAGAGAAAGAGAGGGAATTGTGGGTGATAAATCAGGTGTGTGATTTTTAAAGGGTAAGTGATTCTCACATTCTCAGCTGAGGAACCGGAACTAAGCATCCAAGTACGCATGAACAGCCTTATCTGTTTCTAAGACCTCGGAGTCAGCGATTTTTCAGTAATGAACACCTGCCGTCCTGGGCTGCCCACGAGGCACTGGTGAAACGGGGGAGGGGGCGGGGCAGCCAAGATTGCCTGAGTCCCAGGGGAGAGCATCTGCAGATGCCTTTGGACAGCAGTCATTTGCTCCTTTGCCTTCCTCAGGGCATGGAGGTTCTAGGGCAGAGGGGAAACGGCAGTTTCATTGTTTCAAATCCCAGATTCCTCCATCTCCTTGGAAAGGCTTAGATGCACTCAACCTTCCATTTAAGGTAATGTTCAGCACTTAGACAGTACAAAGAGTAAATGGTAAATTAAAATTGTGAACGAGGAATGGGTAGTCTGACATAAATTCACTTTCTTGTGTGTGAGAACAGAGCCTTAATGGACAACAGGCCAGATGTTCCAGAAAGTTCTCCCTGTAAGCTCCCAAACCCCGGGCTTTTGCTCTATTTGAGCTGTCTGAACACTATAGGCCCACAGTGCCTAGGCTTAGCATACACGTGTTTTGTAGTGCTAAATGGAAAGGGGACAGAAAAGAGCATGATTGACTAGGTTAGTTACTTTGTAAAACCTTAAATTGAGCCTCTATACACACAATTAAAGATAAAAAAACAAAAACAAAAACAAAAATAAAAAGTCCCTCTGTGGTGGGATGTTTTAGGGATTCTGTTTTTAAGTAGCCTTAAGTTGTTGGGTGTCAACATCTTGAGTCTGGCTTGGGGAGGGGGCTCGGCTGTTGGACTGCTTGCCTGTCATACATGGTGCCCTGAATCTGGATCATCAGCACCACATTACGTGGAACACAGTATGGTGGAACACGTGTCTAAGCCTAACATGTGGCATTTGGGAGATACAGGGAGGATGATCAGAAGTTCAAAGTTGTGCTCAGCCTGGGATACTTGAGTTTGTATACTTGTAGACTCTCACTCTCGATTGAGCTATGTTTTAAAAATTATTGTAGTTTTCCAGGAGGGTTTCTTTGTGCGCCCTGGCTGTTCTAGAATTTTCTCTGTAGACCACGCTGGCCTCGAACTCAGAAATCTGGGATTAACGATGTGTACCCATTTGGGATATTCTTGCCTTAGTCTCCCCAGTATTATAAGTGAATGTCACCACACCTGGCCTCTATCCCAGCAGTCCCAGAGCTCCTCAAAACGACCAAGGCAGCAGAGACCAAAGCTGCCCTTCTCCTCTCTGCCCTACATCACCACATGGAACATACTAGAGCCAGAGGGATCCGAAAATGTCACCTTTCAACTCAGGGCAGCTGTGGTCTTTTAAATTTCTTATTTTCATCGTTTACCTTCTACATGTGTGTCTCGTGGACACTGCTTTTGTCTGGATGCTGCTGAGCTGGTTTGAGGACTGTTGTTTCTCCATCCAGTTCACTGTGGGGCGTCCCTCATTGTTCTTTTCAGCTGTGTCTCTCACATGGCCCTCCTCACTACGTCTTTCCTTCCTTCTCGTATCTTTCTCCCTCCTCCATTCATTTCTCAGTTATAGAACCTCCATACTGTGACGATCCCTAAAATCTGTAGGCCCTAACAGTATCCCAATTTTTCTCTCTAGCTTTACCCACCTTGATTTTTTCTTTTGTTCAAAATTGATCTAATTTTTTATCCTTTTCCTTACCCACCTTCCCTTCTCAAAAGTGATCTAATGCTAAGCCATTATTATCATTTCAAAGTCAATGCAACGCTTAATCCTGGTCCTTACCTACTCACTTCCTACCTATTCTCAATCTTAGTACTAAAATCTGAGTATATAATAGACTATCCTTGATTGTTTCTCCCCTGACAGCTTTTTCAAGTCTAAGGGTCAGGTGTTATTCACTGGCTTGTAAAACAGTTGCACAGTGGTGATGCCACACACCTATGGGTGCTCCCCCAGGGGATATCTATGCAGAGGTGATATATAGCTTGTACCAGGCAGCTGGAGCTCCTGGTCTGAAAAATCACTTTCTAAATTAGCACTATTACATACAAATCCCATCTGAACATTGCAGATCTATCAACTAAAAGCATATATAGCTGATAAAAATTAAGCCAAGTAAAGAAGAAAGAACACTGGATTCATAAATCTTGATGAAATAACAAGAAATGTGAGAAAACAAGACAACATAATTCTTTTTAAAATTAGTGGTTTAACAGTCGTGTTATCTAGTGATCGTGAGCTAGATGACATCACAGACATAGAATTCAAAATCGTCAACATGTTCAAAGGCCAAGCAGTTGAGTGAAGTAAAGAAGGTGATGTGATGTGAATGAGGAATTCAACAGAGAGCTTCTCAGGAAAACTGGGCTGAAGCACTGGAAATAAAGGAGCATAGAAGTGAAAAATCTTAGCAGCAGAAAGAACAAAAGACAGGACAGAGTCTAAGCTTGAAGACAAAGTCATGAAAAGGGACAAAACAGCAAGATCAAAGATAAGATGATAAAAGGTACCAGCTGGGATTTCAAGATGTACAGAGCAATGTAAAAGTCCAAGCTTACCAGTTGTAGGCAGATACGAATGAGAAGAATCTCATTCTGAAGACACAGGCAACCTTCTCAAAGAATTTTAACAAAATTCCCCACGTTAGGAAAAAAAGATGCCAATCCAACAGATACAGGAGGAGATACTTAGGTCACCAAACAGACAAAACCAGAAAAAAACCTCCCTAGTCAGGTTGCAATTAAAACATTGAATATATAGACTCCTCAATCCCCCAAAAATGTATATTAAGGTTAGCAAGAGAGAAACACAAAGTCACATGCGAGGCAGGGCCATGAATAGAATACCAGGTTACTGAATGAAACTTTGAAAGCCAGAGAGGCTTGGAATGATGTCTTCTGGGTCTGAAAGCCAACAACTACCCCAGAATACTATTCAGCAAAGATTTCTCTCACAATTGAAGGAAAAAATAAGAAATTCTTATGATAAAAATAAAGTAATGGAATTTCTGACCACTAAGCCAGCTTTTACTGAAGCTGTTTGAAGGAGTTCCACAGAAAAGCAAAACAAAGAATCCACAAGGCCACAAGAAAGAATAAACCAACCTAAATAATAATAAGTAGGAGAAAAAGAATCCTCAAACCACAAAATCACCAAAATAACAGCAATAAAGCTGGGCAGTGGTGGTGAAAGCCTTTAATCCCAGCACTTGGGAGGCAGAGGCAGGTGGATTTCTGAGTTCGAGGCCAACCTGGTCTACAGAGTGAGTTCCAGGACAGCCAGGGCTACACAGAGAAACCCTGTCTCGAAAACAAAAAAACAAAAACACAAAAAACAAACAAAAAAAACCCCAACCCAGCAATAAATACATAAATTTAGAGTTTCAATAATAACTCTAAATTATCAATGATCTCAATTCCCCAGTCAAAGCCATAGGCTGCGGCTGAAGAGATATTTGGTGGTTAAAAGCACCTTGCAGAGAACCAAGTTCTGTACCCCACACCTATGCTGGGTGGCCCACAAGTACACAGAGCTCCAGTTCTGGGAAATCTGGTGCTCTTTCTGGCCTCAACAGGTGCCTGTGCTCGTGTGCATGTACACACAAGTAGACACACACCACCAATAATTACAAAATAATATAAATCATTTTTTAAAATGCAGTCGATAGGATCAAAAATAAGGAGCCATCTATTCGTTCCCTCTAAGAAACCCACCTCATCACAAAAGACACTTTAGGGTGAAAGAACAGAAAAGCATATTCCCAGCAAAGGAATCTATGATAAAACAGGTATCGCTCTTCTAATTCTGACAAAATAGATTGCATACCAAAACCAGTGAGAAAAATGGTCACTTCATACTGACTAAGGGAACAATCAACCAAGAGAACATTAATGTTCGAAACATATATGCTCATAATACATGCGCATCTCATTTCATAAAGCAAAAACTACTACAGATAGTCACAGATCAGGCCCAACACAATAGTAGTGATGGCTTGAGTACTTCACTCTCACCTATTAATAGGTAATCCTGACAAAAATAAACAGATATATAAACTAAATAACATCACTGGTCAGATGGACTTAACAGATATCTGCAGAGCATTCCATCCAAACATTGCAACCTTACAGTTTTCTCAGTGTCTCATGGAACTTTATTAGGACACAAAGCAAGTCTTACCAAAGAAACTTGAAATGACTCTTTGTAGTCTATCTGACCACAATACAATTAGACTACAAATTAACAGCAAGAAAAGCCATAAGACACATACAAACTTATACATGCTAAACTACAATATTCTGTTGAGCAATGAGTGGGACCTTGAATAAATTAAGAAGGAAATAAAGTATTTCTAGGATCGAATGAAAATGAAAACACAACATATCAAAAACCTCTGTGATACAGAAAAGCAGTCCTAAGAGGAAAGTTTATGGCTTTAAGCATTTATATTAAGAAACCAGAGAGGCCAGGAGTAGTGGTGCATGCTTTTAATCCTACAATTTGGGAGGCAGAGGCAAGTGGATCTCTGTGAGTTTGAGACCAGCATGGTCCACATAGTGAGTTCCAGGTTATCTGGGGCTACATAGTGATCTCTATGCATGTTAAAGCTCTGGAAAAGAAGCAGAGGCTAAACTCCAAATCAGCAAATAGAAATAAATCATTAAAATCAGGTCAGCAATTAATACAATAGAAATGAAATATATATAAATATATATAATCAGTGGCACAGAGTTGGTTCTTTGAAAAGACAAATAAGATAGACATACCTTGAGCCAAGGTGTCTAATAAAAATTAAGAAAGGACCCAAATTAACCAAATTAGAGATGAAAAGAAGCCGTTGCAAGATTTGCCAATGAAGTTCAAACCATCATCAGGTCTTACCTTGAAAACAAATATTCCACTAAATTGGAAAAATCTAAAAGAAACGAATAAATCTCTAGGTACATATGAGTTACTAAAATTAAATCAAGAGGAGAGCAACAATTTAAACTGATTGATAAGCAGTGAGATCAAAGCAATAATTAAAGAATCTCCCACTTACAAAAAGCTCGGGCCCAGATGGATTCACTGCTATGAATTTTAACAGTTCTTCAAAGACGACCTACCGCCAATGCCTCTCAAACTATTCCATAAGATAGGAAAGGATGGAACTGTAACATCTCATTCTCCAGAGTTAGTATTGTCTGATATGAGCAGAAGCTAAAGAAACAACAACAAAAAGAAAATTACACATGAATTCATCTGAGGAACTTAAACACAAAAATTCCCAACAAAACACTTGTTAACCAAATTCAAGAACACATCAAAAAGGTCATTCACCACGATCAAGTTTTCTTTATTCCAGAAATGCAGGGCTAGATTAATATATGTAAATCAGTAAGTGTAATAAATCATGTAAATGGGTTCAAGGACACAAATCACTGGATCATCTCCATAGGTGCAGCTTTGACAGAATCTAACATCCTTTCTTGTTAAAAAGTCCTGGAGAAACTAAGAATAGAAGGCAAGGAACACATAAAAGCTTATATGTTCCACATAATAAAAGTTTTATATGACATACCTACAGCTAACATTGTATTAAATGGGGGAAAAAAACCATTCCCACTGAAATAAAGAACAAGACGAAGGTGCCCACTTTCTCTCTCCGTATTCAATATAGCATTGGAAATCTTAGCTAGAGTGGTAAAACAGGAGAAGAAAATCAAAGTGATCCATGGGAAAGGAAAGAGCCAAACCATCTCCATTTGCAGCTGATATGATTCTATTTGTAAGTGACTTAAGGTCTCTTACAAATCTAAAAGTCAGATAACTTTTAAAACCAATGATGATCTTCGACAAAGTAACAGGACACAAAAAAGTGACTATGTTATTGAAAACATTATACAGATTCGATGCAACTACAATCAAATCCTAGTGACGGTCTCCAGAAAAATATTTTCAAAATTTAAACATTCCAGTGGTAGCACAAGAAACTTGCATGGCTAAAGCAACCCTGAAAAAGAATATAGCCACTTATCTCACTATACCTGATTTCAAGTTATGCCCCAGAACCATAGTAATAAAGACCTGACTCAGACCAATGCACTAGAACACCCACTTAAAAGGCCTTACAACGATAGCTGTCTGAATCTCAACAAGGACATCAAAAACCCAGTTTGAAGAATAGACAAGCTCCTCAACAAATGGAGTTAGGGAAACCAGAGAGATGTACATGTCGAAGAAACGAAACTAAAGCCTTATCTTTCAACCTGCACTAAAACCAGCCCCACATGGATCAAAGCCCTCTTGACAGAGCTGAAACTACCAAACTGCTAGAGGAAAAAGCAGGGAAAGTAAGTCAAGGTAAAGGGCCAAGTCAGAACATTATCAATGGGACTCTTGTTGCTAAGGAAACAAGAACAAGACTCAATAAATGGAATCACATAAAATAAAAGCTTTTGCATAAGCAAAGGAAACTGTCAGTCAAATGAAGTAACATCATACAGAGTGGGAGAAAACCTTTGTCAGCTATAAATCAGACATATGATGAGTATCCAGAATATGCAAAAAAGCAAGAAAAAAATCAAGAAAACAAACAACTCAGTAAAACTAGAAGGACCATGGAACTTAACATAGTTCTCAAAAGAAGAGATATAAGTGAGTATAAAACATTTTAAGGAGTGTTCAATATCATTATCCATCAGGAAAATGCGAATTTAAACTCCTTTGAAATCTATTTCACCCCAGTCAGAATGGACACCAAAAGACAAGAATGTCAACACATGCTGGCGAGGGTATGGGGAAGAAGAAACCCTTTGTCATTGTTGCTGGGCTGTGACATGGCTTAGCCATTTGGAAACGAGTGTGGAGGTTTCTCAAAAAGCTAAAAATAGGGCTAGTTTATGATATAGCTATGCACTCCTAAACATCTCCTCAGAGGACTCCACAGCCCCAGTGGAGAGACCTGCACGTCTTTGTCCATTATTTCTCTAGTCACAGTAGTTAGAAAATGGAATCAGCGTGTTTGTTCCTCAACTGATGAGTAGATAATGAAAACAATACATACATACAACAGAATTGTATTTGGCTAGTAAGAAAAAAATGAAAGTAAGCCAGGCATGCTAACACACATCTCAGCACTCATAGGACACAGGAACACGGATCTCTGGTTCAAGGCCAGCCTGGTCTGCAGAGCAAGTTCTAGGACAGCCAGGCGTACACCTAGAAACTCTGTCTTGAAAAACAAAACAAAAAAATCAAAACAAAACAAATGACAATAACAAAAAATCCATAAAATAAAAGAAAAATAAAATTGTGAAATTTGCAAGAAAATGGTTGGAACTAGATATTATCCTATCCTAAGTGAGGTGCCTTAGTACTAAAAAGATGAATATTCCATGTTACTGCTCATATGTAAATCCTAGCTTAGAATTTTTAGATTTGAGGAGATAAGAAGACACATAGGATAGGGAGTAGAGGAGAGGGGAGTCTGAAGGTAACAGTCTAGGCAGTGGGTGTGCAAGCAAAATGTGTCCATTGTGCAATTCTGCCATGCAGACGGAGAGCAGTGGGTTCACCAAAACTAAGGATGTAGGAAAAACTAATCTGAAAACTAATCTAAAAATATCATTAAAAATTAGAAGTGGTCTGAACATAAAACCTTGCATAGGTAGACAATTCCCCAAGAAAACATGGCTTATTAAATGAAAGTCTCAGTAGCAGGTATGATATACTTCCCTGTGGGTTATTAGTCAGAAGTCTCCAGAGCAGCAGAGTTGATTGGTATTGCTCCAGAACTAGATGGCAGGACCTGCTGTTGAAGACACAATACCCTTTGGTTGCAGGACATTGAGGAATCATGGCAGAACTCCCTTGAAAATGTCTTCCCTGCTGCTCAGCTTTCATAGTCTCTGAAGGTGCTGTACAGGATGCTGAGGGAGAAGAGACATGAGTGACATCCTCGAAGCCAACTCGTAATGCTACGGTATTAACCTGCCAATCAAGATGTGCATCGGTGCCATAGCGGCATGAAGGTTGTGGGTGTAACCAGTTGGTTTTGGATTCGATGCGAGGTCTGATCCATGGGAAGGAATTCAGGTCTGGTACTATAAAACTGGTCCAAAGCCCATGACTTTGGAGGTCATAGGTCCTAGGGATGACATGCTGTCAAATTGCCTTCTAAATATTTATGCTTATAAGCATAGGTTAGTGCTGCTCTTGGCCTTGACCAGAGAAGCTTTTCTCTTCAGTGGCCAGCAGTTAATGCAGAAACCTATAACTGGTCAAACTGCTGATCACCATTTTTTGACAGCTCAAAGTGGAAGTGCTGTCTTTGGGACACAACATGGCCCTTGTACCTGTGGACTCACCGTAGTTGCTATGATTACCTGTATGGGATCAAGCCAACAAAACAGGCAACATTCCAACCGGCAGCACCAATTAGAGTTGGTGGGTTACCAACAAATATGGGCAGGAACATGAAGAGCAAGGTTGTTGCTGAAGGTGCCTGCAGAACTGGGAGGGAGCAACTGAGAGTCCGTATGACCAAGGCGAACTGTTTACATGTATGAAATTGTCAGCGAATACGTAAAGGTCTACTAGAGGGAGAACAAGAGAGGAAGGAAGGCATACGAGTTAATGTATAATAAGAGAAATGATAACTTATGTCAGGCGATATTCATAGACTGGTATTCAATTGTAAACTTAAACATAAATCAGCTCACTCTGTACAAATAAACACACAACATCGTGAGTATTCTTGTAATGACTTTTCTTATGTGCAGTTAGGAAAGAAAAGATAATCGAATATTTTATTCTAATAGTAATGCCAATAATAAAAAAGCATACCTAGGAATTAACTCAAAAATGTAAGAATTATGTGTTAGAAAGTACAGCTGGAGAGAAAGTTTTTTTTAAAGTCCAGTGTAACAGTTGTACGTATTTTCTTTAAATCATTTTACAAATATAATGCAATATAAATATATGGGATTTGTTGTTGTTGCTGCTGTAGTTCTTTTTTTTTTCCTTTGAGATAGGTTTGGTTATGTAGCCCAGGCTAGCCTCAAAAACAAAATCTTGTGACTGCCTCTAAAATGCTAAATGTATTTCCTTGAGGAAGCAAAAGATCTACAAAATTCATAAGTTCATCGAGAACACTGAAGAGAAAAGGTTGTTAGCAGAGCAGTTGCCCAGGGCAAAGCCTTGAGTCAACTTCTAACCACATGAACTTGCAGGGTCTAACTCTAGCACCACATGAACTTGGCATGGTGGTACCTACCTGCAATCTCAGGACCTGTGAACTGGAGGCAGGATGATCACAAGGTTATTTTTCACTACATAGAGTTCAAAACCAGCCTGGTACAAAAGACCCTGGTGTGCTGGCTCACACCTGTAATTCCAATACTCTCGAGCTGAGGCAGGAGGATTTCTGGGAGCTCCAGAACATCATGAGCTATATAGGAAGACCCTGACTCACAACGACAGCAGCAGCAACAATGACAAGGACAAGAACAGCAATGAAAGAGCTCAGGAAGAAAGAAGGCCGTCCAGAAGCCTCACCACCCAGCCCTGAATGCCCCAGTCCCTCCTCACCCAAGGCTCCCAGGGAGGCAGCGTCTGAGACAGCCTTTAAGAGTTCACTCAGCAAAGAACGAAGGAAGCGTAGGGTAGAAAGGAGGGCTGATTGAGGGAACCCCCAGAATGCCTCAGTCTCAAAGTGGGAACAGGGCAGTCATTCTCAGTGTCACCAGGGGTGGAAAGCCAAGAACCCTGGCAAGCCTTGACGCAGGGCAGAGCTGAGTAATGCAGAAAAATGACCTAGAAGCAACTATTGTGCGCAAAAGTCTTTCATCTCCAATTTGTTTGTTGTTACTGCTGTATCTACATAGATAAGTACTTAGACACACCATGTGACCCCCGCCACTCAGCACGTGACCAGTTAACGGTTATTAAACGAACAAATATTTCAATAAATAAGTGTGACACAAAGGAAGAGAGAAAAAAGAAAGAGGAAGGGAAGGGAGGAGTGGAGAGAAGGGGGGAAGGGGAGGGGAGTGAGGGGAAGGTGCACTGTGCTAGGACCAAATGATGAATCTGGAACAGAAGGGTCAAACAGTGGACAACAGCTCGCCGGGCAACTTAGTGTGATTCTTCTCAAAATAACAAGTAATTCCTATTAATTAATAAATAGCTGAAGGTGTGACTCGGTGGTAGAGTATTTAGCTCAGCTCTTGCAAGGCACTGGGGTAACTTCCCAATGAAGACAGTACAGAAAGCAGGGAGGAAGAGACGAGATCTACGTCCTTGTTGCCTTGCTGCTGACATGCTGTGGTAACTGAGGCAGTCATCACTGGAAGTTTGCCCACAAAGTTCCCTGGTGGGAAAGGCCAACCCCATTACAGCCATCTCTCCAGGATAGTCTGCTGCTCAGGAAAATAGACTAAGCTGACTAAAATGGACCAATAAGCTACTGCCAGTTGTCCATTGAAGTCTGGTATTGGTCACTTAGACAGGTCTTCTAAGTTGTCTCAAACTCCTACAGGCACTTCCTTGCTTCCCTTTGTGACTGGCTGAAGTTCCAGACAGGCCCCACAGGGCATCTGTGCAGAGTTTTTGATGTCTTTGAAGCTCCCACATAGTTGACCTCTGTCAGTGTGGGGCATACCCCAGGAAGTACTTAGCAAACAGGCTTCTGATGCTCTATCTGCCCCAGTGGAATCCCAGTGGAACCGTGACCTCAGCCTCTCCATTCAATATATACTTGAGAAGAAATTCATGAAAGGTTCTGAGTGACCTTATCCCAAGCTATGATAAGCATGCTATTTAACCATCCTATAATGCATGAATATCTGAAAACATCATATTGTATACAAAACTATATATGACTTTTTGGTCAATTAAAATAAATTCATTAATTTAAAAGTGTTTGTTAAATAAGCAATTATATACACAAGTAAGTATAATTAGCAAATTTGTTAAAGTCCATTTATTCTGCCTTTCAAAGTTTAATTAATATGCTTTGCTTTGAATAAGGGTCTTTGTGCTCAGTTACTTTTTCTTAAAGCTAAATAAATAAATATTATCCTCCCATGGGGCTGTGGTTTAACACAGTACCAGCTTTGTCTTGAATTCATTTTAAAAATTAAGGTTTATTTTATTTTACAATTGGTATGTGGGTGTCTGTGTGTGTGCGACTGTGTACAAGTGCATGCGTGAGTGCATGCTTGTGTGTGTGTGTGTGTGTGTGTGTGTGTGTGTGTGTGTGTGTGTGCAGGTGCCAGAGGCATCAGACCTTCTGGATAGAGTGACCTGGGTGTTAGATGCTGAATCAGGTCCTCCAAAGAGCAGAGCACACTTCTAACTGCTGAACCATTTATATCTTAATATGAACTTATATATTCATTCAGTGGTCCTAGGGGCCAAATCCATGGTCTTCTGCATGCAAGGCAAAACACTCAACCACTGAAATACAGTCCAGCCCTAGAGTCAGTAAATTTTATTGATTTAAACTGACATGTGGCCGGGCGGTGGTGGCGCACGCCTTTAATCCCAGCACTTGGGAGGCAGAGGCAGGCGGATTTCTGAGTTCGAGGCCAGCCTGGTCTACAGAGTGAGTTCCAGGACAGCCCGGGCTATACAGAGAAACCCTGTCTCGAAAAACCAAAAAAAGAAAGAAAAAAAAAATAAAATAACTGACATGTGCTGGTTAGTGTTTTGCTAACTTAACAGAAACCAGGGTATCATCTGAGATTAGGGAACCCCAATTAAGATTAATTAATTTCTAATTAAGGAGTGAGGGGGGCAGTCTATTGTGAGCTGTGCCACTCCTCAATGGGTGGTCCTGAATGGTATGAGAAGCATTTATTGCTCTTCCTAAGGACCTGGGTTCAAATCCAGCACCTCCATGGTGGCTCACAGTCATCTGTAATTCTGGTTCTAGGCTCCAACAGGAAATACACACTGCGTACATACAAGTTTTCAGGTATTCAGCATAAATTAAGTAATTTAGGTAAAAGAGAGAGAAGCAAGGTGAACAAATCACAGAACAAGGCAGTGAGCAGCGATGCTCCAGGGCCTCACTTCAGCAGCAGCAGTGCTCCAGGCCTCAGCTTCAGCAAGCGGCAGTGCTCCACACCTTCCCTGTATAGTTCCTGCCTGACTTCTTTATGATGACTGTAACTGTGTGAGGAAACAAACCTTTCTCCCAGGTTGGTTTTGTTTGTGTGTTTGCTGGGTAAAAGAGAGCTAAGAGCTGAGACCCACACCTCAATCCCCTACACGTGACATGCAAAGCATTCGATTCTCTGTCGGTTTGAGGCCAGCCTGCTCTATGTAGTGAGTTCTAGAACAGCCAGAGTTTACAACAGTGAGACCCTGTCTCTAAAAAAAACAAAATGAAACAAAAACCGAAGATATAAACAAACAACAGAAGAAAGAAAAGAAACTAAGATACCTCATCACATATTTTAAAGCTGTGTCAAGATGAGTGTATCCTGCTGAGAGCTTTCAAATGGAAATTGAACAGGAAAATAGTTATTAAGTAATATAGAAACTAAAGTGCCTAGAAGAATGTCTGGCACACAGTATTTATTAATTCTTCCTGTCACTTGTATTTTAAAAGAACTATTAAATGGCCACATTTCAGCTGCCACAGTGTGCATACCTGTCATCCCAACAACTCTCACGACTGGGACAGGAAGGTCCCAAGATCAAGGCCGACCTGAGTTGTAGAGAGAGTTCCAAGCTGGCCTCAGCAACTGAGCAAAATCATGTCTCCAAATAAGAAAGTAAAGTAGAAGGGCCAGAGAGATGGCTCAGTAGTTAAGATGCTCATGGCTCTTACGGAGGACCCAGGTTCAATTCCAAGTACCCACATGGTAGCTATAACCAGCCACCTGGAACTCCAACTCCCGGGGAATTCAACATCTCTTCTGACCTCTGCAGGTTCCGGAAAACAGGTGGTGCATGTGTGTACTCTCATACATACAAACAAATGACAATCTTTTGCTTGTTTGTTTGTTTGTGTGTTTTTTGAGACAGAGTTTCCCTGTGTAACAGTCCTGGTTGTCCTGGAACCCACTTTGTACACCATGCTAGTCTCAAACTCACAGAGATCCACCTGTCTCTGCCTCCTGAACGCTGGATTAAACCTCACACCACCATGCCTGACTTCAAATAGCAATCTTTTAATCCAGCATCCACTCAGAATTTAAACTACCTCCCCACCCTCCTCATATTTCTGAGAATCATAGTGGAAATGTATCTAAAGTTTCCAGATAAATATACATCTAGTTAATTTTTAATTTCAGATATAGCAATTGAGATAGTTTTTAAAGTAGTATAATCCAATTGTAATATCTGGCACATCCAAATTCAGGACATGCTTACACTACAAAATTATTTATTTTGATTTGCAATTCAAATTTAATTAGGTATCTTGTATTTTGGCTTGGTGAATGTGGCAATTCCAATCAAACCATAATGACTAGCTGCAATCTGTAAAGCAATATAGTAGTTTAGTTGGCTCTTTGATTTTGAAAGAATGTTCTATTGGCAGTTAACCAATTTTTTTTCCCCTAAAGTTTTCAACCCAGGTCCTTTCCTCCTCCTAAACCTATGGTTAGTTAGCTAGCACTGTGATTTCACCTTCCTTTAGAAAATGCTCTGAGCTCTAGAATCAGAGGATCTATTTTGGTTCTCTGTGGTTACCAGAATGTGGCTTGAAGAAAAAAAAAAAAAAAAGGAACAGTTGTTAGTCCTGGCTGAAAGCCAGACATTTGGGGTCGAATTATCAGTGGCTTACTCTCCTGGAGGTTCAGGGAACGCTTGTAACGCAGGTTTTCCTTATCTGCGTGCTCCAGTAGCCAGGCGACCATTGCCATGGCTCCTTATTTTCATTCACAGTGAAGAGTCCTGAGCCCTCACGCTAAGGAAGAAAACGCCAAGCTCGGTAATCGGTGTGGCTGAGCATAGTAAGCAGCGTGACCGCCAGTGAGCGCTGGTTCATGGCGCAGAGGGCTCAGAGCCAAGTCTGGAGGGAGGTCTTGGCAGGGCACCGCCAGCCAAGAAAGAAAAGCAGAAGTTTGCACTAACTGGTCCTTTTATGGGTCGTTTCTTCTTTCATTATTCACCTCTCTCAAGCAACCGCATAAATCATCTTGGTCTGAACTCCAAACTTCCAGAGAGCTGGTTAGGTGAGCAGCTGTAGAGACCCAGGGCTTCTTGCCAAAACAAGACCCTGAGGACATTCCGGGTCTCCTGCCAGCTCCCGAAAGCCCTTTCCTTTCTTCTCTGAACCTGAGGATTGGCCAGCCTGTTTCCTCTCCTCTGGTGCCACCTGTTACTTTCAACTGCTATTATCTCCTTCCTGGAACAGCGTGGGACAGGAGTGAGCGGAACCACTTCTGGCCTACCTCATTTACACCAACTGCAGTGTTTGCAAGGCTCACCATGTGCCTGGCCTTGCCTCTGTGCCTCCCAGCAAAGGGTTCTGTCTTTCCTGTCCTCCTGAGCTGAGCCTGGCTCTCACCACCAGGAACCAAAATTCTTATAAGATCATGGGAACCGAAAATGTGATACAAGCCTGTCCAACTTTGTGATCTCAGCATAGCTCCTGAGACAGGCGCCATCTCCACCCCACCCCCAGCCCCACCCCAGCTCCAGCCCCCTTTTCAGAGGAGTGTTCCTGCCATAATCCTGGCACTCCAGAGAAACAGAGGAAAGAGGATCGGGAGTTTTAAGGCTAGCCTCAGGGTTTAGCAAGTTTGAGGCCAGCCAAACTGAGCCAGAGATCCTGTCTTAAAAAATAAACAAAAACAAAAAATTAAATTAAAATCTCTAGAAAAAGAAACAGAAACTAGTTAAATTGTGGAAAACTAAAGAAATTGATTAAAAGATGATTCCTTAATATGATCAATAAGATTGGTAAACACTGAGAGAGGTTAAGAATAAAAAAGTCTGGTCTCAGTGGCCTTTGCTCACTGTATGTGGTACCTAGGGTCTGAGCCATCACAACCTCCCAAAAAAGATACTGAGTGTGGTTTATTAATTACCATATCAAAAGTTGAGAGCAAAACTAACAAACTGTGGAAAAGAGCTTTGCATTCTTCACTCTGAAAATCATTATCTATTGCTGAGAGATTTTACAGATTAAAAAAGTTGGTTTTGAATGAAATGACTCAATAGTTTAAAATGTCAGTTCTCAACTAATAGAAGAGAAAATAGGGAAAAGCCTTGATTACATGAGCACAGGGGGAAAGTTCCTGAACAGAACACCAATGGCTTATGCTCGAAGATCAAGAATTGACAAATGGGATCTCATAAAACTGCAAAGCTTCTATAAAGCAAAGGACACTGTCAATTGGACAAAGCAGGAACCAACAGATTGGGAAAAGATCTTCACCAACCTTACATCTGATAGAGGGCTAATATCCAAGGTATACAAAGAACTGAAGAAACTAGATTCCAGATAATCAAATAACCCTATTAAAAAATGGGGTACAGAGCTGAACAAAGAACTCTCAACTGAGGAAACTTGAATGGTTGAGAAGCATCTAAAGAAGTGTTCAGCATCCCTAGTCAACAGGGAAATGCAAATGAAAACAACACTGAGATTCCACCTCACACCAGTCAGAATGGCTAAGATCCAAAACACAGGTGACAGCAGATGTTGGCGAGGATGTGGAGAAAGAGGAACACTCCTCCATTGTTGGTGGGATTTAAGCTGGTACAACCACTATGGAAAGCAGTCTGGAGTACCTCAGAAAATTGAACATAGTGTTACCTGAGGACCCAGCTATACCACTCCTGGGCATATACCCGAATTTTCATAAGGCATGTCACTATTTACTTTTATAATAGCCAGAAGCTGGAAAGAACCCAGATGTCCTTCAACAGAAGAATGGATACAGAAAATGTGGTACATTTACACAATGGAGTACTACTCAGCTATTAAAAACAATGAGTTCATAAATTCTTAGACAAATGGAGGAGCTAGAAAATATCGTCCTGAGTGAGATGACTCAATCACAAAAGAACACACATGGTATGACTCACTGATAAGTCGGATATTAGCCCAAAAGCACACAATACCTAAGATGCAACGCATAGACCTCATGAAACTCAAGAAGAAGGAGGAAGACCAAAGTGGGGTGCTTTGTCCTTTTTAGAATGAGTATCAAAGATTCAACCAGAGCTCCCAGGACTAAACCTCCAGTCTGAGAACAGGTAAAAATGAAACACCTGTGATGTCTGCTGGTAGAAGTTCTAATTCGATGCTGGCCTCCAGACTTATACTACTCAGACCTTCGATGGGCCATTAACAAGGACACCAAACAGCTAGAGATTGACATCACTAATCTGAAGAAATCCCTCGTTTCGATGTCTGAATTGATCTCCAAAAATTGCAAAGGACTTTATTGGACTTGATTTACTCTTCTACAATAGAAAAGACTGTGTACAGCTCTTGACTGTGTACAGCCCTTAAAGAAGAATGTTGCCCTTACATAGACAAGACAGAGATGGTTAAAGAGAACATGAAAAAGGTCAGAGAAGGCCCAGAGAAAGACAGAGAGAGAAAGAGAAAAGAAAGATGAGAGCTGGTACAGGGACTGGTTTTCAACCTCTCCATGGTTGTCAACCCCACTTCCTCCCATCTTGGGACCATTACTGGGTTATTTCTGCTGATTTCTTTTAGTCCCAGGCCTTAAATAGGCTGACTAACTTTGTGATACAACAGATAGATAATTTGGTAGCAAAACCTATTCAGATACATTATCATAAGTTAGCTATGGAGGACCACGAGACTCAAGATGAGGTTGTTACTTTATACCAGGGTGTTCCTCAAACCCATCTCCACCTAACCTAAAAGAGGGGACTTCCGCCCCTAGACCAAGCAGAGAGGGGCTACCCAGAACCCTCTCTGACTGGCGATCTGAATTCTTGCTTAGGCTGCGAGGCTAAGCACTGCAAGGGAATATAAATAAAAGTTAAAAATATCTCTCTGGGTTCCCTGAGGGACAAGCCTGACTGCATAGGGGTTGATGTCAAAAGTATCCCCTCTCCAGGAAAAAGACATTGGGATGGGTATGGCCCTCATGCCTCACTGGACAATGACAGGAGGACCTGAGCCATTACAAGGTCCCCTTCAATTATTGGAGGTCAGGCCTCTATCCCCACCTTCGCAAGAATAGAATCGCCAAGGCCCTTCTATACTTAGAGAAGGGAGGAGATGTCAGGAGCAGCCCTGGTTATACACTGAAGGCCTAAAATCAGACATATGCCTAAAGTCAGCAATAGTCCTGACATACATGCATGCTAACACCAAGTCTTAGGTCTCTGTAGAAAAACACTGAAACAGCAGGTTATAAGCTATTGTAAACAGGCGGCTTCTGTGGAAATTTACCAGCCCAAGTAGTCATAGGTCTTATAAATAGGCAGCCTCGTGGACAGTACCAACTTAGATAAGGACAATGAATCATAGGCAGAGTCATAGTGACCTGTCCCCTGAACCTACACCCAGCTGATACCCTGTTCTGAAAGGTATCTGTACTCCCCCTGAACACCTATGCTCGGTGTCATTCCCTTCCCCACATCCTGCCTTTTTGTGTTTATAACCCCTGTGTAAATAAGTAAATTATGATGTGATTTAAATAACTAAATAAATTTTTTAAAAAAAGTAACTAAAAAAAAAAAGTCAGTTCTCCCCAATTCATGTATAGAATAACAATATATGTGCACGCAGTCACACACACACACAAAACTCAATTACATTTCAGGGCTTAGCAGAGGCTATGTTTATTAAGATGGTGTGGTATTGGTAAAGACAATGTTAAATCAGGCATATCAATAGGGCAGAATACTGGCCACATATATGTGGTTAATGCATTTACCTTTTTTGACACAGTCTTGTCATGGCTGGCCTGGAACTTGTTTACAGAGAGTAGGCTGCCTTTCAACATGAAGTCACCCACCTCTGCCCTCACAGTGCTGTGATTAGAGATCAATGCTCCCCTCACCCACCCCCAACTCTCCCCACTCCTGGTATCAGTAAATATGCCAAGTCAATTGAATGAGAAACAACAATTTTCTCAGCAACTGGTACTGATTACACATGCGGAGAGGTTAGGCCATGTTTTCTTTGTCACAATATGCACTAAAATTAATGTAAGATGGACCCTAGACTTAAGCATAAAACTATAAAGGTTTTAGGAGAAAACAAAAGAGGTATGGTGACATAAGCTCATAATCCCTGCTTGGGAGGGAGATGAGAGAGGATCAGGAGTTCAAGGCTCACTCTAGTTGCATAGCAAGTTGGAAGCAGCAGGATCTACAATAAAACCCCATCTCAAAAAAAGTGTGCAGGCACATTCACAAAGCAACCAAATAAAACGGAATGATGGCAAATGTGTCTTCAAACTTGTGTTGGTAAATTTCATTGATAGTATAAACCAAAACTCTAAACATAAAAAAAAATGATTAATTATTGTTGTCAAATTTTAACTTAAAAATTTTGCTCATCAAAAAAGTAAGATATTATAAAAGGAGCTGGAGAAATGATTCAGTGGCTAAGAGCACTGGCTGCTCTTCCAGAGGACTTGGGTTCAATTCCCAGCACTTATGTGGCAGCTCACACCTGTCTGTAACTTTAGCTCCAGGGGATCCAGCACACAGACATACATGCAAGCAAAACCCACTAATATAATAAAATAAAAATTAAAAATCTTTCTCATAGAAACAAAAACAAAACAGCAAAGTTAATGAAAAGCTAACTAACTAAATTCCTGTATGAGAACATACAAAAACTACAGGAATAAAAAGAGAAGCCAGGCCAGAGAAAAGACTCAGGGATCACGATGCTTTATGCCAGAAATTCTACTCCTGAGTATTTGCCCAAAGGAAATAAAACAAATGTTGCCTAAAAACATATGCAAAAAAGCTTCATAATAGCTCAAATATGGACAACTCAAGTCCTTAAACAAATTGTGACATATTTATACAATGTGGTATAATTCATATTTGTTGGTTTTTTGTTTTTGCTTTTGTTTTTGAGACAGGCTCTCACTGTGCAGCCCTGTCTGTCCTGGAACTCACTATATAAGACCAGCTGTGCTCCAACTCTTAGAGATCTGCCTACCTCTGCTGGGATTAAAGGTGTGTACTATCATGCCAGCATTTCAGAATTTTGCAGGATGTAGAAGCCATGCACAAAAAAGTTATAACTCCACTGACCATAAGGTTAAGGTTCAGCAAAGACTGTCCCTGGCAATGGAAACCAGGGCATTTGAGGTGAACATGTACTAGGAATGCACAGTAGGAAAATTTGGGATAGCATAATGTTCTACATCTCCATGGGAAGGCTGGTTACACAGCTCTATACAGTTGGTTTTTCTCCCCAAAGGTTGTGTGTTTTATTATATATAAGAATTAATGCATATAGATATGTGCAAGTAAATAAAACCAGGATAGGTAAGGCTGGGGAGAGTGGGCAGTGCTGATGGTGCTTGTTCATGGAGGACCACAACCTGGTACACAGGAGGCTGATCTTGGCCCTCAAACCAATAGGTGCCTCGTGAAGATGTAGGATGTGCTATGAATAAGTGTGAGGTGCTGTATATGAAGGGAAATTACCTTTCCTTTGTTTCTCTTTAATTTTATCAAGATGAGTTCCTCCTTTTCTATCTTGCAGAATGGTTTGAGAAGCATTGGTGAAAGCATGCTCCAGTGGTGCAATCGGTTAGCGCTCGGTACTTATACAGCAGTATATGTGCGGGTGATGCCGAGGTTGTGAGTTCGAGCCTCACCTGGAGCATGTTTTCTTCCCTTTCCGCCTCAAACACGTTTGGAAATGCATTTTTCCTTCCAAGAAAACGAGAAGCATTGGTGGTAGCGTTTCTATGAGGGCCTGTTAAAATACACACCAGTGAGTCCATCAGGGCCCTGAGCCTTTTGTATGTGGGAGTGTTTAATAGCTGTTCTGACCTCACTACTTGTCCCCAGTCTGTTTAAACTGCTTCTCCTGTTTTGGTTTACTTTTGTGGTCATATGTGCCTAGAAATTAATCCATTTCCTTTAAATTTCCTATTCAGTGGAATATACGTTTTCAAGATAAGAGCTGATGATGTTTTAAATTTCACTGGTATGTGTTGTAATAGCTCCCTTTTTATCTCTAAATTTATTAATTTTGATCTTCTTTTGTGGGTTTTATTTTTTTTGGTACTTTGGTTAAGTGTATAATCTTGTTTATCTTTTCAAAGATCCAGCTCTGTGTGTCACTGATTCAGAATGCAATGGGCCCTGGCTGTAGACGTGCAGTTGTAGTTAGAACCTCGAGTCTCAGAGAACAGTGGGAAGAGCTGTCAACATTAAACACTGAAAAGATAAAAATAAAATTGTAAGCATCTTATACAGAAACAGATTGTGTGACCAGTGGCCTGTGCTTACCACTTTGTGGCAGCTTCTTCAGCACCGTGTCACTGCCCCACCGCTTGGTCCTCACAGGCATGGAGTTTGTCATCTTTAGTGGACATGACGTCATCCATGATCCTCTTCACAAAGTGTAGTGAGAGTACATGATTGTTCTGAGCCTTGGCTTCCTGTTTACAGTTGCAGAGACTCTAAACTGGGATGAAAGATATGAGGGAAGCCATGGCCCCCACATCCTCACAGGAGTCACTGATGTGCATATTTTAGAACATTCTAGAATTTTTCATTTACTTTTCCACATTTTCGTCTGATACTTCTGCAGAGACTGGCCCAGCATAGCCTAGCATTCTCCACAGAGCTGCTGCCATGAAGATCAGCAACATTCCTGGTTAAAATGAAACTCTTACATCTGTTCACTGACTGTATCACTTCAAAGGGGAAAACAAATAAAACCCAGCTTCCGGGCATCTCCAGGCATTAAAGGATGACAAACTACAGTTGCTCTCCATTCTGATGAGAAGCAAAACCTCAGAATAGCGTAACAATGGATCAAGAAGCCGAACAAACTCCAGTAACCTCTTCATCAGCAGAAATCAACTAGTTAAAAGCAGAGTGAAACCCTCCCACAGATACTAGCTGCTTTTCAGATGAGGGTAAGAAAGGAAAGAAGAGAGGGAAGGCAGAGAAACCCTGTGCTGAGCAGGCAACCCAGTGTCTGACACACTAGTGAAATCTGCAAGCACTTTTCTTTTTTGCAAGGAGTGGAAAGGAAGTTAGAAAATGGTGGAAGATGCTGTGTCACCATGGAAGAACTCTGTCTCTCAGTACCTGGTGGAAGACTCTGAGGACTGGAGATTGTGAGGGCAGGGACTGTGTGGGACCTGAGATGCTGTCTCGCTGTCACTGGACCATCCTCATGCACTCACCCAGTGTCTGCCACTGTCCACTAGCGTTGCTGGAGGACCGGATGAAAACAGTGTGTTTTAAGGCCATGTATTTTGGTGATGCCAAAGCTTGACTGACTTTGTCAGTGGTTCTCAATTTGTGGGTCAGTCACACCCCTTTGGGAGTCAAGAGACCTTTACCCAGGGGTCGTAGTAAGACCTTGGGAAAACACAGATATTTACATTAACATTCATAACAAAATTACACTTATGAAGTAGCAACAATAATAATTTTATAGTTGGCGGTCACTACAACATGAGGAAATGTATTAAAGAGTCGCAGCAATAGGAAGCTGAGAACCATTGTTGTCCAAGAATGACTTGTTCAGACACGTGAGGGGACACCTCACTGGACAGTCACTAGACTATCTGCAAGGTCCCTTACAGTGGTGACTGACAATGATGACTGTGCAAAAGACAGTGACACCCAGAAGTAGGACTTTTGACTAAGGTTGAGAAATGCTGGGGACAGGGAAGTAGTTTTTGAAAAACATAATACTTTAGAAATTATACAATTAACCATGCACAGAAAGAATCTACAGAGATATTTACCACTCAGAAGAGTAAAAACATCGTCGTTTCGAAATCAATAATCCTGGTGTGTTTTGTAATGGAGAACCCTACCAGGAGTAACAGTCTCTAAATGTGTGACTGTAATACGCTATAGTTAGAAGGAGACTCACAAAACAAGTTCCAGATGCCTCTGCCTCACGTAGCAGGAGCGCTGGGTTAAGTAGCCTGTTCATCTTAAGTTAGAGATCACAAGTCCTCGCTGTAGAGTGGAGTAAATATTTTTGGCAGAATGCCTTTAATCATCATTCTGGTGGTGGATTATACCTCAGTGGTGATAGAAAGAAAACAAACTCAAGAGTCCTTGCTGAACTGAGGAAACATAACATTTGATTTGCAGCTGAGATAATCGTTTGGGAGCTGCCATTTATTCAGCCGCTTGGAGAGGGCTGCTGAGATGAGAAGCATGTTCTTGGGCCAGAAAAGTCACAACGAAGAAAACATTTGAAAATCCAAGGAACCCTTACATGGGCGAACCAACTTCCCTCCATGGTAATGGGCCCTGCTTACTCCTTGGGTTTTCTGGGCTCTCCCAGGAAGACGATGAGTTTTCAGAGGAGTCATCTGCTGGTTAGAGCTGGCCTCAAAACAGGTACAAATCCTCAAGAGTCAATGTTTTAGGTCATTCTTATTTTCTCCA
The DNA here is from genome assembly GCA_021653895.1 of Mastomys natalensis. Taxonomy (NCBI): domain Eukaryota; kingdom Metazoa; phylum Chordata; class Mammalia; order Rodentia; family Muridae; genus Mastomys; species Mastomys natalensis. Next base: position 1,343,970 of record JAJTUV010000062.1, read on the forward strand.
CATTGGACCTAAAATTTGATAAAATTGTATACCCACTTGCTTACGTGTGTGAGTGTGTGTGTGTGTGTGTGTGTGTGTGTGTGTGTGGAGAGAGAGAGAGAGAGAGAGAGAGAGAGAGAGAGAGAGAGAGAAAGGGTGTATATGTGGATATGTATGTGAATGTTTTCATGTATGAATGTGGTCATGGATATGCCATGGCCCATGTGTGAGGTCAGAGGATGACCTTTGGTGTCAGTCCTTATGCCTTGTTTTAGACAGAGTCTCTTTGCTGTCAGCTGCTGCTTCTGGTGGGGTAGCTGGTGCTGGTGTTCAGGGATCCTGCGTTTCTCTTCCCATCTCACTGTGGGAACACCAGGACTGAGATGTACATGCTGTGCAGGGCATTTATGAGGGTCTGAGCCCAGGCCCCCACTTCTTCAGCAGGCACCTCTACTCAGTAAGCCATTTCCCCATCCCTTACATTTTAATTAATTTTTAAGTTTTACAAGCTTGTGACAGGCCTCTGGAAGGTTCTGTTAAATTTGCAAACTTCACTTTGATAGTATAAACATTTGAACGTTTATATCATCATCATCATCATCATCATCATCATCATCATCATCTATGAGCAACTGTGTCCTCCTGGGTGATAGACACTATAGGGATGTCTTTAAATAGTGCTATTAGTGCTATGCCTGAGATTTTGAAGGCCCAGGCGGAAGACGTAACTTAGTGGCAGAACGCTTGCCTAGCATTCACAGAGGCGCTGGGTTTCATCCTTCACACTAAGAATAAAAGTACACGTATTTATACTGCGTGCTTTGAAAATGTTCTCTTAATTTGTGAATCATGATGTTGTCCAGAAAAATCATGTGTGGAGCAGATTTCAAGTATTCTGTCACACCGACTACTTGCAAACACCCCTGTTTATGCCACATTTTAAAACCTGTTGAGATTTTATTTTAGCTGAAAGCTTCTTTTAACTGCACTGGGGGGGCTACTTCATGTGCTTTCCTCCGTCTCTTACCCCTCAGCATCAACAGCTGTCCTCAACGATTTTCTAGAAAAAGAAAAAAATGGAACCCATTGAACATGTTGTCAGCCTTGTTTCTATATTTTTCTTCCTCACAAACTCATATCCCCAGACTTGTTTCCCTCGTTGTCCTGACAACAGGCGGCCTGTTACTGTTTAAAGGCTTTGGAAAGCAGGTCTTCACTTCTTCTTTTTTTTTTTTTTTTTTTTTTTTTTTTTTTTTTTGCACAACATGGTTATAGACACACTGTAGAAAACTACGAAGGTCAGATTATGTATGAGTGAAAATGAATTTCAGGGAATCCGTTCAGATTAGCCAACCTTGCCTCTCATGAGGCTTTTCATTGGCGCGGTTGACTCTCAGATCCTTTCTGGAACCTACCCTGGTCTCCTGAATTCTAGTCTAAGTTCCACAGGACGTCACATAGTCATCCCGGATGCCACACAGACACCTTCCTTCACCGTGTCCTCAAAGCTGGTCTCGCTTTCTCTCTGGGACTCTCGGCCCTCACCAGCTCTTCCTCACCCCCGCCCGCTCTGCTCTCCTGGTGAATTCACCCCATTCTGTGCTCCTTGTCGCCTCTTCTTCCTGGCATGGCCTCACATTCGCGAGCAGGTTCGGTCCTCCGAGTCTCATACACAGCGCTGTGTGTGCTCACAGGCTGCAGCAGTCATTCCGTGTATGCCCAATGCTCTGTTGCTTCTGGGCTCCTTGGCCCCCACTCCTGCAGCTTCCTCTCCTTTCTCTTTTTCCTCCAGCTGGCTAATCACTACTTGTTCTTAATTTCTCAGTCCAAAGATAACTTCGGTATGAAAGCTTCCTGACGGCACACTTTTCGCCCTTCTTTTCTCATTGTGAGCTATCGCTGATTGGTCTCTACCTCCAGCCCTGGCATTATACGCATGCGCTAGCATGCCCAACTCTTTCCACGACTGCGAGGGGCTGTATTCAGGTCCTTACACTTACGCAGCAACTGCTTTACCAGCCTACAGTCCCTGTAGGCCCAGGAATTTTTTTTTTTTTTTAAATGAGAAGGTTAGATCTTCAGGGGAGCTATCCTCAAATTCACTGTAGAGAGACCTTGATCCTGGTCAACCTGCCTTGCAGCTGGGACAGCATCTGGGGTGACCGGCATGTGCCATACCTTGAGACACTTTGCTCAAGACTCATATGTAAGTCTATAACTTTCCTATTGCAACCTCATTTGTGACTTCTTGGGAAATATCAGCCCTTCTTTTAATTTTGAAAATTTTTTACTGTATGTGCACGCGTGTGTGCATATGTGTCCATGTGCATTTGTGCATATGTGTGTGTACATGATGCACGGAGTGGGTGTACAGGTGCACCTCTGCCATATCATTCCTTTGTTCCTGTGGAAGCCGGAGGACAACATTTGGGAGTCAAATCTGCCTTCCTCTGCAAGTTCTGGAAATTGTGTGGCCAGTGCTGCTATTCCTTGAGCCATCTCACTGGTCCCCTTATCTGGCTTCTTAAGAGACTTTAAAGGTAATGGCATCAGAAACACGGTGTCTTTCTGCTTCCTTGAAGTATCCATGGCACTAGCACAGAGCCTGGCACCAGCAGAGTCGCAACCAATATTTCTTAAACAAATGGATCGTGTTCCCGCCACATTTCTGCAATAATTTGTCTGGTATGTCTTTCTTGGCAAGAGTGGCTCTATTCATGGTTGCATGACTATCGTGGAGCATGCCCGCGCTTGTAGCAGCTAACAAATGTAAAATGAGTGAATGAGCTGCTCTCAGCCAATCAGAAAGGCTGGGTCTTCTTACTGAGCTGTTCAGGAAGGTTTTGACTCATTCATTTCAGACCTCATCTGATTTCTCTGGAAGTTCAGATCCACAGATAACAGACACACTATCACTGATGACTCCCTGTGATAGCCAGAAATATAGGCAGAGTAAGAGTCTCTTCTTTGAACATAAGAATAAGGGGCTGGATCGATGATGGCTCAGCAGTTAAAAGCACTGACTGCTCTTCCAGAGGACCCGAGTTCAGTTCCCAGCACCCACATGGTGGCTCACAATTGTCTGGGACTCTAAGATCTGGCACCCTCACACAGACGTACTTGCAGCAAAACACCAAAGCACATAAATTAAAAAAAGAAGAAAGGAATGAGTAAGTTAGTAGCCAGTTGTAGCGGGAAATTTTCCCTGAAAGTTGGGAGGAGCTGAGGTGGGAAGAGAAAGGAGAGGAAGAGCAGGAGTAAGGAGAGGAAGAGGAAAGAAGGAAGAAGGGAAAGAGAGAGATGAGAGAGGGGGGAACATGGAAGTAGACGTGCGGGTGTCTCTAACAGTCAAAGGTAGTTGATGTATCTAGGTTGGATATTGGGTTACACCTCTGATTGTGTGGGCATCTTGTTATTGAGCATTACCAAACATATAAAGCCTTTGAATAATCTAAGCATTAGAGTCTCATTTTCTGCCAGGCCTGTGTGGATGGCGGGATGGTCTGGGCACAGCCCAGCCTTGTAGAGACAGCGTGGGAGATTGGCAGACCCATCTCCCACGCTGGCATCTCATGGGTGGCAGGGCTGGTGTTTCTGGCTGGCCATTTCTGGACGAGGAACACGGAGGCTGAGCTAGGCAGAGCCGCTGCAGCTTAGATAGTCGCTTGGCCATTTTAAATAATTACTTCAACAGCCAGTAGCCAATCTCTGTCCAAAGAGTAGACAGAGAACTATGGAAGAAGAGGTAAAAGGGCAAACTACCTTCTGCTGTCTTTATATCCCGAGCCAACTAGACCTCAGAACTCTGTGAGGCAGGCTATAACCATCCTCACTTTCCTAGGTCAGAAAAGGGTTGCTCTGCTGTTCAGGAAACCCAGGGAAGCTAGCTGACTGCTTAGTACACTTTCTCCCTGTACCATACTCTATAGATCCTTGATAATTTACTTCTAATTTTCTTTTCTCTTTTCCTCACACTAGAATTATTTGGCATGTAAATAAATACATAAGCTGACATCTATTCAATCTTCCATGAGACAGATGCTTTAGGTAAATTAGTCTTCAAAAACAATTGCATGAAGCCGGGGGTGGTGGCGCACGCCTTTAATCCCAGCACTTGGGAGGCAGAGGCAGGCGGATTTCTGAGTTCGAGGCTAGCCTGGTCTACAGAGTGAGTTCCCAGACAGCCAGGACTATACAGAGAAACCCTGTCTCGAAAAAAAACAAAAACAAAAAAACAAACAAAAAAAACCAATTGCATGAGCTTAACGTTCTCCTCGTGTTCTAAGGTGTTGAAACTGCTTGGTAGACCACTTCGAAGGTAATTCTAAAATAACACTATGGGAATTGGCTTGAGAGATTGTCTCTCACTATTTCTATTTTCATATGATGAGCCCTTTCTTTTGGGGAATTGAGGATAAAACATCACAGAATCCCAAAATGTCTCCGCATCTCATCCCTGCCTTGGAAGGGCACGAACAGTCTTTTGTTGTTGTTACTTATTTGTTTATTTTGGTGGAAGGAGGCCCGCCCTCTCTCCAGGCCTTGTAGTTGATCAACTAATACCTTCAACTCTTCCTGCATACAAGCCATGTAGTTCATGGGGGCAGAGAAGGGACGGACAGACAGAGACATTTGTATATAGAAAGAAGAGGAAACTGAGTTAGAGACAGACACAGCAGCAAAGTACTTAATGATATGTAAGCATTCGTGTTGGCTAGGGAGTGAAAAACACACAGATGCTCTTCAGAACATTAACAAAGCACACTTGAAAACCACGTACAGCCTCAGCGCACCACTGTCCGTGCAGAATGCCCGGCAAGCAGAGGCACACTCAGCAGCCTAACAGAAGGACCATGCCACTTCTGTTTGTTAAATGGCCTCTTTTCAAAATTAGTTGGCTTTTGTCGGCAGTGGTAGTGCCATGTACTTGGAATCCCAGCATTTGAGATGGTGGAGGCAAGAGAATCAGACATTCATTCATAACTTCAGCTACACAATGACTACACAATGAGGCCAGCCTGGGCTATGTTAGACCCTGTTTCAAACAAAACGGTCTACTTAATGTAGATGAGTGTAAACTGATGATCATAAACCACAGTCTCTCACACCCAGACTTCTAGGACAGGGTGAAAACTGCTACAAACAAAAATATATTGCCAATCTCCTGACACCTTCTGTTTTCCTTTGAGACAGTGTTTGCATAGCCTAGGCTGGCTGTGACCTCCTGATCCTGCTTTAGCCTCCTGTGTGCTGTGAGCACAGGCGTACCACAGCCTTGCTCTAGTTCTGTCTGTCTGTCTGTCTGTCTGTCTGTATGTATGTATGTAAGTACTGTGGGGTGGGGGGGTGGGGTTCAGAGGACAGCTTTTAGGAGCTGACTCTCCTTCCATCTTTCTCGGTTCCTGTAGTTAAACTCAGACTTTTCCTGGCAAGAGCCTTTACCGCTGAGCCATCTCACAGGTCCCTAATTCTGGGTTTTAATTGCTAATTTGTTTTTGTCAATTTACAATGTGCAGTAAAATGGTTAATTGCCACTCTTATCAATATCCGCTCTTTGGGGGAAGTTTGCTGAGCCGTGGAAACGGTGCTGCTAGTCATGAGGTCTCTGTTTGCTCTGGGATTAGTGAAGTAAGAGAACCCAACGGCCACTGCGCCTCTGTGCAATACTCTGTTCTCCTAATATAACATTAGACGAGGGCTCTGCTGATTGACAAGGAAACAAAAGTAAGTAGCAGTCCCCTGCTTAATTTTGCTGTTACTTTACAACATCATAAAATATTACTTATCACATATTTCTTCAAGGCAACAGTGGGAGGAGGTAAGGATATTTATTCTTTTTTTTTTTTTTTTTTTTAAGACAGGATCACACCCATAAGTCCTCATCTTCTCCTTCTTTTTCTTTTTTGCTTTTCAAGACAGGGTTTTTCTGTTAGCTCTGGCTGTTCTGGAACTCTCATTGTAGACCAGGCTGGCCTGGAACTCACAGAGATCTGCCTGCTCCTGCCTTCTGATCACCACCACACCAGGTCCATAAATCCATTCCTGTTTTAGACTTATGGCAATCCTCCTGCCTCAGCTCCCTAAATGCTGGGATTATAAGGGTGACCCACCATACCTAAGATATTCATTTAGATGTTGTTCTTTCTCAGATTTCCTTTGTAAAGAAATTTCTATACTTTGAGAAGCTTTATACAGTTTTTCTTTTATAATTATTGCCCGTGCTAGACTCCAAATCTCCATGTTCAGGGCTGCTCCTAGCAAGGGAACCAACTCCTCCAGTAGATAGAGTGACAGACACACGCCCACTTTCTCTGCCATTAACACATTTCTTCAGACTTTACTGAGGGTAGCACCCTGTGGTAGGTAAGGGCTGAGCTGAAGGCTGGCCATGGGGGTGCAGAGGTAGAGCTCTTACCTAACACACATGGGGACCTGGTTTCAGTCTTCAACGCCATGCACAAGCACGTGAGTACTCACAGCAGGCAATCACGCACATGCACGTGCGCGAACACACACACATGCACACATGCACACATATGCACCAGTCTGTAGAGGGAGAACAAGAAGACAACCCTTAGCACTGGGACTGTAGGAATGAGCGGCCATGCCTGGACTCTTTATGCGGGTCCTGGAGATCTGTTTTAAGCTCTTTCTCCACTGAGCTGTCTCCCCTGACCCACACCCACTGCTTCTGCACTGAGGGTCCGTAGTGGTTGTTATTCCCACTGGAGCCCCTGCAGTAAAGGCCCCAGCGTCTCAAAAGGCAATTAACTTCATTGTTGGAATCTCTGGTATTAAAAATACAAGTATTTGTGTGTACATGTGTTTGTTTGTGTATACATATATATCCCACAGTCTGTGTGGAGAGGTCAGAGGAGGACAGTTTATGGGATTAGGTTCTTTCCCACCATGGGCTTTGAGGGATCAACCCCCAGTTGCCAAGCTTGGTGGCAAACACCCATATCCGCTGGGTCATTTTTCCAGCAGTCCTGTCATTTTATACAGAACACTCATCCTTCGGTAGAGCCATCTTGACTCCCTGGTTCCATCCTACCTCAGAGCTATGCTAGAGAGTCTTCATCCTTTTCTCTGGGACTTCAAAGGCTTCATAAAATAGGCCTTTGTTCTTCTATAAGTTCCTTGTGTGCTAGGTTTTCAAGATCTCCTGATTCAGTGCCCTATAATCTTCAGGGATCCAATTTTGTCCCTCCCTCCCTCCCTTCCTTCCTTCCTTCCTTCCTTCCTTCCTTCCTTCCTTCCTTCCTTCCTTCCTTCTTCCTTTCTTCCTTCTGGCTTGCCTGCCTTTCTGTGTGTTTGTAGGTTGTGCATGCTCAAGTATATGTAAATGCATGTGTGTTTGCAGGTACCCATGCACATGTCTATGCAGAGACCAGAAGTCAACTGGCTGTCAGTTCACAAACACTTTTCATCTTAGTTTTAGAGAAAGACTCTCCCTTTGGTCAGAATCTTGCAAAGTAGGCTAGACTGGCTAGCTAGTGAGCCCCTGGGGTCCACCTGTCTCCTCCTCCCTAACACTGAAATGCTAAGCATGCCCCATCATGCCCAGATTTTTGATATGGGTTCTGGGGTTCAAACCCCCAGTTCTCACATTTGTGGGGCAAGCACTTTATCACCGGAGGTGTGTCTCCAGCCCAGGGATCCAGTTTGCAATAACTTACCTTCAGGGATCCCTTCTCGGCTACAAGTCTGATCAGACCAATGTTGCCTCTGGACTATTATGTGTGGGCTCAACTTCAGGTAGCAAGTTTTCATGTGTAAATGTGAGGGGCCAGCAAGATGCAACACAAGCCTTTTTGTATGGAATTGGATCATGAGACACATTTAGCCTATAGTTATAGTTATGCTTATGTTTATATAACTAGGTATTTATAAAACATTCAGTAAATGACATATATGTGTGTGTGTGTGTGTGTGTGTAACTTAAGCTTAGATTCCACTTTTATCAATACAGAGTTGGATAAAAGTGTCACCACCCTATTCCAGAACACTGAAATGTTATTAATGTAGGGTGAGCCCATATTGCCTTCCTCAGGCCTTCAGCAGACATGGCTGACTCCTGCGGGAATACTCACGTGCCTAGGTCTATCTCTGTATGCCTCTGGCTTCCCACATCATTCCTGTCTGCCCTGTGTTGACAGTGCTTGCCTGTTTGCCTTGTAGTTTCGACTTGCAGTTTTTATTTTGAATTATTCATTCTTATTTGGTTCTAACATATTTAAGTACAACCTCCCGCTCCAACTGACAGAGGCCATTTTGGATTCCAGTGTGTTCAGTCTTTCCTAGCTGCACAGAACTATTCGAAAGTCCAGTTGCTAGAGCTAATAGGATGAGTCAGTAAGGACAGGTGCCAGGCACCAAGACTAATGACTGAGTGTCATCCCTTGGGCTCGGATGATACACAGCCACTCCTGAAAGGTGTCTCTTGATATCCACAGGCACACTAGGGCATGTATGCACACCCTCTTCCCACCACACATGCCCTCCAAATAAATTAATAAATGGGAAGTAAGGTTTTTTTTCTAACTCCAGCTGCTGTTTGCAAGCCTGCTCTCAGGCTTGGAGACATACGGCATAGTCTTTGCCAAAAAGAACAGCCCTCTTCCTCCTGGCTCTGTGCCCACTGCCTTGAAGCAGCTGCCAGCTCCTAGTGAGTTGTAGGCTTGCCACAGTGTCTCTGGGCTTCAGAGAGGCCGTGGGGAGCTCCTCTTTCTGTGAAAGCCAAGCATCAGCTGACCTATGTCCTGTGTCCTGTGGTGGGTACCACATAGATCCTGTGAAGGCCAGAGAGAGGAGGCTCCAGGATACCATGTCTTGTGCCTTGTGGCACTGGGACAATGTGATAGGGTTCCTGTCCCTGCCCTGTCAGTCCTGTAACCTTGTGTTGGAGGGGATGGCGACAAGAGAACTTCTGGTGGTCACTGGGCAGCCAATCTGGCTGGAAACACGGTCCGTTCCAGGTCTCAAGTAATAAGACAGAGAGCAATACAGGACTGCTTCTGATGTCTCCCTCTGGCCTCTAAGCAAGCATAGAAGTAGAAAGACACTGGCACATGCACACACGTACGCACGGAGATACAGATCTGGTCTCACTGCTCCCTGGCCTTTTAAATCTCCATCTGGATCTTGACACACAGACCTACATAATCCAGAGCCACTGCAGATCCACAGTGCTACATGGTATCCATTCTTCTCTCTGTATGTCTCTCCCTGGCTCTCCTACTTTTTAATTTGTGATATATATGTGTATAATTTTATTTATAAATTATATATAATATTTTAAATTTTCCTATATATACAATTTTTGAGACAGGGGCTCACTATATAGCCCTGGTTGCCTGGAACTCACTGTGTTCATCCAGCTAGCTGTCACTCACAGAGATCTGCCTGCCTCATACCCACTGCTAGGATTAAACGTGTGCACCACTGTGCCTGGCTTATTATTGAATGCACTAACTGTGCATTTCTGTAAGTGTCAGATGACACTGCAGTGAATCTCAGCAACACAGGAGAATCAGATTAGAGCGAATGACACATTTGCTAACTCAGACATTTATCGTTTCCTTGTCCAGAGAATACTTACAGTTCTCCAACCTAGCTATTTTGAAATATCCAATTAAGTATTTTCTTTCTCTTCCTTTGATTTTTGTTTGGAATAAGTTTTGTTTGTAAGGGAACAGGCTGAGCAAGCCTGAGGGAGCAGACCAATAAGCAGCACTCCTCCATAGCCTATGCTTCAGCCCCCTATCTCCAGGGTCCTCCCCTGCTCCAGTGCGTGTTCTGACTTCCTGCAGGGTTTTTAAGCCAAATAAACTCTTTCCTCCTGAAGCTGCTTTAGGTCATGGTGTCTTATCATGGCAATAGAAACTCCAGCTAAGACATTCAGATCTCTCGCTGCCTCAGTTCATTGTGGCCAACTACAGTTACCATTTGTAGGTATGACTTAGAATCCTCACTCCTGTCCAACTGAGGGACACATCCTCTGAAGAGCCTTTGTGACTTCTCATCTCTGTCTGTCAGGAACACACTGGTGGGGTAGTTGGAATTAGAAATGTCCCCGCATGTTTGGTCTCAGCTGGTGGCATTGTTTGAGGAGGATATGGAACTTTCAGGACATAGAGCCTCTCGCTGGAGGAAGAAGGTCACTAGGGCAGGCTTCGGGAGCTCATAGCCTTCTCTGTCTTCCAGTTCTTTCTCTAGAACTGGCTGTGTATGTGGCTAAAGATATGCTCGCTCCATTTCCTCAGCTGGCCACTGGCTGTCATGTTTCTCTCACTATTATGGACAGTCCATCTAGATCAGTGGTTCTCAATCTATGGGTCTCAACCCCTTTGGAGGTCAAACCACTGCTTCACAGGGGTCACCTAAGACCACCAGAAAACACAGATATTTACATTACAATTCATAACTGTAGCAAACTTACAGTTATGAAGTAGCAACGAAAATAATTTTATGGTTGGGGGTCACCACATGAGGAACTGTACTGGAGGATTCCAGCCTCAGGAAGGTTGAGGACCACTGTTCTAGAACTATACGTCTAAAAATCTATTCTGATCATGGCATTTTTATCACAGTAACAAAAGTATGCTAGGTACTAGATCCTGGGTCTGTCTTATTGTGCAGATTTAATTTGTCTATCTGCCCACAGAAAGGGGTGCTTTCTTGATCCCTTGCACCCTCTCTAGACTGGAATGCTTCACGTAAAGGAATAATATTTATTGAGACAAGGTCTCTTTCTTATGTAGCTGTAGACCAGACTGGCCTCAAACTCACAGAGATCCATTTACCTCTACCTCTGCTGGGATAAAGGTGTGACCCACCACATCTGGCTTATTTTAATATTATTTATTTTATAATTTTACAACGGAAGAGTGTTTCAGTATGTTGCCCAGACTGGCTTCAAACCTTTTGGCCCAGGTGCTGCTCATGTCTCTGTCTCCTGAACGGCTGTGACTACAGGTGTAAAAAACCTGCCTGGGAATGCCTGCACTGCCATGCAAACTGTGGAGGTGAACGGTGTGTGTGTAGGTGTGGGGGTGGGGGTGAGTGTGGGGGGGTGCCTCTGTGCGTCTGCCTCTGTGTGTGTGCCTCTGTGTGTGTGTGCCTCTGTGTGTGTGTGCCTCTGTGTGTGATGCCTCTGTGTCTGCCTGTGTGTGTGTGCCTCTGTGTGTATGTGCCTCTGTGTGTATGTGTGTGTGCCTCTGTGTGCCTCTGTGTATGTATATGTGCCTCTAAGTGTGTGTGTCCTTGTGTGTGTGCTTCTGTGTGTGTGTGCCTCTGTGTGTGTGTATATGTGTGTGTATGCCTCTGTGTGTGTGCCTTGGTGTGTGTCTATGTGTGTATATGTGTGTCTGTGTGTATATGTGTGTGTGCCTCTGTGTGTGTGTATATGTGTGTGTGCCTCTGTGTATGTGTATATGTGTGTGTATGCCTCTGTGCGTGTATGTCTATGTATGTGTGCCTCTGTGTATGTGTGTGTGTGTGTGTGTGTGTGTGTGTGTAGCACAGTATAAAATTTTTGGATTCAGAAGTCAAATCCCTAAAAGGGAAAATTAATAGAATACACATCTTCAGAGTGAAAATGGAACCCTGTTTTCTGCACAAACCTTTATTGGAGAGGCTGAAAATTCAGACTGTAGGCCAGAAGCAACTAAAAACACTCTTCTGACAAGAACTGCATCTTAAATAACTAAAGGACTGTCAGCATAGCAGCAAGAGACAATCCAATTATGAGCGAAGGACATTTTCTTGTAGAGAGTGTACAGACACAACCACACAGATCTTTGTTGACCATGGGGAAATGCAAATTAAACCCACAAAGCAACACCACTCAGCTGTCAGGATGGCTAAAGTACAAGACAAAACAGTCTCAACTGTTGGCGAGAAGGATGTCTAAGAAACCGGATCTCATCAGCACATTGATTGATGGGTGTGTAAAATGGGTCAGTCACTCTCTAAAATTGTTGGCAGTTTCTTAAAAAAAAAAAAAAAATCCTAAACACAAAACTACCAGAGAAACCAACATTTTCTCTCATTTGGCGTCTATCCCAGAGAACTGCAAATTTATGTCCATGCAAAAACCTCTACCTGCATAGTTATAGGAGTTTCGTTAGTTCAGCATGGAATACTGCAGATGTCCTCCCACAGGTGGCCCGGGGGAGAGCTGCAGTAGACGTGCAACATGGAATATTATGAGGCAATGAAAAGAGTGAATCTCTCTGTCTCTGTCTCTGTCTCTGTCTCTGCAGCCTCTCTCTCTCTCTCTCTCTTCCACACAGACACACACACACCTTGAATAAATTTCCAGGAACATTGCTAAATACAGTCAACACTTACGTACTTTTAACCTTGTATATATTTTTCTTGTTGTTATTGTTTTAGGACAGGGTTTGTTTTAGGACATTGTTTGTCACCCAGGCTGGCCTCAGACCCTCAGTGATCCTCCTGCCCTGACATTCCACGCATGGAATTATAGACATGTGCTATCACAGCTGATCTACTGGTATATAATCTTCTTTTCTTATGTGTAGAATATACTTCTTTTTTTTTTTTTTTTTTTGGTTTTTCGAGACAGGGTTTCTCTGTGTAGCCCTGGCTGTCCTGGAACTCACTCTGTAGACCAGGCTGCCCTCGAACTCAGAAATCTGCCTGCCTCTGCCTCCCAAGTGCTGGGATTAAAGGCACGCGCCACCAATGCCCGGCTCTTGATTTTACATATCCCCTTTGGGTACAATGGCACAAAAGCAAGAATACTCAAGGTGGATCCTGGGACTGGGGGTCTTGGCTACCCTGCCTTCCCACCCTTACCTCCTCATGGATGGACTGTGGTGATAGCTTCTGTTCTCGAGTCATCCTCAATCCCAGGCCACTGCCCTACCTGCTTCTCTGTCTTCTCTCTCTGCCCTCCTTAACAAAGGCTGAGAAGGCTGGTAAGGCAGGCTCCTTCCAGTCTGCCAGGCACACGGAGACGTTTGCTCTCTTCCAATGTGGCTTGTCTTCTTTCAGTTTGTGTCCAAGATGAATCCTGTCTAGTCATTTTCTGTCTCTGTCTTTGTTTCTCCCTCTCCCTCCCCTCCCACTCTCTCTCCTCCCTCTGGAGCTGGAGCTGGAGTTACACAAGGTTGTGAGCCAACCAATGTGGATGCTAGGAACAAACTCAGGTCCTATCAAAGAGTAGTACACGGTCTTAGCCACTGGACCATCTCTGCAGCCCAGCCGTTTGTTGTTGCTGCTGTTTCAGTGATAACGTAGGGAAGACGCAGCATGCAGCGCTTACCTAGTGGATTATATATTCATGTCACTGAACTGTGGCTGTGACGTTTTAGATGCTGAGGATGCTTTCAATTTGTTGGATCTCAGAAACTTGAGTTTCCAGGGTCACACTAGGATCTCGTGGAACATTGTGTGAGTGTTTAGAAGGAAGGGAAGTAATGAGGCCTCATGGCTCCAGGGAAATGGAAAAGACACAGTGGTCCTGGAGGATCCCAGTGGTCCCTTCTCCGGCTCTCCCCTGCTCCCCAGGTGGCCAGGCCCGGGGTCAGCCACAAGGGTCCTTGTGACCTAGAGAAATGTTTCCTGGCGTACAAATGCAGTTGCAGCTGCCTAGGAGCCTGGGGAGACTGGCAACTGAAAAGAAAGCTCAGAAATGTGTCAGGGCTTCGAGACTCCAGAGTGTGATGAAACCGCACCTTTGAGAGCTAGTGGGAGTGGGCAGGGCTACTGGGGAGAGAGTCCTGCCTGGAGAACGATTCTAGCTAAGAAATAAAAATAAAACACAAAATCAAATTGGGTACCTGAAATGTAAGACACAGCTGAGTTGGGGAAGCCCATCTGTCGAATCCTCTTCTCCACGTTTCTACTTTCTACACCTTGTAAGCTTTACTTTAACCAAGAGTTACTTTGTGGCATATGTGTGGGAAGAGACACAAAGTCTGGGTGGTTCCAGATTCGGTCTAAGATCTGCCACCTCTACGACTTCTTTCCCTCCTCCTCCTCCTCCTCCTCCTCCTCCTCCTCCTCCTCCTCCTCCTCCTCCTCCTTCCTCTTCTGTACCTCTCTTCTTATTCATCCTCCTCCTCCAATTTTCCTACTCTTCTTCCTTCTCTTCCTCCCTTGCCCCACTTTCCTTCTCGTTCTTTTTCCTCCTCTTCTCTGGACTCTGTTGTGTGTGGTGTGTGTGTGTGTGTGTGTGTGTGTGTGTCTGTGTGTGTGTCTGTGTGTGTGTGTCTGTCTGTGTGTATCTGTGTGTGTGTATCTCTCTCTGTGTATGCAGAGTATATAAACACAGCTCCGTATGTAGCCTGGGTTCAATCACATGCACTACATCCAGAAGGAGCAGAAGACCCACACCCATACCCACACCCTGCCTATAGAAGAAACACGAAGTCCAAACCATGGCTCCTTCACACTCTACATTAAATACATTAAATGCTGAGGACAGAGATGAACAGGGTATACCTCCTTTAGATGTTGGATGTAAGAAGTGACACACAGAAATGTCACCTGCAATGGGAGCTGAGTCCCAGGGGATGCTCTTTGGTTGTTGATAAATTACTTGTGCTTACTTTGTTTGGGTTTGAGCTAGAGATTCATGAAGCATAGGTTGGCCTCACACTATCTAAGGAGCTGAAGATGGTCTTGAACTCCTGATTCCCTAGCTTCCACCTCCCACATGCTGGGTTTCCAATTGTGCACCAGTATATCTGTCTTTATTTAATTGTCTTTGTTTAATTCTCTGGATTTCTTTGTTTAAATGACGATACCCATTAAACCAGCTCAAAAGTTCAGAAATGAGCAGACAGTATCTCCATGGAAACCCATATACTCCTGAACCCAAGAAACATTGCCTGTGTTGGGCAGCTGTAAGCTAGGATGCATATAACCTAGTTAGCACTCGTGTGATGCTGAAGAAACACAGTTCAGTTCATAGCAGTTAATCTACAGGAAACAAGAGGAACATGGTGTTGGGGAGACTCACTCAGTAAAGTGTTTTCTGGGCACAAGCATGAGGACCTGAGGCCCATACCCAACACTCAAGTAAAACAGCACCCAGGCACCCAAGAAATGTCCTTGCATAGAATCTGAGTTCAATTCCCAGCACCCTCATGGGCAGCATACAACCACTGTAACTCCAGCTCCAGGGATCTGAGGCCTGTTGCCTTCAAGAGGAACTGCATTTGTGTGCACATACCCAAACACACGCACACACACCAATAAACACATAAAAAAATCTTTTTTAAAAAGCACACCTATAATCCTGGCCCTGAAGAGGCAGAGGCAGGAGGATTCCTGGGCTCAGTGTCGGCTCGTCTAGCCAAACTGGTAAGCTTCAGGTTCAGTAAGAAATCTGTTTTAGCAGCAGCAGCAGCAGCAGCAAACAATGACAGTAATAAATAGTGTGGAGAGTGATTGAAAAAGAACCCAACATTGACCTCTCCCTTCATATGTGTGCATATAATTGTGTACACACAGACACACAAGAGCGGTCAAACGGGGACAAACCATCTTCAGGACACCCCCTCTCTGCATAGGGAGCTGTTACCTTAATTCTCTATAAAATTTGCTTGCCCTGAAAAAAATGCATAGGAATGACAGGAAATAGGGCTTTCCTGGGGTTTTAAGTCACGAGTTCTAGGGCTATTTGACAGAACCTTCCCATTAAACAAGCACTGCTCTCAATGGCCCCTTACCAGCATAGGAGTTGATAGCAAACAGTGGGTGGGAGTCTAGCAATGAGTGAGAAGGAAGGGCTGGGCATAGAGACGTGGTCACACCAGGCTCGCCTGTGACTATGACAAGATTATGGGAGGAAATTGAGAGAATGTCACATATAACTTGGTGGTCAGGCAGTGATTGAATAAAAGCAACAGTTATGAGAGCTCAAGGAGGAGATACATTTAGGGTTGGCTTCACTGACTGGGAGACGCGATAGCTCATAAAAGCAGAAGTGTCTATTCAGGCTACCGCTCTGAGGTGAGTGCTTCGATTAGCATGCTCAAGGCCCAGCGTCCAGCCTGGTATTCTAAGTAGCTTTAATGAAACCTCTAGTCCAAGTGCTAAGGTGTAGCCTGGAATCCCAGCACTTTGGAGAAAGGAGGATTAGGAGGAGTTAAAAAGTCCTTGAATGTGTAGCAGTTCAAGGCCGCCTGGGCCACACAAGACTTGTCTCCAAAACCCCGATACAAATCAATTCATCAGTTAAGTACTTGATTACTAAACAGCAGTTTTAAATTTTTCCAATAGCACAGACATGATCAGGGCTCCATCAAGGCTGCACGTGTGGCACTTCAAACACGAGATCACAGAATTCTAAGCCTGCGAAATTCTAGTTTAGGTGTTCTTAGATGGTTATACAAGGAGCTTTTAAAAATAGAATTCTGTTAGCAGCTACTAAGCAAGGCACTGTGCCTAAATAAGTGGAGCAGCCTTCAGTGTAATATGCATTAAGTCATAAAATGAGCATGTAGCCTTCAGATTCTATTTATAATACCCAGGTTTCCTTTTAATCGCACGTCAGTTCTCACACTCACCACAAGACAGACGTCTGTGTAAGAAATCACTTCCCAGTCTTGCTCTCAAAAGAACCACCACCATGACATTTGTAATGTGCAGTTTGTATACCTACGTGGAAGGTCAGTCACTTCCTCCTCTGCTTGTCAGCTTCTCTGCTAACTGTAGAGAAAAGGTTAGTATAATTTGTTTTTTTAAGGCAAGGTCTCACTATGTAGCCCTGGCTGGCCTGGAATTGTTATGTAGACCAGTCTAGACTGTGTAGACAGCCTAACGTTAAACTTACAGAGATTTGCCTGTAGATAGAGTGGACACGCACCATCAAACCCGTTCCTCTTATTTTTATCTTGCCTCTCATTTCAGCGGCATTTCATACTCCTGGCTAGCTGGCCCGAGAACTTCTGGACACTTCTGTCTTCATAGCCCTCCCTCTAGGAGTGCCGAGCATACCAATCCATGCCACTGAACGGGGTTTGTTCACATGGGTTTCAGGGATCCAACTCAGGCCAGCGTGTCAAGCACTCTTCCCACTGAGCCATTTTGCCTGCCTGAAGGCCATCTTTTAAATACTTGCAATATGATTTTACACATTAGCCATCAGCACAGGGACTGCTTTTAGGAAAAGTATCTGTCCGTACGATAATGCAGGTAGTAGAATGTGCAACCAAAAGACTGTCAGAAGACGTGAAGATGACACTGGTCACCATTGTGGTGATGTTCAATTGCTCAGCTCTGAATTCCAGCTGTATGCTAGGCACTTGACCTGGCACTTTACACAAATGAACTTTGTCTGTAGCTCTGGGCATCACAAATCTCGAGCATTCTTCTAGGCAAGTGCTCTCCCATGGAACTCTCCTCTCAACCTCACATGTGAATTCTCACTAGTCACCTGAAGAATCTCAATATCACTAGCTTTTTGGATGTTTTAGTTTACCCAAAGTCCCCAAATAAGAGAGAAAACATCAGAAGTGTCTGTCATGTGCAGAAGGTACAGATACATACAATACATTTACCAACGGAGTGAGCCTTGAAAGAGCCTACAGACGAAATATTGCTTCTGGGTATTGAACTAAAATCAGGATTATTAGGATAAACTGCAGGAAGCTGCCATTTTTATTCATCAAAATATTGGCAACTTCATAAGGCTAAGCCTTGAGTGTAATGAAGCAATATTTGTAAGCTGACCTATGCTTTCTACACTTTGTCTAATTACAGAGGATGTACATGGGAGAACACCCACCCCCATATGGTTAGTTTGCAATGTAGAACCATTTCTCTCGTGGTATTGCCTCACAGACTTTCTCAATGACAGCTCTGCAACTCAGCCTGCCAAGAGGAACTTACATTTACAATGAGCCCATCAGCTATTGGTTAGAATGGCCTTGTCTGGGAGTGCTCCCACAGCAGAGAGAAGTGACAGATAGTGCGACAGAGTGGCAACCAGCCCACAGGAAAAGCAGTTTTTGTCTCTCTCTGTGCGGACTGGAATTGTACATGTGCTGTCTCTACATCTTTTTAGAACAGAAACCCTAAGTAGATAAAATACAAAGACCTCAGGGCAAATGGTCATCTCACTGTTTAAAATGAGTTGGAGAGGAGGAGAGAAAGAGGGGGAAGAGGAAGAAGAAGAGGAGAGGAAAAAGAAAAGGAGGGGGAATAGGAGGAAGAGGAGGAAGAAGAGGAAGAAGAGGAGGAGGGTAGGAGGAGAACTGACCCGACACAGATAAGAGCAAAAATATATTTATGTTCACAATGCCTTATTTCAGCATGGTTTGGTGATACAGGTCACCAGAAAAGTAAAGGCAAGAAGACAGGGAATTCAAGATAACTGTTGCCTAAGTAGTGAGTTCAAAACCAGCCTGGTGTACATGAGACCCTGTCTTAAAATTCTCAATAGCTATAAAATGTCACCAGTCTAGATGTACATGAATAAATGGATTTTTTTTTTTTTTTTTGAAGATAGACAGAGTGGGGGCTGAAGATGGCTTAGCAGGCAAACGCACTGGAGCCAAACCTGAAGACCTGGGTTTGATTCTTTGTACTCAGGAGGTGGAACGCCTCAGGAGTTCCTGAAAGTTACTCTCTGACATGCTACATACACTGTGATGCACACACAAGCCAACAAAATAAATAAATAAGTAAGTAATTAAAAACAAATTCAGAGAGAAAATTGATGCATATACACAGCAAAATTTTATTTAGCTGTACAGCAAAAACATGACATCCGAGGGAAAATGGAAAGACCTAGAAATTATCATGTTAAAGCAATAAGCCAGGCACAGAAAGGCAAATACTTTATGCTTTCTCTCATATGAGGAACCTAGATTTCACACACACACACACACACACACACACAACACACCACCACACACACACAGACACACCACGGACGGGGGTGGGAGAAAAAGAGAGAGAGGAAGGAGATAGGGAGAGAGTAATGAAACCAAAGAGGGGATCACAAGAGGAGGGAAAAGGTCTGAGAGGTGGGAAGACAATGGGCACACAGGAGGAGGCAAGCCGGTCAGGAAGGGGCAGGGTATAGAGAGGATGGCCGGGAATGGCAAAAATAGAATTGTATAAAATGACACATAGATATTCCTGATAAGGAATGAGATTATTCTATACACTAGTTTAATAAAAACTTAACTCAAGACTGGAGAGACAGGTGAAGTCAAGAGCACTAGTTGCTCTTGCAGAGGACCCAGGGTCTTTGATTCCCAGCATCCCATCCGTGTGGTAGCTCATCAGGGACTTCAATTCTAGAGGATGGGATGCCATTTTGTGAGCACTAGGTACACACATGGTGCACATACATACACAAAGGCAAAAACACCATACACATTTAAAAAATAATCTTTAAAAAAGCGTCTTATTCCATGTAATTAAATTTTGAATGAATGACCAAGCTATGACCCTGACGTCTAATTTTGTTTCATGTCATAGCAGGAAATAGTATTAATAAATTCTTCAATAACTGCACTTAAAATCATTTTAGTCTCTGGTTTGTGATTGCTTTTTGTTTTAAGATAGGGCCTAAGCTGATCTCTAACTTTGTCTCAGAAGATGACCTTCAACTCCTGATCCCTCTGCACTCGCCCCTGAGTGCCAGAGCTACACATGCATGACACTGTATTCAGTTGATGTGCTGCTGAAATTAAAACCCGGGGTTGTGTGCATGCTACACAAGTACTAACTGAGGTGCACGTCTCACCCCGAAATGGTTTTATGAAGCTTGAAACAGCAGCTGCTGAGGAGAGACTAATGGTCCAAACCCACTGTGGTGACACCATACACTCTGGTCACACACAATTCTTGGAATAATCAAGCTGTATTGATCTGGAAGCCCTCCTCTGCTGGCCTGCTTGGACAGTACTGAAAGGTGCCATGTGGACTGCTGAGGAGGACATTATTAACAGTCTTTCCAAGCTGTGTGCAGAGGCTTCAGGCAACAGTGACAACCATTCTCACCAGAAATGGCCTTGGGTGTGGTAGTGCCACGGATATTATTGGGGTACCCAACCACTCTGTGATTGGATTTAAGGTTGTTCCCCAGGAGAAAACTTACCTAATACTGAAAATCTGTCCAAGAACCTATGGCTGGGAGCTGTTCAGCCATAATGATGAACTCACTATTGTTACTTTCTAAATGGATGTAGTATCCAATTACCTTCTAAATATGTATCTCCATAACTATAGACTAGCAGAGGTATCAGGTCTCATCAGCTAAGCATCATTGTGTGGTGAAGGTAGTTAATACTAATTAGAACTGGTCAAAATACAGAAGTCAGGAATCTGTTGAATGCTCAGTCATCATCCATCGCTGGGATCTCTATATGATATCCCGCCTCTAAAGGCTCAGGGAGCACACAGAAGAATGACTGTCAAAACCAGAGGTCAGAGGGGACAGTGTTTTCAGGACACAAAAAGACTGCTGTCCCACAGCAGCTTGGCTTGCCTGCACAAGACTCACACAGAATCAAGCCAGTCAATATTCTAGCATGAATAGGGAGGAACACATGAGCTCCTGCCCCTAGCTCAGGAGTTCATATTGACAATTGATAGCTACAAAGGGGAAGGTCTAAGAGTATGGTCCTTGTTAGGTTGCCTATGCTGGGTGGCCCCATACCCAGGAATATAATATATATTGTGCAGTAAAGGTAGTTAATACTAATTAGAACTGGTCAAAATACAGAAAACATATATCTATAGAATGTATATACACACATATATATATATCTGAACCAAATGTAATGAAAAAAGAGGGAGCGAAGAGAAGAAAGAAAGGGAGGAGTGAGGAAGAAGAAAAAAGAAAAGAAGAAAGAGAGAGAGAAAAAGAGAAAGGAAAAAGAGAGAGAGAAAAAGAGAGAGAGAGAGAGAGAGAGAGAGAGAGAGAGAGAGAGAGAGAGGAAGCTGGGCTGGAAGACCATGGAGAAGTTGGAGAGAGGAATGGGGTATGTGTATCATGATAATCTAAATACATGATAATATGCTCTCATCCAGAGGATCCAAGGGTTTGGTGTCCAGCATTCACACTGGGTGGCAAACACCTGTCTGTAACTCCAGCTCCACAGGATCTGAAGCCTTCTTCTGACCTTTACAGGCACCCAAATACATGTGGCATGTGCCCCGCCCCACTTAAGAAGTGTCACTACTCTTGTTACCAGAGTAACAACGCTCTCCTCTGTAATAATTAAAAAGTTAAGCAAGCACTCGTCGGACCATCTTAAGCTTGTCTGGTACTGGGAGAAACTCGCTGCATTTTCACACAATACGAATCTGAATGTCTAGATTTGAGTGTTGGGGAATCTGCTACTGTTGGCTGGGGGATTGGGGCGCAGTGTTTGGTTCTAAAGTCTGTGAGCCTTAGAGTTTCCTTATCTGTAAACCAAGAGTAATCACAGTAGCAACATTTATAGCTAAAGTTCAGTGTTCTGATAATTTGACCTACATAACTTAGAAGTCTTCTCTGAAGAATGTTAATATCCTTCTGGAAAAAAGAGACTTTGACTACTCCGTTGCTCCTTGGACTCCAGCAGAAGCCTGCCAGGGGAAACCTTGAAGATTCACAGTGGGGGTTCCCTCAACTCTGGAATTTGAGTTGGCTCCAGGTAGAGATCAGAAGGCAGGAGGAGAGCACAAGTCAGGGATTATCCTTTCCACACTCCCTCACTGATTTAGCATCCCAATTCTAATTTGTTTGGGGGAGCGCCTTAAGTCTTGCCGACAGACTCATTTTCGCAGCACCTCTTTCCCAGGATTCAGTAATTTCACACCCCCCCATCCTCCATCAAGGATATAGGTGGTTTCTGGTGATGTCTCCAGACTTGAGCGCTGTGACTGAAACTCTCAGGCTAGAACCCTGACTCTTCAAGGAAGTAACTATTTAAGCATTTTAACAAGATTCCTGCTATCTGGTACAGTACAAAGATCACTTGCTTGCCAAAAATACGAATTGGTCCATTAGGAGACACTATCTTGCATTTCCAGGCTTAGGAAACTAAAGGTTCATTTCTAATCTGAACTTGTTTGCTGTTTGCATCAAGGAAACAAATATGTATCTTTAATTTGACTCACTTCAGGGACAAGACCTTGAGATTTCAACTGTCCGAGGCTCAGTGCAGTACTCTGAGTAGCCCAGTGAAATGGCTCACGCATGGTCTGGTTCCGGCTCAACTAGAAAACCCTGAGATACCAGAAAAGGTGCTTTGCTGTAAGTTTCTCTGAGTGGGACTAAAGTGCAATCTAGTTGTGGGGACTCTGTTTCTAGAACAATGGAAGCGCAAGGCCAACCCACCAATCAGAAGCATTTCCCTCTTCAGTGCCTGTTTTACCTGACACTGAATTTCCCATTGTATGTAGTTTAGCCTCTCAAACAAAATTAGCAACGTGGACACTGGGGGCTTGGAGATTATGTTTGTTTGTTTTATGCATGTGTCTATGTGTGGTTATATGTACATGTTTTATGCTGTGTCTATGTGTGGGTATATGTACATGTTTTGTGCATGTGTCTATGTGTGGGTATATGCACATGTTTTATGCATGTGTCTATGTGTGGGTGTATGTACATGTTTTATGCGTGTGTCTATGTGTGGTATATGTACATGTTTTGTGCATGTATCTATAAGTATATGAGCACAGGTGCCCTCGACCCTCCCCTACAGTTGCAGTGGTTGTCAGTAGGTGCTGGCTACTGAACTTCACTGTTAATTACTTACCCATCTCTCTGGCCCACTGTTTTAGCTTCCTGGGGAATCAAACCTAGGGCCCTGCACATGCTACAGCAGGTGTTCTTCTCCTGAGCCACAACCCAAGCTCCATGATCTCCTATGACATGTTTTCTCCCTTTCTGTTAGTTTCCTTTCTGGTCACATCAGTGTTCCCCAAATTAGGGGACCCAGTATTTGTCAGAAATGCCAATTCTTGCTCTCTACCCTAGCTTTACTAAATTATAAGTTCTGAGTGCTGGTCACGGCGGTCTGTCTTCAAAGCCTCCAGATATTTCTAATGCGTGATGGTTTGACAACCATTGGTTTGGTTCTGCTTCAAAAGCCAAATTCTATCAAGAACATCTATCAAGTGGAGACTGAACTCCATTCAAAGATGATGTTGATATTATTTCCCAATGTCTGTGTGAAAGACAAGATACCAGGCAACAGATGGCATGCCCCAAACCATGAGTAACAAACAAGCCAGTGTTGGCTCTCCTGATGCTAGCAGATCAACTCCCAACCACGAGGCCTGAGTGGATTTAGGAAAGCTACATAGAAGACACAAATGTGGAGGCCTGTGCCATGCTTCAGAGCCTACTCATAGTGTTTAATCATCCAACTTGGCAGCTGGATAGATATATCCAGCAGAAAGAACCAAGACCTTGCTAACATCATCTCAATTTTAAAGCACAAGTTTCTGACTACCCTGTAACAAAATAAGCGTTTGCCTGTTTTTCTCTAAGGAAAACTCACTTCTGAGCTTAATGAAATGAAGGCAGAACAAGCACACAGAGCTGCCACTGCCCATGATAAAAGTCCTGGAAGGGGTGCCTTGTACGAAGTATCCAATGTGTATTTAATTGTATCTTCTGGCATTCCCGTTTCTTTTTCTAGGACAAAAAGGCTGTTTTCCATATATGTGCACCCCTCCTCCAGTCACATCCACAGCTTCCGGTGGAAAGGCAGCATGGGAGTGTGGGAGGTTTGGTTTCTAATCTAGGGATTCCCTCAGTCTGAAACTAACGATGTCTCCCAACTCGAGCGCATCTTTAATCTCACAATGAATAATGTATAGTGGTTTAGAGAAAGATTTAATAAAAGATCCCCGTGTTCCAAAGCCAGTGATTTGGAAGTTGCTAGTTCCTCCTTCTCTCGCCTCCCAGTACAATCTGTCACCGAGCCGTACCGACTCGAGCTGCCAAACCATTCTCAAACCTGTCCTTTGCTTTCCATTCTTGTTACAACTGCTTTCGTTTCAGATCCAGACTTTTAATTGGACTTCCTTTCTCTTGCTCCCTTGTGCCTCATTGTCATGGCAACCAGAAGGACTTGTCTTAATTTCATATTGCTTCTCTATTGTAAACGTCCTCATCTCCTACCTGAGAAAGCCCTGGGCAAAGCCTTGCACCTCTCCTCAGGTCTCATCAGCTCTAAACCTTCTGTAATGCCAGTCTATCTGCTCCCATCTTCCAGCACTGTATACCTTCTGTAATGCATCTATTGCTTCCACAGCTCCCAAGCACTGCTTTCCAGCTGTTTCTTCTCCTAGACTTCCCTTTCTCTATTTAGGCCAAGAGGAAAATACATTGTATTTCCTTTAAAACCGTGCTGAAAGGCCAACTCCTCTAGTTAGACTCCCTCGCCTGAAGAGGAGTTTCTCTTATCCCTCTACCTCAGACACAACCTCATATCACCTAATTATTTTAGTTATTTATTTATAGGATGTTGGGTAGCGATCTCCTCTGAATCAAGTTAATCCCTCCTAGAGAGAAGAGGAAGACTCATAAAACCATAAAGCTGAGGAAACATTTAAAACAGACAGACCGCTCAGAAAATTACCAGATCACAAAGAGCCCCGCCCTCTGGGTTCTCTCAGCAGTAAACAATTGCTTGGAACAGAAGACTCTTTGGTGGAGCTGCCTGCTAGCTGAGCGTTCATGAGTCGCCATGCTGGGGAGACTCCTCAGGGATGCAGGCAGCAAGTGACCCCATACTTTTATCAGAAGTCCTATAAACTCATCAGCTCATGGGGTAGGCTTGGGATGACTTGTTGCTTTGATCCGCCATTGGTGCCCTATGTGGAATAAATAGACACTGGTTCACACATTGCTAGGGAAACTCACACGGATAGGTTATGTTTACTTTGCAGCTCCACACAAAGCCTCATAGATCGATTAAGAAATGCCAGGAATGGTGGCACACAGCAAGCACTCAGGAGGCAGGTAGATCTGAGTTGGGAGGCCAGTCTGGTCTATAGAACAAGTTCCAGGACAGCCAGAGCTACACAGAGAAACCCTACCTGGAAAAATCTAAAAAAGAAAGAATGAATGAGCAAACTAATGAAAAGAAGGGAGGAGGAGGAGGGAGGGTGGAGGGACGGAGGGAGGGAGGGAGGGAGGGGAGGGAGGGAGGGAGGGAGGGAGGGAGGAATACATTTGCTTACACTGTTATAACCTTTAGCCACACTGAATGTTGTTAAGCAAAGCTGCATGATCCAGTGTTGCCACCTGCTACCTGTAACAGGTGCCCCAATTCTTTTTTTTTTTTTAACTTTAGTTACAAGGGAAGAGGAGAAATAGTTTGAGCTAGTACAAAAATCTATTGCAAAACTGGACCCATGTGACGTAAAGGATTCTTACAAAAGCTAAACGATTGCCTTCGGCATTATTCTGCTGAGGACTCGTCCAAAGATACCTAGTCCAGATGTTCCTAAGTGTGTCTAAGAAACGGAACATTAAAGATACACTTGGAGTGACTAGATTATAAGGCGACAACTACCCTCTACAATCAAAGAACAGAAAGCTGAGGTAGGAAAGAAATTCCATGCACTAACGAGGGGAAACTCCACAGCTGACCAGCAGGAGGGAACGTTGGAAATGGTGGTTCATGCCCCACCACTATGGGGCAGGGTAGGGCGGGGCGGGGCGGGGCAGTGCAGGGCGGGGCCGGTTAGGGTGGGGCGGGGCAAGAGGATCAAGAGTTCAAGGTCATCTCCAGCTACATAGTGAGTACCTAGCTAGCCTGAGCTAGAATTGTCTCAGAAGGCAGGGCTGAGGGGGATGCGGGTAAGGGGGTTGGAAGAAAGGAAAAAAGCAACTGAACATAATAACCTAAATTTTTTTCTTTAACGGTAGGTGTGGTGGCACAAGCCTGCAATACCAGCTCTGTAGAGGCTAAGACTGGAGGATTCCAGAATTGAGGCCAAGCAAGGGCTACGTGAGGAAACCCTGTAAAACGCACCACCAACAAAAAGGTCTGGGCTTTCTTTGTTTTGTTTTGCTTTTTCAGAAGAGGAACATTAGACAAGATGAACTGGTTCCTTCTCACACTCCCTCTCTGTTTTCACCCCAACAGCCGGAGGAGATGAAAGGTGACCTTCACAGGGCGAATACATCTATGGCAGGGGCTGCAATTATTCACGGCCTTGAGGGGTGTAGCTTGCGTCATTTGTATTATCTTTCATATGTACACAGAAGGAATGGGGTGCCTGGCTCTGAGCTGGGCGGTAGTGGCACACGCCTTTAAGCTCATCAATCCGGAGGCAGAGGCCGGCAGATCTCTGTGAGTTGGAGGCCAGAAGATGATGAGGACTACGAGGAAGGAAGAGAAGGGGTGGCCATGAAGCAAAGGGTCCTGGAGGAATGGAGATGAACAGGTCACCAAGGAATTTGCCACGAGGTCATGATGAGAGAGCAGCTATGAGAACACACAAGGACAGTAAATCAGGGCGAGACTCAAACTATAAGGAACACGGAACCTGTAGCTAAAATGAGCATAGAAAACTTCCAAAGAATTACACGTACACACCCCTACATACATAATTAACAACAAAGTTTATTAATTATATCATTGTTACAGCACAAGATCCCAATTCAGAAAGTTAATAAAACCATCTTTACTTTTTGTTTTTGATTTTTTTTTTTTTTTTTTTTTTTTGAAACAAGGTTTCTCTGAAACAGAGCCCTGGCTGTCCTGGACTTGCTTTGTAGACTAGGCTGACCTTGAACGCACAGAGATACGAATGTGCCTCTCCTCCTGAGTGCTGGGATTAAAGGCATGTGGGACCAAGCTAGTCTTTTTCTTTTTTTTTTTTTTTAAACTTTTTGAGACAGGGTTTCTTGTGTAGCCTGGGTTGTCATGGAACTTGTTCTGTAGACCAGGCTAGCCTCTAACAGAGATCTTTCTGCCTCTGCCTCCCAAGCTCTGAGGTTAAAGGCGTGCGCCACCACCGCCCGGCTTATATGCTATTTTTAAATGATGGTGTTTGTTTATGCTATAACTGGCTAACAAGAAACATTAGCTAAAATCATCACTTGTTCACATGAGGCTCATCTGTTTTGCGGTCTCTTTTCAATGGGTAGATTCAGACCTCCGCCTGGATTCCTGATTCTTTATTGTAAGTATTCATTGGGGCCCGTGCTGCGAACATTACAGGAGGTGGTACACAGCTAGAAAGAAGTTTCCAGTCACCCAGCACACACTGAAACATGGATAGCAAATAAGACTATCTACACCATCACCAATCAGTCAGGTACAGCGGTTATCCCCCTCACTTGGGGGCAGAAGTAGTCAGATCACCACAAATTCAAGGCCACCCTGAGCTACATAGAAAATTCCAGGCCTGGTTGAAAAGAAAACCAAAGAAGAGAGAGCCAGCTGATAGGACACAGTGAAACTGTGACTCAAAAGACAAGTAAAGTAATAATATTTAATGTAGTAAATAAGGTTGGAACTTTATATAAGTGGATTGAAGACTTATAATGTAAGTGAGGCAGGCAAGAGTGAGGCAGAGAAGAGGGAGCAATACAGGGCATGGGTGAGATGGGCAGTGGTGTTAGACAGGGTTGGTCTGGTCTCAGCCCTACCAGTTAGTCTCCATGTAGGAGAAGGGTGACCTAGAGGGACCTGGTGAGCATGCCCTTGGGACCTTAGGATGTCATGGACTGAACAGATGCTTCCTCGCCTGTAAGCCTGGGCTATCACTGCTTACCCCCTTGATTAAGGGACACAAGTCTGTAGAGCACTGGGCACAGCAGGTGCTCAGCAGTGCTTAGAATTGCCGTTCTGTGTATTTCTTCAGTGTTTCCAGACACATCCTCTTAGTTGAGTGAGTGTGGTTCCTACTGAAAAAGATAAGGGAAGTGTCCCGTACCTCTTGTACCTTCCTACATGCACATGTATATACACACTTTTGCATGTATGTGAACATACACAATTGTCTCCTGGCTCTAGCCACAAACACAGAGAGTGGAAATGATTTGTTAGTCACAAAATCTGGGCATGGTGACAAGCTCTAGCAATTTCCAAATTTGAGAGGTGAGCCCATGAAGATCAAGAGTTCAAGATTCCCTCAGCCAAACACTGAGTATGAAGCCAGCCCCAGTTCCACAAAGACAAAACAAAACAAGGAGGAGGAGGAGGAGGAGGAGGAGGAGGAGGAGGAGGAGGAGGGGGAGGAGGAGAGAGGAGAAGGAGAAGAAGAAGGAGTTGAAGTTGTTACTAATGGAGCTGACACAGAAATTGGCCTGTAGCTATGGCTTCCCACAGCCTCATGAACTTGAAAGCACAGCCACAGCCATAAGCGTTCCCAGTCCAGACAGTGACAAGGACATGCTGAAAACAATGGCCACCATGTATAGCCCAGAAATTATGTTTTTAGAGAAAACATAGATGTCAAGGATTTTTTATCATGGGAGAAAAGGTGCCTTTGGGCTAGTGCCACCTCTTGGCTGGTACTAAACTTGGCACTGCTTGGAGAAAAGACTCCACCAGAAGTGTGTTCTAACCCTAAGACGGTGTCTTGTTTCTTTATTGCTGTAAGAGAACATGACCAAAGCAACTTATAAAAGAAAGCATCTAATTGGGGGCTTACTTATAGTTCAGAGGGTCAGTCCAGACCATCGCGTTGAGGAGCGTGGCAGCAGGCAGGCAGGCATGGCAGTAGAGCAGTAGCTGGGAGCTGACGAGCTGAGACAACAATCTGGAAGCAGACAGAGAGCTGACTAGAATGGTCTGAGCTGCTGAAACCTCAGCAGCCATGCCTAGTCACACAGCTCTTCCAACTAGGCCACACTTCCTAATAATCCCAAACTATTCTGCTAACGGGGAGCAAACATTTAAACTTATAAGCCTATGTGGGCCATTCTCATTCAAACCATCAAAGATGATTTGAATAATAAACTACTTTAAAAAGGTAAAACATTTGCAATTTTTTTGGGGGAGGCAGAAAATACAACCCTTTCAAGGAACTGTAATGAAGAAAAGAAAATGTATCTATGGAATTATTATTGAATGTGAAGGTCTAGTCAATACCTCTAACCATTAGGAGCCTGAGACAGGAGAATCAATTCAAGACCATTCTCAACTATACAGGAGTTTAAAGCCAATCTAGGCTACATGAGAGCCTGTGTAAAATACTGAAAGAAAAAATAGTAAGGGATTTCCCGGATCAGAATGACCTGTGAACCTGTCTGTGGAGCATTGTCTTGATTGCTAATTGATGTAGAAGGATGGGTTCAGCCTACTGTGGGCAGCATCATTCCCTGGGCTGATGGTCTTGGACTGTGTAAGAAAACTAGGTAAGCACGAGCCTGTGAGAGGCAGCAAGCAACATTCCTTCATAACTTCTGCTACAAGTTCCTGCTTGAGTTTTTGCCATCACTTTTTCAATCGTGGATGGTGACCTGTGAGCTGAAATAAACCCCTTTGTCCCCTAAGATGCTTTTGGTCACTGAGTTTAACACAACAGAAAGGAAACGAGAATACTGAGGTTATAAAATAAAGAGGTTATAAAAATAAAAAATTGGGGGAAATATATCCAATCTCACAACTTCATAAAATACTTCTACGGCCGGGCAGTGGTGGCACACACCTTTAATCCCAGCACTTGGGAGGCAGAGGCAGGCGGATTTCTGAGTTCGAGGCCAGCCTGGTTTACAGACTGAGTTCTAGGACAACCTGGGCTACACAAAGAAACCCTGTCTAGAAAAAAAAAACAAACAAACAAAAAAAGATTCAGAGAACTCAAGCTGGACCTGAACGGGACCTGATGAGTTTCCGTGGAGCTGGAGGGTGCTGTGTGGAGTTCGTCCAGCTATGTGTGAACGCTATGAACTTTATGACCTCTATGGATACCAGTTCGCCAGGCCAGTTGTGTTCATTTGTGCAATTGTGGTATGAGTATTAGTGGGGGCAACCTATCACTTCCCCATTGGATTTGAGGCTGCTCCACTAGAGATAATGCACACAGTACTGTAAACCTGGAACAAAAGAAGAAGGAAGGGAGGGAGGGAGGGAGGGAGGGAGGGAGGGAGGGAGGGAGGGAGGGAGGGAGGGAGGGAGGGAGGGAGGGAGAAGGAAAAAGAGCACAGGCTATGACCGAGGGGATCCTAAGTCCTAGCTGGGGCCCTACTACTGCTGTTTAGCTAAACTGAAGGAACTCAAACCACCTTCCTCCTAGTGTTTATGACTACACTCACAAACGCTTCGCTCAACCCGTGGTGCACAGGGAGCTGAGAATAAAGGCCGCTTGAGGAATTAGCTTTAAACAAGCTATCTGTACTGCCTCCTAAAGACTTGAGAACCCAGCCGGGCAGTGGTGGGCACGCCTTTAATCTCAGCACTTGGGAGGGAGAGGCAGGCGGATTTCTGAGTTTGAGGCCAGCCTGGTCTACAGAGTGAGTTCCAGGACAGCCCGGGTTACACAGAGAAACCCTGTCTCGAAAAAACCAACCCCTTCCCCCCCCCCCCAAAAAAAAAAGCAAAAAAAAACTTGGGAACTCTGGGGTAGGGGTGTAGAAGAGCTGGAAGATAAAATGTAGTTTACTGCTGAGTGGTGGGGCACACCTTTAATGCCAGCACCTGGGAGACAGAGCAGGCAGATATCAAGACCAACTCGGTCTATGGAGCAAGTTCCAGGACAGCCAAGGCTACACAGACAAAGCTGGGTGTGATGGTACACTGGGCAGGCGCAGGGGTGGGGGCGGGGGTGGGGGCGGGGGCAGGGGCAGTGGCAGGGAGATTTCTGAGTTCGAGGCAAGCCTGATCTACAGAGTAAGTTCCAGGACAGCCAGGCCACACAGAAAAACCATGTCTTGAAAACAAAACAAAACAAAAAAAAACCCAATAGAACAAAATAACAACAACAAAAGCAGTCTACCAAGTAGCTGGGACTACACAAATCAGGCTGTATCCACACAGCTCTGGATACCATCAAAGTACATTACATACATGCATTAAATTGTCAAAGAACACAATTTGTTAATTAAAAAAAAGCCTTGTTCCTTAACCTTGATAAACATGTTCACATTAGTGCTTATGTGCCTTCACATGTAGGAACATGCATATACACCTGCATACATATAAACACAGAATAACAACTAAAAAGAAACGTGCTTTTCTTTCCTTCTTTGTTTTCAAGACAGCACTGGCTGTCCTGGACCTCACTCTATAGACCATGCTGGCCTCACACTCTGATCCTCCTGCCTCTGCTTTTCAAATGATGGGACTAACGGTGTGCATGCACCATACACTTGGTAAAGAAACATGCGCATCTTAAAAGCAATTATTTTGCATTAATGCAAATGAAGTCTAATTGTTATAAATTCATTACTGTGACAAAGTAAAAGGTTTTTGTTTTTTTTGGTTTTTTTTGTTTTTTTTTTTTTTGGTTTTTCGAAACAGGGTTTCTCTGTGTAGCCCTGGCTGTCCTGGAACTCACTCTGTAGACCAGGCTGGCCTCGAACTCAGAAATCAGCCTGCCTCTGCCTCCCAAGTGCTGGGATTAAAGGCGTGCATCACCACTGCCCAGCCAAGTTCTCTGAATCTTGCATCCAAAGGATATGCAGAATTCAGTGATAGTGTCTTATCAACTAGTTTTTGTGAAAACCAAGAGCCATAGCTAGAGCTTGTGTTGTTTTGGGGGGAGGGGGCACTTCTGGGGCTCCCTAAGGAACTACTCCTAGGTATCCCTCACCTGGCTGAGGTTTTTGTTTAGTAATCCATTGCCTTTAGGACTAGTATTGTTTAGCCTTGTGGAATATCTGCC
This sequence comes from Mastomys natalensis, assembly GCA_021653895.1. Taxonomy (NCBI): domain Eukaryota; kingdom Metazoa; phylum Chordata; class Mammalia; order Rodentia; family Muridae; genus Mastomys; species Mastomys natalensis. Next base: position 1,375,731 of record JAJTUV010000062.1, read on the forward strand.
TTCAAACTCCCTTTAAGTTTTTCAGTTAGGTTAACAGATAGTAGGTTTTGTGTTTTCATGGCCCCTTTGTTCTGACTAACCTGCCCAAACACATTCCCATATCCCTGCATCCTCCATCCCTCTAGGTAGCCAGTTTATTCTCCCCCCCACTCCTAACCCCCCCACTTTACCGGAAGTGCTGCTGTTCTCGGTCCCCCCCCCAGCCTCACCCCACAAGCTGCTGCTCCCATCATCCCATTTCTTACATAGATCCTTGGAGTCCTGCAGGTCAGCGTGATTGCACAGCGGGCCTTTTACAATGGAGCTATTTCCCGGAACCCTAGTCTCCTGTTCTCCTGGTTTTATTAATGCTCATTCTCCCTAGGATGCATGTATTTCTGAAGTTTACTTATCTACCAATCATTTACTGATTAACATCGTGTTTAATCTGATTTCTTTATTAACTTATAAATAACGCTGAGAAGAAAAGAGTTACTTTGACAAGGAAAGGAAAAGTAATGAATGATCTGTAGGCAAGTGTAGTTTGGGGTGCAGGTAAAAGAGGGTTGGAAGCTGGACTGGTGGTGCACACCTTTAATCCCAGCACTCAGGAGGCAGAGGCAGACAGATCCTTATGAGTTTGAGGCCAGCTTGCTCTACATAGACTCTGTGTCAAAAAACAAAACCTTGAGTCCAGTCTACCAACTAGTGTCCAGTAGCCTGAAAGCAGGACTTTCAAGGAAGTGAGTGGGTTAAAAAGGTATTATAGGAAAACAAACAAACAAACAAACCAAAACAAGCTGGGCAGCACACCTTTAATCCCAGCACTTGGGAGGCAGAAGGAGGTGGATTTCTGAGTTCGAGGCCAGCCTGGTCTACAGAGTGAGTTCCAGGACAGCCAGAGCTATACAGAGAAAGCCTGTCTCAAACAAACAAACAAACAAAAGGTATTATAGACAAAATGATTCTCCAGGGCTGTACTCTGGGAATGTGTGAAGATATTTTTTCTCTTACATAAAGGAACCCCAAGCCTTCTTGTAACTTTCAATATATGGTGTTACAGTAATTTGGCTATGTAAAGGTTAAAAGGATATTGTGCCTGGCCTGGATGATTATATTCTCTCTAGAGTAAGAATCTTGGATTTCAAATAAACAGCACAGAAATGACATTTTAAAACTGGTGCCTGTATTTACATTAAAGGCGTTGAGATGGTATGCTAATGCTGTTACATTAGACACCTAAAGTGACCATGTCCTTTATTCCTTAGCTTTCTTCAAATTGGGCATATATCTTAATTTTTAAAATTGTTACTGGTCAGTATTTTTCTCTGTTGTTTAAATATTTAGTGAACAAGCAATTTAAAATTGATATATTTCTGTTATTCAAGGATGGTTACAGTTGCATACAATTGGTTTAAAAGTATTATTCCAAATATAGAATCTGCTTTCTGAAAGTATTTATTTTAATGTTATATAAAATGATTGTTCAATAAATTTAAATATTCTTAGACAGAACCAGATAGCAATCTACTGGGAATCTTTACTAGTTATCAAGATGTCCTAAAGACACTGGATCTCTCCCTCTCGCCCCCTCCTCTCTGTATCTGTCTATCTCATTTGCTCTTCCTTTTCACATGTGTATATGTGTTTTGTATGTGTACATCTATCTGTATGTTTGTATGTATAGGGGCATACATGTATAGGTGGGTGTGCCTTTACTTTGTCAGATATCTTACTATATATACACTTTCCCCTTCACTTATTGATAACTCCAAATGTATACCGTACCAAACTCAACACAAACACTTTCAGAGCAAAGGGTATCCATTTAGCATTGCCATTTGCCCAACTGACTTCTTTCACTTTTTCATTTAATTTAGTTCCAGGTCATTTGTTAGAGTTGTGAGTTCATCAGAGCCAGCGTCTAAATGATCACAGCCAGAATGGAACATTCGAGTAAGGACTTAGACCCATTGACTGCTCTTCAGTTTTGGTCTTCCTCACCACTCTATTGTACCTGAAGATACCATAATGTCTTAGCTTGGCACGTTGTCTCTGCTCCCACTGGCCCGTAACCAGGTCTCAAAACCAGCATCTGGGTGAAGCCCAGTACGGGGGTGCATGCCTGCACTCTCAGCCCTTGGAAAGTGGACTCAGAAGGATCGGAGTTCAAGGCCATCCTTGGCTTCTGGCTTTGTAGTGAGTTTGAGTAACCCTGACACAGAGACCCTGATTCAGAAAGCAAAATTAAATTGTATCCTTTTCCAACCTAAACCCCTTCAAGTCCTGACACTGAACTTATAAAAATCAAGTTTTATTCCATTGCTGTGGAGCTTCTACACAGCCTACTGACCACAACTCTCGTCATTCATGTATTCTTTTCTTCCAGCCCGGCTGGGTCTGTGTGTCCCTCTAGAAGCCGGTTGGGTCTCCGTGTCTCTCCAGATTTGGCCCTTGTATTGACTAGTCAAATTGAGTCCAAGATTTCCCAAAGCAGAAGACATATCTTTCTTCAAGTCTCAGCATCCCCAGGCCTCTCTAGGGTATGATCTTGTCTTAGTTTATTTGTAACATGTGTTATTACATGTGTATGTTATAACGTGTATAGCTATGTGTTCCTAGGATTACTCTTGCACCATGAGCAAAAGTAAACAGGGAAGGAGAAGGTTTATTTTGCTTATATTTTTACATCATTGTACATCATTGGAGGAAGTCAGGACAGGAACTCAAACAGGACAGGAGACTGGAGGCAGGAGCTGATGCGGAAGCCATGGAGGGTGCCGCTTACTAGCTTGCTCTCCGTGGCTTACTCAGCCTGTTTTCTTACAGATTCTAGGACACTAGCCCAAGGATAGCATCACTCACAATGGACTGAGCCCTCCCTGATCAATCACTAATTAAGAAAATGCCCTAAAAGCCTGCTCACAGCCTGATCTTCTGTAGACGTTTTCTCAAGTTGAGCCTCCTTCCTCTCAAATGAATATAGCTCCTGTCAATTCTGCAGCACCTTATGGGTCATTATTTCTATTTGTCTTATCTTCCTTTAGAATTTCAACTCTAGGAGAAGAGTCTTATTGCCTTGTTCTCAGATATTTTCACTTGGAACTTTCTGGAATATAATATAATAGTCATTTTTGGATGAACTCACAATGTATAACCTATGCTTTAAAATTAGAAATAGACCTTAAATAAAACATAATATTTTCATATTATAGATTTTAGAAGATGATTTGAGTCCAGAAAGTTTAAATAGTGTATTTGGAGAGTGAAATTCTTTTACAGTTTTCAGTTCTAATCCCACAGCTTTGAATCACTTCTCCATTCCAGCTGGTTGCTGAATGAAAAAAAGAAATACAAACCGAAAGGACATTACTGCTCCCAGGTATTAGGAGGAGAAAGTTTATTATAGATAACAGGGAAAGGTAGGCAGAGACAGGGACGTCTGGGAAATGTCAGAGTGGACATGACCTGAGCCATGTGAGGGGAAACGGGAGGGGATGAGGAGGAAGAATGGGGAGAGAAGACCCAAAGGATAGCAAGAGGTAAGGAGAGTGTCTGCATTATAGCGGGAAGAGCCTGGGGGTAGGGGGTGAGGGGACAGCCCAGCCCCTGGGCTGCAGAGTCAGGAGGTTGTGGGTAGGTATGCCAGCCATACTCTGTCACAGGTCAGGACTGAGGGATTCTGGGAGAACCTGGAGGCCAGGTCCAATTTGATATGTTAAATTGGCACCTCAGCCTTTTGTCCCAGGGCCTGAGACTTGACAGTTGCCCTGCATCCTTTCCCCAATCCTTCAGCTCGATTGGTTCTATTTCTCTTCTTCCTTTGACAGTTTACTATGCTGTTATTGTACACTCTTCACTGCCAATATAAGCCACTTACTTGTGAAGCTCACAAGCTTTCGTATTAACGCGATGGCATGCTCAGTGATGGAAGCGATGGAGGATGTCTTATGAGAAGAAACTGTGGAGAAAGGCACGGCTGTGGTGGTAGCACACACAGAGCCTCAACAAAGGCTCGGCTTTGCGGTTGCAGTGAAGAGTCAGTAATTAGCAACACATTTCTAAAGGTCCCTCTTGCATAATTTTTGTGTCCAGATGTCTATGACATTTGGATTCTAAAATAAAGTTCCAAATACCACACATTCATGCACATTTTCCAAGAATAATTGGATGAGTTTTGAGTCTTTCTGTTTAATAAACATCAGGACCAAAGATGGAGTACTTCACTCCACCTAATGTATTCACTTGAAACATCCATTGTGATGTGGAATGTGTTTGGAATAAACACAATTAAAAGCGTGCCAGATTGTAAATCCTTTGAAGTTGGAGTTTATGATATGTCTCTTCCAACTGCTAGTAGTGTAAAAATGGAAAGTGATTTACATAAAAAATTTCAATTCACATGTTCTGAGAGATTAACTATTAACGATTCCTACGAAACACTCTGAGGGATCCCGTGTCCCAGAGTACAAAGTTTTAGTGCCGCCGTACAAGGAAAGCTTCCCTTTTCTACACGGGGAAAACGGCCTGACTCTTCTGCCTACACAGGCCGCTACTCCCACTCCAGGGTCATGCTCCAAGACAAGAGGCTGCTTGTAATTCCTAAGCTAAGTGTGCTGTTTCTTAGTTTGGGGTAACTGCATGAGATTGTCTCCCCACTTTTTCCAGCTTGGTCCCAAGCAGCCTACAAGTTCCAGGTCATGGGCCATTTCATGTAGGAATTTGTTTCCGGTGTCCTTAAGTTAGGTGGAGTGTTCCCAATTAGGCCAGGGACTTCTAAAGAACTTCTCATCTTTGCCTGCCCAATTAGGAGTAGGACATTAAAAAGCAAGTGAAAGAAATACAGTATCTATCTGATAACATCAAAGCACAAAACACAAAGGTTTAACATCAGTCATTCCCCCTGTCCCTTTCTCTCTTCCAAGCCAAGAGTGGCATAAACCACCCAAACTGGGCATCCTGCCTCAGGCTTCCAAATGCTAAGACTACAAACTTGTGGTCTGTCTGTCTGTCTGTCTGTCTGTACTGGAAACTGAGCTCAGACCTAGACAAGTGCTTTACAGCTGTGTTATATCCCTAGCTGTTTTTAACTATTTGAGACAGAATCTCCCCAAACTGGCCAGCTAGCCTTAAGTTTGGATCCTTTTGCCTCGGCCTCCTAATTAGCTAGTTTGTAGGTGTGTTCCACCTGACCTGGATTTTACAGGAGGATTTAAAGGGAATTTTAGATTCATGTTTGTCTTGTTTGGGGGCGGGGCATCTCACTCTTGTCCCTGGCTAGCTTTGAACTCAAGAGAGACATCTTTTCTCTGCCTCCTCAGTGCTGGGATTAAAGGTACATACACACCATTACACCAGTCTATGTTTCAGGGATTTTGTTGTTGTTATTATTGTTGTTGTTGTCTTTTTAAATCTCAAAAAGGAAACAGGTTTTTGTTTGTTCCTTCCACCTCTAAGGAGTTTTTTTTATATATATATATATATATATATATATATATATATATATATATATATATATAAGTGAAACGGGGAAACATCAGTTTCTAGACTATCTCACAAAAGAAGTACACTCTATTGGGAGTTTCCTAGAGACCTCACCCTCCATGTCTGTGAACACCAGTCCATGACCCTGGCACTGAGGCTGAAATAGAATGATTGCCTTGAGTTTGAGGTCAGCTGGGCCACAGAGCTAGCTAGTCTCTCTCTCTCTCTCTCTCTCTCTCTCTCTCTCTCTCTCTCTCACACACACACACACACACACACACACACAGAGACAGAGACAGAGGCCACAAAAAATCTACAAACACTGTGGGCAAGCCCACAGTCTGATTATGTACTCTCATGAGCTATTGCCATTAAGAGCCAGAAAGCAGCTCCTTCTCTTTAACTCTGACAACACTGCTTCCCAACAGCCACATTCTCTCCTGATGGTCCTTGTCCAGTGGGCTGAGCTGAAGAAAAGCGAGGAAGACATGCTTTGTGCAAGGAATGGACAGTGCTGTCTTCATCCTGGAACCAGAAGATCACTATACTGAATGACCTGAGTTTATTTATTCTTACATAGGGAGATATTTATGCCTCTCAGATATTCTCCCAAACGGTGGAAGGGTATGTTATAATATCGATTTAGGTTAGAAGGACAGCCTCCCTCCAATTTCAAAACAGGAACCACGTGATCATAAGTACACTGTGACTGCCTTGTATGTAGTCTTTATGGGTTTTAAAAGCATAGATCTGTGACTACACAGATCCCATAAATCTAGGCATTTGCCATCCACTATGCTTGCAGCAGAGATTGAGAAATCAGCTGTCAGCAATCACCCCAGGGGCTGGGGAGTCTTGGTGACGTAAGCACTTTTCTTCATTGGGTTAAATTTAGGAGAAAAGTACAATTTGCTGAGTTGGTGTTCTATATGGCAACAAGCCAGTTTTCCTTTTCATATGTTGCTTGCCCCGGGGTATGTTTCTGAGGTACATGGAATTCATTTCCACTGTAGGAGACGCCCGCCGGCATAGGAGAGAAACATGAATGAGACAGGATGCTGGGATTAGCTATTTGCTATGAAGTCCAAAAGAGTATAAGAGACAGTGGAGGCTAGGGATCACAAATGTGCATGCATTTAAGCAGGCATTCCCTGGAAGCAAGCAGATTTTCTTGATTTTTTTCACGAAACAGATTGCTGGAAGATCAAGGGTGGGAAAGTTTGTTTGAGGTGCCTGCACTCTCTGAATCGCCAGGCCAGTGGGATTTCAGACAGAAGGGCAAACCCACAGTCTGATTATGTACTCTCATGAGGTTGACAGAAATGACCAACAGAAGCACATAGGAATATTTGGGACTGTGGGGACAAAAGATTTCAGAAAGACCTCCTTTCTACGCTGAGGTCTAAATATAATGACAGATTTCAGGTGCAAGAGTCAGGATAAGGGCAGGCAGGGTGTGCTGTGCTGGGGATCAAGGACGAGGAAGCATTTATGCAAACAGAGATAGGCTGTGCATTCCAGATATAGTGTAATTCAATATGCACAAGCCACATGCAGGTGGGAAGAGAGAGAGGAGTGGGGTGGTTAAAAGCCGGAGGAAGGGAGGGAGGGAGGGAGGGAAGGAGGGGCAGGAGGAGGCTAAAGGCAAACAGTCAGAGCCAGGTGTGGTAAGGCGTGGCCTGTAATACTATCCCTTGGGAGATAGAGACTGGAGGGTCATGAGTTCTAGAAATTTCAATAAGGCAGGTGATAGAGGACGCTCTGCTTGTAGCACTAGTAGGAAGGATGGAAGTGGATGGAATTAGGAAGTAAAATTAAGGTAACTTGTTACGTATCAGATGATGTGGCTAAGGAGAATATGGTGAACCCTATACTCCAGATGTCTGTGGAGTATATGTGACTGTTCTCTGGGAAGGACCAGGGGACCTGCACTAATTTTGATGGTCTGAGTGACTGCCTTGTGAAGGGAATCTGGAACTTGTGAGTTTGGTAAACATATTCCCTAGATGGTTCTGGTCTATGTCTGCCCATAGCTCTCCAACCTACCGTCTTTTGGGAAGAGAATGTTCTGGTTTTGTTTTTTAAGATTTTACTTTATGTGTACTAATGTCATACATGAGTATGCATACCACGTGTATGCCTGATCCTTCTGGGGACCAGAAGAGGGTGTTAAAACCCTGGAACTGGAGTTACAGTTGTGAGCTGTCATGTGGGTGCTAAGAACCAAACCAGGTCCTCTGCAAGAGTAATAAGCACTCCTAACCTCTGAGCCATCATCTCTCTAGCTTCCAAATGTTTCTATGTGGGTTTTGTGATGGAGGATTACACCCAGGGCCTCACACTGCTAGGTACGTGCTTATCATTGCGCTCCACCCTTTGACTTGACTCCAGAGCTCTTTTCTTAAATGAAGTTCACCGGGATTGAAGTTATAACTCAATGTGTTGGAGGGATGAGACATGCAGCAATGAATATTCTGTTATCGTTATCCATATGAGCAAAATTGCTGGATTTGTCTTGTTTTTGTTGCTGTGATAAGACAGCATGAACAGCAAATTAGGGAAGACTTTATGTGGGGCTTACAGTTTCTGAGGGTCAGAGCCCATGATGGCTGAGTGGAGGTAGTTAGCTACCACGGAGAGCTTACACCTTGATCTGAAGTGGGAGAAGGTGTGGAATTCTCAAAGCCACGCCCAGTGGCACACTCCTCCCACAAGCCCACCCCTCCTAATCCTCTGGGACCAAGTATTCACACAATCAGTCAGTGAAGGCCACTCTCACTCAGACCATTCATAATTAGGATAGCAGAATTTTAAAATCACACCTAGTCTGACTTATAAACATTGTTGAATTTTGGAAATTGGTAGACTCCAACTCACCAATTAATTGTTCAAAGTTTGAACATCAGCAATTCTGAATGTTATGAGGAAGGGCAATAGATGATAGTCGGGCTGTATTATTTATTCTCTGAAGAGATGTTTCATTCACCTGACTGTGATTTGAGGCAGATGTGATTATTCCTACGGTATAATTGGGCTTCATTCCAAATTAGATGACTCCGATTGTGTTAATGTAGCAGAGACCCCTTGTGGGTGGACTGACTCTGTCACAGGGATCATCGAAGATCAGAAAGCACAAGTGTTTACATTATGATTCACAGCAGTAACGACATTACAGCTATGGAGTAGCAATGAAAAGAATTTTATGGTCGGGGGCCAGCACAACATGAGGAACTGTATTAAAGGGTTGTAGCATTAGGAAGATTGAGGACCACTGCTCTAGGGAGTAGCTCACAGGATCCTAGAGATGTCTGGAACCAAGCATTTTATCTGCAGTAGTAGGATGTGACATCAGTCCCCTTCAGGAGGGGGTCATGTGCTGGAGGCTTAGCCCCAGCTTGTGATATTGGGTCTAGTTTCACCCCGGCGTCTTTTACTTTCTTCTTTTGGTATATTCTGAAGTGAGCTATTTTGTTCTACCTCATGATTTCTGTCAGGATGATATTCTACTGTATCATTCACAAGCCCAGGAAGAATGAAGCCATTAGCTTCATCTGCTGAGACTGTGAGCCGATTCGTCCTCCTGTATATTTCTTTCTTGAATATGTATGTTCTCATCATGACTAAGAGCAGCTAATACAATACCTCGTATATCATAATGGTCCTTTCATATGTCGTAAGCTTGTTTCTGAATGTACTGTGTCAGGGCCACAGGGTACCAGAATTAGTAGACTTCTTCAAGCCCAGGGGCATCCTTGCCATCACTGTTTGGTTTGGTCTCACTTTGTAGCCCAGGCAGCCTCAGACAGCAGTCTGTCTCCTGAGTGCTGAGATTATATGCTTGCACCATGCCCAGCATCCTTCATCAGAGTGATAGATGGTCTGATAACCTACAGGACTTACTGGTGAGACCATACACACCGTGGACCCGATGGATAAAAGGATGACAACTGACAATGCTCAGGAGGGACCAAGCCAGCAAAGATTGTATCACACTTATCAGAACAGCACATACTTTGTAATCTCAGAACTTGAGAGACTGAGGCAGGGGCATCATTGTAGGTTTCAGGCCAGCCTGGGTACCATAGTGAGATCCTGCTCTCAAAAGAAACAAAATATTTAGCCGGGCGGTGGTGGCGCACGCCTTTAATCCCAGCACTTGGGAGGCAGAGACAGGCGGATTTCTGAGTTCGAGGCCAGCCTGGTCTACAGAGTGAGTTCCAGGACAGCCAGGGCTACACAGAGAAACCCTGTCTCGAAAAACCAAAAAAAAAAAAAAAAAAAACAAAATATTTAAACTATTTTATTTCTGGACTTTTCCTTTTAATATCTTTCATCAACTATGGGCCAATGAACTTGTGGACACTACTCTAGTGGATTCCAGGGTTACAAGAGAAGATTTCTGTGATTTTTAAAGATGATCAAACTGTAATTCAGTTTTAAAGTCTCGGCATCTACTTAAGTATTTTTTAATCCATAAGCCTCATCTATATATTTAGAGCCCCGATCCTTCCAAAATCTATGCAAGATAATGATAGCACTGAAAAATTCAGCCTCATTAGAAATAAGTATTTCATAGTAGTCAATATGCTTTTACCTCCCAACTTTTTTGGAGAGCTAACTTATACAGACTTCCCTGTTATTTCATTTTCAAACAGATTGCATTCCAAAAATGCATTTAAGGGTTGGCTCTTTGGAAGATAAGATACATTTTTTTTTTCTTTCAGAAACACTGTTATGTGTTTTCAGGCTAGGGCACAAAATCAAGTCCATCTCGGCTGGGTACTCATTTGAATCCTGGGTCCTAGAAACATTGCAAGATGGAGTGGAATTCGGGAGGCTGACACAGGAGATTTGTTCTGAGTGCAAAGATAGCCCATGCTAAACAGTAAGGCCAAATCTCAAAAACAAACAAACAACAACAAAAAATCCAAATGGTCAAATACAATAACAAAGACAGTAGCATGCAGGGTTTCACCTCCACCTTCTATATAACAAGGAAAAGTCTAGACGATGTACAGTCAGTCTTAGCTGAGGACTTTCCCAAGATGCCTCCAATGGCGCAGCTGTCTCGATGCCTCTCCCCACCAGGGTCTGCTGTACTATCGAAATAACCATGAAGTCTGTAACCCTTTCTTCCCTAATCAAGTGCCAATATGCCTTTAGAGTAGCTATCTCCTTTTTCCTTTGTGTGTGGGTGTGTGTCTGTGGTGTGCACGCCACTGAGCAGAGCACTAGTGGAGATCAGAAAACAACTTGGGGAAATCAGCTCTTCATCCTGGGGTCTGAACTCAGGTCAGCAGGCTTGGCAGTAAATGCCTTTGCCCAACGAGTCATCTCAGCCCCAAATTATCACCTTCCAATTGAAACAGTGATAGCAGTATTAGGAGACTAATGGATTCCAAATATTTGCAGAGCTCTATCTTTTAAAAAAAATACCTCGAACGGGGTGGAGGTGCCACACACCTTTAATTTCAGTGCTGGGAAGGCAGAGGCAGGAGATCTCTGAGTTTGAGGCTAGCCTGATCTATAGAGTGAGTTCCAGGACTACACAGAGAGACCCTGTCTTGAGTCCCTTCTCCCAGTCTTACTTTTATTTAGTCTGTCTTTGTTTTATTTATTTATTTTTGAGCCAGTGGTGTGACAGAGCCCAGGCTGGCTTTGAACTCACCACGTAGTGAGGGTGGCCTTGATCTTCCAGAGTGCTGAAAGCATAGTCATGGCACCAGGCCTGACTCTGACCTTTACTGTGTCGAATGAGGACAGCAACCATTGTTAACACGCCTATAATTCTATAAAAGTGTTAATGTGCCTTTGAAGCTGTAAGGAACCACTGTTTTCTAACAGAAGAGGAAACTAGGGCTCAGAAAAGGGAAGTACATGTTTTTCTTAGGGTCTCTGTGGCATGGTGGTCACAGGTCAGCCAGGTTCAGACTGAGCCGCCTCAGCATCCAGGCCTCTGTGTCCCTCTCCCTCTGAGGTTCAGAAGCCACCAGAGCGTCACATTCAATGGCAGGCTCTGTAACCACAGCTCAGAGGAGCACCAGGATGCAGGATGAGCTCGGGGCCATCATCCCAAGAAATCCACTTCTGTAGGAATTTTAGGTGTGTCTTCTCTTGGGCTGGGCTGGGGAACTGGGGATGGGGGTGTGTGTGTTTGCTATGGCAACACTTGATATCAACTTGAGATCTGGCCAGAAGGGGAATAAGGAAGAGTCTAGAATAAATGGAAATTAAGTCAGTTGTGCCCCAGGCCTTCATCTCTGCAATGGGAGGGGGGAGGCAGAGGATCAGGAATTCAAGGTCACCTTCAGATACTTTGCCAAATTGAGGACAATCTAAACTACATGAGTGTAACCCTGCTTCCAAAGACAAAGAAAACAACAACAACAACAAAAATGAAAAGGAAGAAAGAAAAGAGAAAATGATTAAGTAGAAAGAACCCAGTAGAACTCAGGGCAGACCCCAGTAGTGATGCCACAATGAAGCATTGGAATGGGGGTCCATTTCCTGCTAACAGTCAAGGGATTATTCCCATCCTTAGCACCAGCGAGGAAGGCTAAAGGAAGGTGTGACTCAAGAAGCCATGGTTTACCACCTTGGATGGGCTCAGAGGAGATGTGATGGCTAATTCTATAAGCCCAATCTAAGTGTGTCTATGGAGGCAAACCCTTTATGGCCAGTCTGAGCCTGGTTCGGAGACCTCCCTGTTTCCTGGTGTCTCACCAAACTCGCTTAGTGACTCTCCTCTAAGGCCTTCCTGCTTAGGTGCAGAAAGTTGGTGCTCAAGGCAAGGCTCAGGTCTGAGAAGGAAGTGCTGAGGAGACCTCTACACACCAGAATATCCAAACCATGAGTCTTCCGGCAGATAGTTATTTGCCGTCTTTAAGAAGTCCTCAAAAAACAAAACAGAATAAGACAAAACAGAAGCCTCCGCAGGGCAGGAACAGAGCCAAACTGTTTGTTAGTTCCCTGGGAAAAATTTTAAAGTATTATCAAGCAAATGTTTGTCAAAACCTGGTCTGTCCAAAACCAGAAAACATACTCGTGACTGCAAGGCAGGTTTTAGATCACTGTGTTTCTAAAAGCTGAGTCACCAGATCCTGTGGCGGCAAAGTGGGGGTTCTTGTGAGGTGGGGGAGGGTTTTTTTTAAATGGCGATAAGTCTATCAGACCTGGGCTGGAGAAGATCTTAGCAGTGAAAATACAATTCTAATTACTTCAAAAAAAGACAGGCAGGCCTGCCAGTTAGCAGATAGGAGAGAACTTGTCATTATTCGGGGTGATTGGATCTGTTTGAAATTCAGAACCTCAACAAAGAATGAATGTTAGGGTTAACCGAGAACAAAAAAGCTGGGCGTGTTGCCTTACCTGCAATCTTGGGGTGCTTAGTGAGACCCTTTCATATGCAGAATAAAACCAAACCAAACCAATACAAAGCAACAACGGTGGCTGTAACTCATTAGCTTCTCTTTTGTTTGGTTGGCTTTGACCTGCTTAGAACTCTTATTAACCAGGCTGGCCTCGAATGAACAGTGATCTGCCTGCCTCTGCCTCCCTCCCTTCCATGCCTGGCCTGACTCGTTGACTTCTTTGAAGCCCATGGTTATTAAGTGGTAAGAATGTGATTAGATCTCCCAAGTCCACCCCGAGAAAAGTAACAAGAACCACAGATCAATTGAAAAAAGCAGTCCACAGCCAGGTGTGCCTGAAGGGCTGTGTTGGGGGAACTGTGGAGGAATCTGAATGAATGAATGAATGAATGGATGAATGAATGAGTAGTACCGGAAAAAAATGTGTGCAGAATAAATGACGGAAAACAATAGGATAATTTACACCTAAAGTATTACTGAAGGAAATGGGTGGGTTAACAAACTGAGGACCCTGATTAAAGGTATTTGTCCATGAATGCAACAAAGGCTGAGCCATTAGGAGGGTCCAGTCCCTAAATTGCATTTATTATCAATCATGTATATTGTCAGTATCTCTACTAAATATTAGTAATTGCTACACTAGAAAGGCAAAACGAACAGAAGTGGCCCAGTCCTTCTTGGTCCCCAATCAGTCGTGCTACTTTGGAGATGGCAGGTCTAGAGCATTCTGTTACAGTCATTTCAGATGTGTGGCTCCAAAACGCATTCACTTACTATTGAGACATTGTCACACAGTATAACTGAGGCTGGCTTGGATCTTGCTAAGTAGCCCAGGCTGGCCTTGAGCTCCTGCTCCTCCTGTCTTGGCCTCCTAAGCACAGTGATTAATATAATCACTAGAAGTGACTTAACTGTTAGGTATTTATTGTTTATTTATATGTGCCACACTTATTAAAGTATTGTTTATTTCATTGACTATGTGTGTCTAGGGGGTAGGTCTTGGGCAGGGAGAGCTCAGAGAACATTGTAGAAGTCAGTTCTCTTTTACCTTGGCAGGTCCCAAAGATTGAACTCAGATCCTCAGGCTTGGCAGCAAGCACCATTGTCTGCTGAACCATCTCACTGACCTATTGATTTATATTGTTTTTTTTTAAGCCACAGTCTTACTATGTAGGCCTGGCTGACTTTGAACTCCCAGAGATCTCCAATGGTTAAGATTATAGGCTGTGCCCTACACCCAACTATGATTGTTATCTTACGAATGTTACCTCCACTATAGTAGAAGACTCTTTAAATGGAAAGGTTTTGGAAGTGGGGCCTCACACCTGTAATCTCAGCACTCAGGAAACTGAGGCTGGAGGTCTGCCAGGAGTTCCAGGCCATCCTGGAGCTGTAACATTTTTTGTTTGTTTGTTTGTTTGTTTGTTTGTGACATGAGTCTCTCAGGCTGGCCTTGAAGTAGCTGTGTAGTCTCAGATGGTCTTGAACTCTTGATCTTTCTGCTTCCACCTCCCATGGGGCAGGCTGACAGGTAAACTCTACAGAGCCCAGTTTACATGGTGCTGAGAATCAAGGCTTCATGCAGGCAGGCTAGGGACCATTGAGCTGTGTTCCTAGCCCTCTCCTGGAACTTTTAAAAGGCAGCCAGACTCTTTAATTAGTTTCCAAACACTATTACTTTTGCTGTTGTTGTTGACTGCTAAGCGGAATCAAGTGTTTTCTGAGGCTCAGCCAGGAGAGGATGACAGATAAGAGAACTCTTGCAGTGACGTTTGGAACAGCATGCAACCATGCAGATTAACAATCACCCAATTTCCAGGAGCTAAAAATAGAGATGGGTAATTGGGCCAAATGAGTGAGTGAGCATGTTGACAGAGCCATGACCTCTAAGATTTTCTTTCCTGTGACTTATAAACTGAGCAAAAACGTTTTCTCCTCTCTCACAGGGATTGACATTACTAGAATGGGTCCAAAGCCTCTAGCAGGATTAAGATTCAATGCCTGATTTTACATTTCTTTTCTTTTTCTTTTATTCCTGCTTTAATTTTTTTTTTTTTTTTAAGTTGAATTGGGTTTTAGAAGGTCTCAGGTAGCCCAGGCTTGCCTCAAACTTGATATGAGTAACGTGCTTACCACACAACTATGAAGACCCAGGTTCAAGTCCCCAGGGCTCAGAAAGCCAGACATGGTTGTGGACTTCTGCAGTTCCAGTGCTCCTACATGGGAGGTGGAAACAGGGAAATGCCCAGAAGCTCTTGGGCTAACTAATGCCATGGAGAACAATGAAGAGATGTTAAACAGGGGGAAGGCAAGAATAGGCACTGACGTTTGTCCTCTGATGTTCACATATGCACCATGACACATGCAGACTTACATTTATATATGTGCACATACTATACATGTGCACGTGCGCATATACACACACACACACACACACAAATAAAAATAAAACAACAGCAAGGGCTGCTAAGACAGCTCACTGAAAGAAGCTTGCCATCCACGTGATTTCATTTGATCTCTCAGATCCACATGGTAAAAGGTGAACTGACTCCTAAACGTTACCCTCTGACATATGTGTGCTGTGTGTGGCAAGCATGAAAAAAAAATAGCCAATAAGAAAACCAGGCAAGTAAATGAGGATATATTTCTAAAAGACAAATACACACAGTCTAGGGAAATGCAAGGGAATGGTGGGTGCTGAAGTAGAGGAAGGAGGACAAAAGATGGCTCAGCAGTGAAGAGCACTTGGGTCCAGAGGACCCAAGTTCGATTCCTAGCACCCACAGGGCAGTTCACAATGGACTCTTAAGTCCAGTTCCAAGGGATCCAGACATATATGCAGACAAGATAGCCATGCCATAAAATAATAAAGTAAAAAGAAAAATTTTAAAACAGTGGCTAGAAAGGAGGATGGGCATGAATAAATCATGATTATATACGCGTATGGAAATGTCACAATGAAGCCCATGAATCAGTATAATTAACATGCACTAGTAATTATAACACATGTACATGTGTACAATTTACATACGATTTTAGTGATTAGATTGGAAACAGGAAAGAAAGCCCATGCAGGTGCACAGAGCACAGAGTTCTTCCTTCTCATCTAGGCAGCCATGAGGAGCAGGGACACTTACTTTATACAATGGTATTAAGAAGTATTGCTTGGGGCTGGAGAGATGGCTCAATGGTTACAAACAAGAAGACATGGGTTCCATTTCCAGCACCTTCATACCAATGCGTTAAGTAAATAAATGAATAAATAAATGAGAAATATCTCTTGAGAGACTGGAGATACTGCTCATCAGTACAAAGCACTTGCTCAGTTCAGTTCCTAGTGCCTGCATGCTGGCTCACAAACACCTGCAACTCTGATGTAGAGGCTCTCACACCTTCTTCTGGCCTCTATGAGCACAAGGTATATAAATGGTGCACATATGTGCACACAAAACTCACACACAGAAGATAACAATAAGTAAATCTTTGAAAGCAACATTGAATCATCATTATTATTTGAAGTTCACGACAGGGATTTAGGATCAATAATACATGGAAATTTTTACTTTAGTCTGTTAGATATACTTAACTAAGATAAACTGCTTTTCCAAAAATCTGACTACTAACACAGAATCCAAGTATAGAACAGAAATATATAAAGATTATATGAAAAATTCAGGGCCAGAAGTGGTAGCACTTAATCTCAGCACTTGGAAAGTAGAGGCAGGCAGATCTCTATGAGTTCAAAGCTAGAGCACTTCACACCATTACTGTACCAGTGAGCATGTCTTGTATGACAGATTGATAGTCTAAGTACTCAGATGAGACCCTGTCTTTAAAAGAAAAAAGTCCACGTCAATCATAGTGGTAACACACGTAATCCTCACACTTGGAAGGCAGAGGCAAGGAGGTACATTGTGCAAATTTGATGTTATCCTGGTCCACATAATGAGTTCTAGGCTAGCCAGTGTTATAGAACACGATTCTGTCTTTAAAACAACAAGACAGATGGGTGGAGGAAGGAAGCGAGAGAGAGGGAGCGAGGGAGAGACTGCTTTAGCACAGTTCTGATGATCCTGAAAGCGAACCATGCAAATACAACATCTAGCTAGCCACAAACACTGCAGCTTACAGAGGGATGTGGAGAAAGTGGAAGAGATTCACCAGGGAGTCACGGACAAGATTAAAGGGGTAGAGAAATAGGAGTTGGAGATTATTTAGCCCAAGCTAGAAGACTGCTAGGTTTCTTAATGACAGTATTGGAGCACAGGAAGGGCTGTTACACACAAAAGGAAAAGAACAGCTGCTTTTTCTTCAAGGCAGAACGGAAGAAGCAGGCTCAGAAGTATGGAAGGCGGGACTCAGATATAAAAGGGGACATTTGACATGATTATCAGATGTGGAATGACCCCAGGGATTCCTGTCTCACCGTTTCCTTATGCAACTCTCTCTCAGATGTTTAAGTTCTCTATTGATGGGGCTGGATGGTGGTTCAGCTGTAGATTGCTTGCCTAACATGTGCAAGGTCCAGTGTTTAAGCTCTAGTACTGCAGAGGAATCAAGGTCTGTCTCTTTCCACTTTGCGTGTTTCCCTTTGTTTATTCATCTCCTCTGATTTTAATGACTTGCTATACGTTAGTAATTTCCAAAATGTGTCAAAAAATCCCCAGTCCAGCATGAGACAGAGACCCCGTCTCAACAAACAAACAAACGAACATGCTGAGCAGCTGGCTTTTGTTTCTTACTTCTTCTATGATGACATCATAGGTGACACTTTGGTCTTCAATGTCACTCCCCATTTTATATGATGGCCTGGAGTTTCCAAGCTGTTATGTTGATTCCTTGCTCGCACATGTCCCAATACTTACTTCTCTTCAATATTCAGCCTCTGAATTATCCAGTGCCGGCTTGTGTCACTACAAATGGGGCTTCACCTACTTGGTCACACTCAGGTCCTTAGGGCTCTTGCGTCTTTTCTTTCTTTTTCTTTTCCTTCCCTCCCTCCCTCCTTCCTTCCCTCCCTCACTTCCTTCCCTCCCTCCCTCCCTCCTTTCCTTTTTCCCTCCCTCCCTCCTTCCCTCCCTCCCTCCTTCCCTCCCTCCCTCTTTCTCTCCCTCACTTCCTTCCTTCCTTCCTCCCTCCTTCCCTCCTTCTTCCCTCCCTTTCTCCTTTCCTTCCTTTCCCTCCCTCCCTCCTTCCCTTCCCTTCCCTCCTCCCTCCCTTGCTTTTTTTTTTGAGACAGGGTTTCCCTATGTATCCTTGTCTGTCCTTAAACTCACTCTGTAGACCAGGCTGGCCTTGAATCCAGAGATACCCACCTGGCTCAGTCTCCTGAGTGACGAGATGAAAAGTATATGCGACCATACCACACACGTCTCTTGCCCTTTTCAAACGGCTGTTGTCATTTCATCTGTGGTAAATCCTATGCTTCCTCTGACCTTACAAAGTTAGAACGATGCTCTTCAATAAATGCTTGTGAATTTCTACAAAAGCATCTTGAGGAGTCTCGTATTTTGTTTTGTATGTGTTTCACACTTCACACTCAATAACTACCCATTTATAAAACATGTTTACTTTTGGACATATGGTTTCTGTTTCTTTATTAATTTGCTTATGAACAGAATCTAAGGACCAACCATCAACAATTGTATTACCAGGCTGGGTATGGAGGTGCACATTTTAATCCCATCAGAGACAAGAGTATTCCTGTGAATTTGAAGGCCATCCTGCTCTACATAAGGAGTTGCAGGATAGCTAAGCCTAGGTACAGAGATCCTGCCTCAAAAAAATTTGTATCACTTTGGGTAGAATCGTTTAAGTGAAAATAGTTGTAGGGGTTATGGGATGTGAGAAGGTAGGAGGCAGAGCTAACAAAAATGAATGTACAGAAGAGTCATATGGAAACCTATGATTTTGTAAGCTTTTAAAAATATAATTTTTCCAAAGAGAATTTGAATCCTTGTACAGATTAATAACACTGCTCCCAGAAGCCATAAATTGTAAATAAAAATCCCAGTGCCTGATGTGGGACACCTCTTTGTGAGTTGTTGGTCAGGGAGGCTCAGAGGTACCCCAAATATTGCATGC
Organism: Mastomys natalensis; assembly: GCA_021653895.1. Lineage (NCBI taxonomy): Eukaryota > Metazoa > Chordata > Mammalia > Rodentia > Muridae > Mastomys > Mastomys natalensis. The sequence goes on from JAJTUV010000062.1 coordinate 1,394,648, forward strand.
TATTGGCTTTGTTCTTGGTTCCTCACTAGAACATTTGATAAGTAGACACTGAAGACACTACATAGTGGTTGAAAGAATCAGGTTGGAACTACTTGTGCCAGAATGAGAGATGGCTGCTGGGGAAGGAAGGCATTTCCAGTCTTACCCATCTATGAAGCCTGTGGCTCCAAGGCCAGTCTGCGAGGCATTAGTGGCATGACTGTATGGGGGTAAACAATGGGCTTATGATGGGACTGTAGACCCACTCACAGGTGGAATCCATACTTGGTACTACTAAAGTGGTCCAAAGTCCATGGCTGGGGAGGTCACAGGCCTAGGAAGGAATCTACTACTACTGTTTTGCTACCTATACATTTTTGTGTTTATTCATAGATTAGTGCTGCTTTGAGCCTTGACCAAAGAAACTTGTGCTTGTAGTGAGCAAAGGTTAATTGCAGAGACTCATAACTATTCAAAGCACTGTGAATAAGTGACTTTTGAGTGTTTATCCTGATAAAGGACATTATCGCTACCCTCACATCCACACAAAGCCCAGGGAATATCACAGAAGAAAGAGCTGGAAGAATGCTGTGAAAGACTGTCCTCTGGAGATGACATGATCCGTGTCCTCCTGAACTCCGAGCATCAGTAGTTACCTACACAAGACCAACAACATTCTATTATGGATCCAGATCTCTGAGTTCAAGGCTAGCCTGGTCTACAGAGCCAGATCTAGGATAGCCAGGACTATACAGAGAAACCCTATTAGAAGAAAAAAAAGTGGCATAACCAGACTATGTTTATGACACTCAGTTAAGTCTTCTGCTCACCTGTCCCCTTCCCAGCTGCTCAGGCATTTCCTACAGCCCAGTACCTTCCATAACGGCTCTTTCTAATACTGTTAGTTACCTACATGTGCCGAGTCTCCCACTCAGTCCATGTGGCATCTCTATGAAGCAGATCAGTATTCTCATCTGAGCATTTAGTAATCTCACCCCTTGTATGTAGACAACCTATATACATGTATATAATGTAGCTAACACATGTAGTATATTATGTATTGTATGTATGTATTTCCTATGTGTGTATATATTTCACGTATGTATTTCCTATGGGTGGTAGTCTACATATCTTTTTAAGTGTCTCACAATGACTTCAAAGTCAGATTACCAAATGTGAATCTCGAATTTTCACATCCTCAACATTTCATCTTCATGCTACCTGTTTCAGAGAATAATCTCAGAGATGTAAGAATTAAGTGCAATGGAATTTAATTTCTTAAATCTCCACATCCAGATTTGTCAGTTTTGTCCCTTTTTATCTTTATCAAACTGGTCTAAGTGCTCATTACCTAAGAGCCTCTATAGTTCTCAACCTGTGGTCATGACCCATGACCCTTTGGGATTGAATGACCCTTTCACAGGGGTCAAATATCATATATCCTGCATCAGATATTTACATTATGATTCATAACAGTAGCAAAATTACACTTATGAAGTAGCAACAAATATACTTTTATGGTTGGGAGTCACTATAACATGAGGATTAAAGGATGTATTAAAGGATTGCAGCATTAGGAAGGTTTAGAACCACTGGTCCACAGCCTTTGGTCCTTTGAAGTGGAAACTTAAGGGTTTTTTGGAGAGTCAGTTGTGTCAGGTAGTGTTTTTCTGGGCAAACACATGAAGGAGTGTTGTCCTGAAGTGGACACAGGTGAAAGACTAAGACAGACCCGTGAAGGAATGTTTCACTAAAGCGGACACAGGAGAAAGGACGATCTGCTAAAGCAAGCACGTGAAAGGACATGTGATGAAGGATTCTCTGCTAACAACTCGCATATATTCGTCTGCCTTACATTGTGTAGTTGAGCTTCATTTGTTGGGACTCCATAGAGAGAAATGCATCAAAAAAAAAAAAACAATTTTTTCGTGGTGTGCTGCAGTTTCTTGCTGCTTCTGAGAACTCAGGCTGATTGCCAGAGTGATAGCAGCTGAGAAAGATGCGTGATGTTTGGAGGGAGTATCAACATGACTCCATGGACAGTGACAGATGCTGAACTTGGCTTGCTTATATAGCTAAATGCTTGTACCCAACTGGACTGCTGGTGGATCCGTGAGGTGTGAACTGAGCTGCCACTGCTAACCTGTGAACTGAACTGCTATTTTCAGACAATACGGATAGGATTGTTCCAAAGAACCTTTCTAAACAGGTCCACTTCCCCACATAATTTCCACTACCTCTGATGGGTAGTGGGCTACAAAGGAGGTTTCATTTAAGAACTATGATTAAAAGTAGATTTTGAAAAAAATTAAAGTTACAGTCCTTGTCTTACCTCTCTCTCTCTCTCTCTCTCTTCTCTCTCTCTCTCTCTCTCTCTCTCATATGAGGAGGGTAGAGGGGGTGAGAGAGAGAGAAAGGAGGGAGAGGGAGGGAGGAGATGCATGGCCTCCTGAGTACCCAGATTTCTTAACCATTATTTGTTGGAAATAAACAAGTGAGACAAGGTGTCTACAGTGACTACAGTTCCCTATAGTGTGAGATCCTGACTTTTAAAAAGAGGATAAATATGCATATTTGCTACAGAGTCACCTTGTGTCACTTTCTTCATCTCAGATAGTGTTTCCCTCAAATGTAGCCATTTGGGCTTGCTTTCTACCCTTCAGCCAGAGGTGACACATTCCTCTAAAACCCTGGAGACACTTTTCTCCTCTTCTTCACAGCGATTAACAGTAATCATTCTTCCCCTTAAGATTTGTGTTCCTAGAAAGTCATCTTGATGACCTCAGAGAATTTTATTTCACTATTTTCTCTGGTACATTCTAGTTCTAGTCTAGTCTAGTCTAGTCTAGTCTAGTCTATTCCTCACCTCTCCCATTCTCCCAAAACTCTCTGCTCTCTTCACTCTTGACCTGTCTTAGGGTTTCTACTGCTTTGATGAAACACCACAACCAAAAAGCAAGGTGGGGAGGAAAGGGTTTATTTGGCCTACACTTTTACATTGCTGGTCATCACTGTAGGAAGTCAGGACAGGAACTCAAATAGGGCAGGATCCTGGAGGCGGGAGCTGATGCAGAGGCTATGGAGGCCTGCTGCTTACAGGCTTGTTTCACATAGCTTTCTCAGCCTGCTTTCTTAGAGAACCCAGGATCACCAGCCCAGGATGGCACCATTCACCAAGGGCTGGGCCCTTCCCTTATTGATCAGTAATTGAGGAAATGCCCAACAGCTGGATTTCATGAAGGCATTTCCTCAACTGAGGCTCCTTCCTCTCTGATGACTTAATTTGTATCAAGTTGACACATAACTAGGCTCCTCTTCCTTCTCCTCTTACATCTGTTCTGGTGATTGTCAACATATCACATTAGGCTGTGGGTTGGATTTTTGGGTTGTTTGTTTTGTTTTGAGAGCAAAGATTGATTTATCCTTTTACTATCTTGACTATTTTAACTGACACATTAATGTAAAATCTTTGGGGTACAGAGTGCCACTGCATAAGGCCACATGTCAGACCAGGGTACCTGATCTGTCCCTCATCTGGATCCTGTCTATTCCGACTCACCATTGATGTGTATGTGACAGAAGATCTGACAAACTACTTAGATATGTGGGCTAAATGAATTATGGTGTTTACCAGGCCCTGAGCTAATGCTTTACCAGCATTATCTCATTAAATCTTCACAATGAACTTAGGAGCTTGCTCTTATTCTATTATTAGCCCCATTTTACAAATGAAGAAGCCAGTATCCAGAGTTACTAAGTAACCTGCCCCTAGGCATCAAACTGTGTGTGGGTGACTTGTGCCTATCCCCTGGAGGTGACTTACAAGATGTTCATTTGCCAACTAAAGTGACATCAAACATGAGATTTCCAAATCGTGACCCCAACAAAACATCTTTTGAGCAAACCTGAAAGCATGATATGGGAGAACCAACAATAGAATCGGGGCTGTTGGTAGCAAGAAGGCAAGACCTGAATTGTACTTGTTCAGTGAGCCTGGGCATTCCACAGGCTGGTGAGGCATGGTAACTTTGCATAACTCACCTCTGACTGTGACTGGCCTGGACAAATAGGGCAAGAAGCCTAGGAAGCCAAAAGAAAGACTTGCTTCTCGTTTCAGGAGCAGGAAAACAACATGCCTGTCTCTCTTCAGTTGGCCATCCCTACCATTCGGCTATTGCTGCTGACCTAAGAGAGTAAGTAGCATGTCTATAGCAAAGCTGTCGAAGGTTGGCTCACTCTGAGGTCTGCAACAGTTCAGAGCAGTTTATACAAAGGTGCCTGGGAACATTTTTTTCTATTATTCTTGCCTGCCCAGGTGCAGCATTGCCCTGTTTTGGTTTTGTTTTCCTTTCCAGACAGGGTTTCACTGTGCAGGCCGAGCTACTGTCAAACTTGAGATTGTACGCCTCAGTCTCCTGAGTGCTGGCATCGTAAGGGTGCACCACTGTGCCAGGCAGTACACAGAAGTTCTTCGTGTCTTGCTGGGAGAGGAAGGTCTAAATGTTTGGAGGGGAACCTAAGGTTGGCTGGCCATGAAGAACGCCACCTTTGTTTATTGGGAGTTGGATTAGGGACTGTAGATAGATATTATTCTTGTTCAGTTATCACTATGCATGAAATTGTTTAATTATATTTAAATAGCTTACAAAATTGCTGGTTTTCATATGGTTAATATACCTCCCCTTCAGACAGGACTTGAATTCTGTATGTAGCTAAAATGACCTTGAACACTGACTTTACTGCCTCTATTTCCTAAATGTACCACATTAAGGACTTTTGAAGTGCCTCTGCGATCTTATGAAATCATTGTTGTTTTGATTGTTGAGCTGGGATAATAGCTCAGTGGAAGGGGCTTGTCTAGTGTGTGTGAGTCGCTAGGTTAAATAGTAACACACACACACCGAGTAAATAAAAATAGAAAAGAGAAAAAGAGACGGGACTAGAGAATCCTCAGTGTCCCCATGAGGCAGAGGCTGGTGGAGACAATCCAAGTACCATAGTGTCTCTAGCTTCTTGGGCAGAACTGTAAGGGATGGGGGGTAACTATCTTATTCCTCTAAGGTCTCAGATCTGCAGCTCAGGAATGGCCCTCTAAAGTGGGTAGGATGGTTGTATTTTAAATATGTGAGATTCGTAAATACTATCCCAAATGAAGCAAATTTAGAAGAAACATTGCTTCACTACTTTTCAAATCGACAAACATGTCAAGGCAACATACCTTGTTTGCAAAGGAACTGTCTTCTGGTAGGTGAAGCCCCACCCAGGCCAAGTTAAAAATTTAATTGCTGGGCAATCGCCTGAGAAGTGTGAGGGAGACAGGTGTGAGCAAGGACTGATGGAGTCGGTCCTGTATTTAAAACCCTTTCCGTTTCCTCTTTTCATCTTCCCAGGGAAAACGAGCCAGAGCCTTTGCTGTTGTGTTTCGGTCTGAACCCAAGGCTTGGGCACCTAACCTCCAACCCAAACCCTAATTAGTTTCTGTTTCACCTCCAATCTTTCTCCTATATTGCAAGTATACTGACCTCCAAAACATTTGCTTACGCTTGAAATAAACTGTATTTTCATGTACTACTCTTGTATCTAACAACTCAGCCTCAAGGCTTTCTTTCTGAAGTGGGTGCAGTAACTCATGCCTGTAATCCCACCATTTAGCAGGCTGAGGCAGGAGGATTGCTCTGAATTCAAGCATGCTACACAGTAAAGTTCGGGTTGGTCTGAGTTACAGAGAGGAACCTGTCTCCAAACAAAAGGGGGTGGGGAGGCTAGCAGAAACCAAACCAATAACCAAAGAGTATGCATGGCTAGACGTAGGCCCCCTATACATATTTAGCAGATGTGCAGCTTGGTCTTCACATAGCCCTAACGATTGGAGCAGGGGCTGTATCTGACCCTGTTGAGAGCCTTTGGATCCCTTTCCTATAGCTGGGCTGCCTTGTTTGGCCTTAGTGGGAGAGAATGTGCTTAGTCCTACTGTGACTTAATGTACCAGGATGGGTTGGTACCTGTCCTGAGGAGGAGAGGGGGTACTGGGTGTGTGTAAGGGTGAGATTGGGACGAGAGGAGGGAGGGGCACTGCCATCAGGCTGTAAAGTGAATAAGCAAATTAATGGAGAAAAAAAGAGTATTTCGTTTTTCAAGCCACTAGCAGCAGTCCATGTTTCCATAGCAACTTGTACATAAGTCTATTAACATTTAACCTTCATAATTATTTTTGTTGCTGGAGATGGAAGCCAGAATCTCCAGGATAGGAAAGTGCTCTTATCACTGAGCTAGCTCTGTCATTACGAATTTGGATGTCCTTCCTCAGTAAAGCTCGAGTTTCTAGAGAGCTGGGACAGTCTTATTTATTAATTCCTTAAGGACAACACCAGCATTCGTTTGTTTATTGTGGAAGGGAGCACACACATACAGAGAGGACAGCTTGTAGAAGCTGGTTCTTTCCTTCCAACATATGGGTCCTGGGATGGAATTCAGGTCACCAGCCCTAAATCCTAACTTTTGATGCACAGTCGACAGAGCTCAGAAAATGCCTTTAAGTGATTTGATGACTGAGCTCTGTGGTGAGCAAGCTGCTTCTACTTCTCACTAAGTCCAAAACATTTTGTTGTATAAACTGTTTTCCCTAGCTGAACACAGTGGCGCATGCCTTTAATCCCAGCACTTAGGCACTCAGGCAGGTAGATCTTGGTGAGTTTGAAACCAGTTTGGTTTACAGAGCAAGAAAAACCAACCAACTAACCAAACACAACAACAGACCTTGTTCTGAAGCCAGTGTTCTGTCAGGGTTTGGAATTTGTGAACTTACAAGTAAACAAAAAAAAATTAAGCAAAGGACGGGGTACGTCCTCATCGTACACGGGCACTGGAGAGACAGGGACAAGAAAACTAGGAATTGAAAGTCTCCCTTGGCTACATAGTTCAAGGCCAGCCTGGGCTACATGAGACCTTGTCTAAAATAATAAACTAATAAATAAAATCATATAATTATAGCTGTGTTTGGTTTTTTTTGGGCCCCTTTATTCAATTCTATTTGTCTTCGTGTCTGTTTTGTGGGGTGCCACACTGGAGTTTTTAGTTCGTTGGTTTGTTTTACTGTGGGTCTGTAAGATGACTGGAGAACGGGCACTGGAAAGCTCTTTCTGCTTAGGATGGCTTTGGAAGGCAGCAGCTTACGACACAGCTCAGGCTAGCCTTGGGCCTCAGCCTCCATGTATCACCAAACCTTGACCAGTATGTTTTCAAAGTATAGAATTTCCTTTTTATGTGTGTGTATGTGTGCAGTATTTTTTTTTTTTTTTTTTTTAGATCTAAACATTATTCTTAACATTATAGGGTAACAGGAGTTACCCTATTTAGTATGAAAGACACCTATCAAGCTGTTGAATTAACTTGGGTAGGAAGCCTAGGCCCAAGTCTTCTCGTGGTTCTCGTCACCATGAGTCATCCTCCCCGCGTCCAAGTGTTCACACCTGGGCTTTATGAAGCTAAGTGGTTCGCACTTAAGAACGCATGAGCAACAGGAATTGGTGTGACTTGTGTAGCTACCGAGAAGCAAGCTTAATGACCCAGGCAACCCGTCAGTAAAGAAATCTTAGGATTCGGCCACTCAGTGAACAGAAACCGATAGTGTAGCCAAACATGGTGGTTTGTTCCTGTGATCGCAGTGCTGGGCAGGATGCGGCAAGAAGAGCTTGAGCTTGAGGCAGCTTAAGATACAGGATGAGCACATAACAAGCTGTAGTGAGGATCAGCGTTTTCACCAAAGACATAAGTGTCAAACAGGTTCAGAGGTTCAGTCCCTTGTCCTCATAGTAAAAACACAGTAGCTTACAGACAGACTTGGTGCTACAGAAGTACTTGAGAGTTCTACATCAGGATCCACAGACAGCAGGGGGAGAGAGCCACTGGGCTGGACTGAGCTGGACTTGGGCTTTTGAAACATCAAAGCTCACCCCCAGTGACACACTTCTTCCTACAAGGCCACACCTCCTAGTCCTTCTCAATACTGCCACTCTCTGATGACTAAGTATTCAAATATATGAACCGATGGGAGTCATGCTTATTCAAACCACCACAAACTGTCTGTCCACTGTTCTCATCTTATCTGTTTATATAAAAATTCACATTGTAATCTACTTTTACATAATGCATATACATATCCCTTTCCTCCGAGAATACAGTGAACCTTGTGGTTAAATACAAAGAAAACTGAAATCATATGATGTTTGGCTTAGCATTAATTTTTTAAAGATTTATTTTATGTGTATATTTTGTCTGGATGTTTGTATGTATACCATGTGCATATCTATTGCCTGTGAAGGTCATAAGACAGTGTCAGATCTCATGGAACTGGACTTATGCATGGCTGTAAGCCAACATGTGGGTGCTAGGAATTGAACCCAGGTCTTCTGGAGAAGCAGTCAGTGTTTATATCCATTAAGCCATCTCTCCAGCGCCAACATTAACTAACTTTTAATTTTGTAATTAACAATTGTGTAGCCTGGCGGTGGTGGTGCACGCCTTTAATCCTAGCATTTGGGAGGCAGAGGCACTGAGTGGATCTTAGGGTTTGAGGTTAGCCTGGTCTACAGAGTGGGTTCTGGGTCATCAAATTTGCAAAAAGAGGCTTTTACTTCTTCAGCTATCTCTTTGACTCTTTAATCCCAACAATTAAAACTGAAAACATGAATCCACAGATAAGGCGCTAACTGTGTATATGCACAGAGGTCTTCTGTTGTCTTGAAGCGGGTCATCCACAGTTGGCCATCCTCCTGCCTCAACTTCCCAAAGGCTGGAATTACTGACATATTCTACCTTGTCTGGCTCTTTAAAAAAACATTTTGATATGTCAGCCACAGAAAATAATGAAAATTTTGAGAGGTTTAAGACATGAAGGGATGAGGGTCCTGTGTGGCTGGGATGTAGAATCATATTTGCATTTTGAAAAGATTACTAGCTTCTGAAGAGAGTGAATTAAAAGCCAGGGCTAGAAGAGAACATTGGATGTTTCCTGAAAATGTGCGAGTAAACGCAAGCATTTGCAAGGTAAGTGATGCTTTCCGTGAATAAAGAACTCTCTCAGGAGAGAGACACTATTGTTTTAGTTTTGCCTCTTTTACGTGTCCGAGTGAAGGGGAACAGGGTAGAGCTGGTTCCTAACTAGTGAGAAAAGGAAGAAACAGTACCTTTCCCCCAAAAAGTCCTTGGAGAATTATTGATTACTAGGGTAAGTGTTAACCTTCTCTTCCAAAACGAGTGCAGAGTGCATTCAATTGTAATGTAGCTCCATGGCGGAGCATCTGTCTTGTCCAAGAGGCACCTGTTACATCTGTTTATCCATCCTTCCATAAAATAGTTTCTTTGAAAACTCAACTTCTAATCCCACACCACTTGGGAATCTGAGGCAGGAATGCTGAGAGTTCAAAAGCCAATCAAAGTTACAGAAATAGACTGTAAACAAAACGCCCCATGAATAAAACCACAAAAGAATATGAAAGACAAAGCCAAATTTGACGGTAGTGTGTTGGTAGTGTGTGTAGTCCTGGCACATGGGGACCTAAAGCAGGAGATTAAATACCTTGAGGCCTGTCTGAGATACAGAGTAGAGCCGATCAGACTCCTGTCACGCTTGGCTTCACAAGTGGACTTAGCCAATCAGCGCAGTTGGTTACTACATATGCTCAAGGCAGAGGCTCCTGATTTTGTTTTGTTATTTTTGTTTGTGGGTTTTTTTTGTTGGTTGGTTGGTTTTGTTTTTTTCGAAACGGGGTTTCTCTGTGTAGCCTGGCTGTCTGGACTCACTCTGTAGACCAGGCTGGCCTCGAACTCAGAAATCCGCCTGCCTCTGCCTCCTAAGTACTGGATTAAGGCGTGTGCCATCCCTCTCCCACCGGCAACACCACTATATTTTTTTAAAAAGGTATTTTGTTAAGATTTTGTTTATGGTCCGGGCAGTGGTGGTGCACGCCTTTAATCCCAGCACTTGGGAGGCAGAGGCAGGCAGCGATTTCTGAGTTCGAGGCCAGCCTGGTCTACAGAGTGAGTTCCAGGACAGCCAGGGCTACACAGAGAACCCTGTCTCGAAAAACCAAAAAAAAAAAAAAAAAAAAAAAAAGATTTTATTAGTGTGTCTCACCTGAGTGCAGGTGGCTCATTGGCTCCCCTGCTGGAATTGCAGGCAGCTGTGAGGCACCCACGTGGGTACTGAGGGCTGCAGTCTTGTCTTCTGGGAGAGTAGGGACACTGGGTCGCTCCTGCCTCATGAACACTTCTTGATCTCCTGATCTTGGAATATGATATATGAATTTTGAGTTGACACAAGTGTCCAGACCATGGTACTCATTTTTTGTAACTTTCTTTTGTTTTTTTGTTTTGTTTTTGTTTTTTTGAGACAGGGTTTCTCTTTGTAGCCCTGGCTGTCCTGGAACTCACTCTGTAGACCAGGCTGGCCTCAAACTCAAGAGATCTGCCTACCTCTGCTTCCCAAGTGCTGAGATTAAAGGCGTGCACTACCACCGCCCGGCTTAAAGCATCAATATTTTTTCTCTTTTCTTCTTTCTTTTCTTTTCTTTCTTTTTTTTTTTTTTTGGTTTTTCGAGACAGGGTTTCTCTGTATAACCTTGGCTGTCCTGGAACTCACTCTGTAGACCAGGCTGGCCTCGAACTCAGAAATCTGCCTGTCTCTGCCTCCCAAGTGCTGGGATTAAAGGCGTGAGCCACCACTGCCCGGCTCTGGCATAAATTTCTAATACAATCTTTTGCATGTTTTTATTCTATTCGTGGTTTCTATTTACTTAGAGTTTGTACTTTAGTCTGAGACAGGGTCTCACAGTCCAGGCTGACTTTGAAGTCACTTGGCTTTGAATTTCCTCCTACCTCTAGTGTCCAAGTGCTAGGATTACATACCTGCATCACCACGCCTGCCTTAATATTTGTGTTTTAAAACTGACTTACAATGCTTCTTTGTAAATCCGTGATCCAGCTTTTGTCATATGTGTATATACACAAGACTTCTCTTTCCCTGCTGTTTATGATTAAAAACAAAAAACCCACCACATTTTCCTTTAGGGGGCTGTGCAGAAAGCTTGTTGGTTTTTATGGGGCAGAATGTTTTCTTGTTATTTGGAGACACCCTCCGTAACCTCTACTGGCCTTGAGAGCTTGCAACAGGTCTCCTGTCTCAACCCCCAAGGTGTGGTGGATTATCAGAGCTTTCCTAGAAGAGCTGAGTGTGGTGGTTAGGGTGTGTTAGGTGTGCTTGCAATTCCTATGCTGAGGCAGGCAAACCCCTGGGGCTTACTGACCAGCCACCCTATCCTACTTTGTGAATTCCAGGCCAGTAAAACAAACAAAAAAAATAAAACGCTCAAAACCAAACCAGGGGCCACTAAGCCTGAGCTCAATCATTTGTCAAAAGAACCCACTCTCAACAGGCTGCCCTTTGACCTCCAAACACTCCCTGTGGCACACACATGAATCTTACGTAAAAAATAGGATGTGTATATGAACACACACATACACACATTCTCTCAGGGTAGAGGTAGGGAGGGAACACGTTTGTGTGTGTATTTGAAAAATATATGTATACACATAATATATGTATATAATGTATGTCTAATTCAATATTCTTGAAAGAGTAACTTTTAGATAAAAGGCATATATATATATATGTATATATATATAATTATATATAATATATATATATATACACACACACATATATATATTCTTATTTTTAGCATTTATGATAGGGAAACAGGAGCTTGGGAATGTAGGTCATTTGGTTGGTAGGATAGATAGGCCCTGGGCTCTATTTCCAGCACCACAAAAGTAAATAAGTAAATAAAACATTACACACAGTGTTGTTCTTTCAAGGGTGTTTGTTAAAAAGTTGTTTAAATGTTGACTGGTCATGGTGGGACAAGTCTTGGGCTAGTAATTGGAAGGTATAGGCTGGAGGATCAGGACTTCAAAGTCTTCAACGGCTAACCTGGGCTACTTGAGGTCGTACCTTAAAAAAAAAAAATAGGTTGTTTATAATGGGGGAAAATTGGCAGAAACATAAATAAAAACAATAAAACAATGCCCTGGTTATGTCAACCATGCATATCCACATAGGGTAAGATGAGTGATTCAAATGACCCAGGGTATCTAGTGATATTAAAATGCATGAATTGCTAAAAAATGAGATAGGATCCAACTCACGAATATCAAAACTGGAGTGCTGTGTATAGATATACTACTTTCATAATATTGATTCTGGGTACTGGAAATAGTGGGTGAGACTTTTCTTTTTTCCTACAACTGTATTTGAACAATAAAGTTTAATTTTTAATGTAGCTACTAAAAGCAATGTATCTTATAATTTTATTGATATAACATTGTGTACAAAGTTTGGCTTTGACAGGAAGAAATCACCCTAACTGAAAATATTCTCTAGAGTCAGGCACACCTTGAATGTTTGATCCTCCTGCCTCTGCCTCCTAAGGACTAGGGTTATACAAGCGAGCCACCTTATGTGGCTCTAATTCAACCTTCTTTGAAAGAATAACTTATCCTTAGATAAGAAAGAGAGAAGAGTCAACGGAAAAGTTTACTAAAGAAGATTGTGAGGAAAGACATCATAAACTCTTTCTCGAAGTCTTATTCTTTGCTTGATTTTCCAGGCCAGGCCTATTTCACAGAAGCAGCATGGGCCACTGTTTCTAAAGCATAACAGGCAAAGTCCTGAGCGGCAAAAGCCCTCCAGGCACTCAAGGACAGTTGGTCTGGCCAGGGCTCAGCTGAGCCAGGTCGAGGCATTAATTCCCATCAGTCCCCCAGGAATAGCATGAAGCATCACCTCTAGAAGTTTTACAAAATTTAAGTGAAATTAGGGGACAGATTGCTTGGGATTGCCCCATTCTTCAGGGGTTCCCCTGGTAAGCATCAGGGGGGATTCCCTTAAATATGGCAGAACCCTAACAGTAAGTATGGGGGCTACAGGGGAGAGCCGGTTCCTGCTTGTTAGTTGGAGACTGGAAGTGGTGGGGGAATTCCTAAACACTCCAATTACAAAGAAGGAGAGCCCCTTGGTAGTCACAGTTCCCTTGGCACAGGGCATTTGGTGGCAGAGACCTGTTTCTGATTCCTTCAAGGTTTCTGATTTCTTTCAGGTTTTAGAGACAGACAACTGAAACACACACACAACACACACACACAACACACCACCCCGACTCCTCTCACCACTACCGTTTGGCTATTAATTATTTCAATGGTCATAGAATTTAATTTACATACACAAATCTAGTATTGCTATTTATTTTTTCTTTGGAGACTGGAGGTCCTGGGTGCACCGCTGGCCTCAAACTTAACATAGCTAAGGACGAATGTGAGTCTTCCTTTCCTTCCCAAGTTCAGAGTCACAGGTCCATGTTAGCATGCCTGGTCTATGAAGTCCTGGGATCTAACCAAGGGCATGGCTCATGCTACATAAGCACTACACCAAATCTGCCAATGCACTCTGACCCTACTGTCATTTACATTATTTTTATATGTGTGTTGGGGGCACGTTGTCTGTGGAGAACAGAAGAGGCAACTGGATTCCCTGAAGACAGAGTGACAGGTGAGCCACCCAGGACCTCCCCTCCCCCAGTATCATTCATTCTTAGTTAGCTCATGTTTAAAAATAATTACAGAAAGAAGACAATGTGGAAATTATTTTATTTAAACATTTGTCCATTAATTTACTTTTTGAGATTGGATCTTGTGTAGCTTAGGCTGGTCTAAAGCCTGTTAAATAACAGAGGCTAGTTTGATCTGATCCTCCTGCCTCAGCTTCCTCCTCAGCACTGGATGGCCAGGCCGAAGTACGAGTGGATGACATGTGTACAGCTAGGGAGAGAACCCAAGTCCAACGCTTTCTGTGGTACAGCACTGCCATCAGTCTGCTCACTGACATCACGTCGTCTGTCATAGGTGACAAGTTTAGACAAGTCTGTATAAACTCAAGCTCACGTTAGAAACTCCAAACTCAACTCTAAATTGCCACCCACATACGTTTCAAACGTTCATCTGTGCTTAGTTCAATCAAAAGTGTTACGGTGACCCGACATGGGGCTCTCACCTTTAACCCTAGCCCTCGGCTGAGGCAGGAGTGCTGTCAATTACAGGCAACCTCATCTATACAGTGACTTCGAGGACAACCCGGGGTATAAACAAACCAAAAGTTTCATTGAGGTAAGCTGGGCGTGGTGACGGAACGAGGCTGAGAAGAATGAAACCAAGGCCGCCAGGCTACATAATAATGCTATCTCAAAAAAAGTGTTAGCAAATATTAGTTTATAACATGTGGAGGAAAACGTGCTTTAAATTTAAAAAATTGTATGCACGGGTGTTGTTCCCGACATATGTATGTCTGTACACCTTGTGTACCTGGTACCTGAGCATATTCCCTGTAGCTGCAGTTACGGGTAGTGAGCCACTATACACAGGCTCTAGGTCCTCAGAACACCCATCAATCCTAACTTTAAAACTTGAAAGAAAGATGAGAGACCACCGCTTATCAACTGCTCTCCCCACCCCACCCCCACCCCAAAAGGAAGCTTCAGGCGGGTGGATCTCTGTAGGTTCCAGGACAGCCAGGGCTAGTTTTTAAAAAAAGAAAATTAAGAAAGGAAGGGGGAAAAAAAGAAAAAGGAAAGAAAAGCCTGAAATAGGCTGGAATAGAAGAATTTTTAATTAATCTTGTGCAACATGGTGGTGCACACCTGTAATCCCAGTAATTCCAGAACTCCAGATACTGAAGCAAGGTCTCAGTGTGTATCCTTGGCTGACCTAAAATTAATGATGTAGACTAGGCTGGCCTAGCCCTGTTTCAAAGATCGCCCCCAATAAATAATAGATAAATCTATCTCACTTTGTGAATTAATGAGTCTAAATGTGCTAATGTTTTCCAAATAGAGCATAATTGCAAGGGGGCTGGGGGTGTGTGAGTTTAAGGGCCCTTAATTGGCAAGGCCTCTTTCTGAAAAGAAAAAAAAAAAAAAACCCCAAAAAACAAAAACTAGGCTAATAAAACTTCGGGAGGTTCATTTCCAGCTTAAACCGATGTAATCACTCTAAATTCCATACGCGATGCCAAGAGCTTTTCTCAAAGTCCTAAAAATTAATTCTCATCTGCACACCCTGTCTTCGGAGCTGCACTCTCTTCGCAGCCGCACGCGGCGCCCGCAGCAGCTGACTCCTCCCCGCTCGTGGGGAAAACCCTGCCTAATATTTATAACGCTATGACATACTGTAATACTCACAAGGTGGTTGTAGAAGTATAAACACGACTGGAGTTATCTGATTGGCTGCTGGTGATGTAACACCCATGTCAATACTTCCCAGTGAACGCACGTGTTCGACCTTTTATTTAAATTTCCATTTCATCACAGCAATAAGACACTCGGGGCGGTGCATTTTCTGTGAAACGATCGTCGCCCGGGGCCAGAGGTGCTGCCCAGTGTACACAATGCGCCCAAGGAGGTGTCCTCGCGAGGAAGGCACCGCCTGGTCCAGTCTTTTGTGAAGGAACAAAATAAGTTCACTTCCTCGGGCACGGCCACCCGGCCCCCGGCAGATGACAGGGCCCGGGCGCGCTCCCACTGCAGTTACTCCTGGAGTCCCAGGTGAAGTCGTGGCGAGAGCCGGGCGCGGTGCGCCGGGGCGCGCGGCGGCCAGGCGGCCCCTGACACCCGCCAGCTGTTTGTCCTGGCCGAGCCGGCCCCGCCCCGAGACCCCAGCCCGCGCCCCGCCCGCTTCCTTCCCGTGGCCGCACCCCCGCCCGCAGGCCCGAGAAGCCGGCCCCTTTCCGGGTCCCCGGGCGCCCCCAGCCCAGCCCAGCCCGGCCCAGCCCGCCCCCTCCCCCGGCCGGCCCCCACCCTCTCCCCCTCCAGCGGTTAAAGCTACCCCGGTGCATTGTGGGCGCACGGTCCGTTGTTCATTTGCCATTCGACCTCCGCCAGGGCCTGGTCGGACGGAAACGCTCCGCCGGCTTTATTGTCGGCTCGCTATGTGGCGGAGCCCGGCTGCTTAGCGCGCCTCTCGCGTCCGCGTCTCGGCAGCCGGCGGCGGCGGCGCGACTCCCCGAGGACGGAGATCTGTTGGCGGGCCGGTGTGTGCGCACAGCGCTGAAGCGGGGCAGCGGAGGGGCGCCCGCACTCCTCCTCAACTTCGAAGGCCGCACGCGCCCCGGCTCGCCGCTCCGCTGCCCGCCCACCTCTCCTCGCGGGACGCTGCCCGGAGCGCGGCGGGGCGGGGGTGAAGACGACGCGGCTGGGACAGCAGTAGCAGCAGCAGACGCGTGCGGCGGCCCGGGAGCGGGAGCGAGCGCGAGCCGGTGAGAGGGTGAGGCCGGGCCGGCGGGAGCGCAGCGCAGCGCCGGGGGCGGGGGCGCGGGTGAGACGTTGGGGGAGCCGCGGCGAGCGCGCGGGACGCGGCCCGAGCCCGGGCGCGAGCCGAGGCACCGGGCGGCGGCGGCGGCGGCGCGCGCCATGTCGTTCAGTGAAATGAACCGCAGGACGCTGGCGTTCCGAGGAGGCGGGTTGGTCACCGGCGGCGGCGGCGGCGGCGGCGGCGGCCCCACGAACAATAACGCTAGCGGGGAGGCCTCTTCTTGGCCTCCGCAGCCGCAGCCGCGACTGCCTGCGCTGCCCGCGCCGCAGCAGCCCAATGGGCGCGGGGCCGACGAGGAAATGGAATTGGAGGGCCTGGAGCCCCAGGACTCGGAGGCCTCCGCCGGGGCGGCCGCCGCCGAAGACGCCAAGGAGTTGCTGTTCCCTCAGGACACGGGCGGCCCCGCCTCGCTGGGCGGCGGCGCGGGGGGCCCACTGCTAGCGGAAAGGAACCGTCGGACTCTGGCCTTCCGCGGGGGAGGCGGCGGGGGTCTCGGCAACAATGGCAGCAGCCGAGGCCGCCCGGAGACCTCGGCGTGGCCCCTCAGGCATTTCAATGGGCGAGGGCCGGCGGCCGTGGATCCGGAGCAGGACGCGCTGGAGGGGAAGGAGTTGGTGCAGGACGGGGCGTCCCTGAGCTACAGCACCGAGGAGGAGGGGGCGAGCCCGGGCGATGGCAGTGGGGCGGAAGGCGGCAGCTGCAGCGGCAGCAGGCGGTCGGGAGGCGATGGCGGGGACGAAGCGGAGGGCAGCGGTGTGGGAGCTGGCGAAGGAGAGACTGTCCAGCACTTCCCGCTCGCGAGGCCCAAGTCCCTCATGCAGAAGCTCCAGTGCTCCTTCCAGACCTCTTGGCTCAAGGACTTCCCTTGGCTGCGGTACTCCAAGGATACTGGCCTTATGTTCTGCGGCTGGTGCCAAAAGACCCCGAGGATGGGGGCAGCGTGGACCTTCCCCAGGTGGGCATGATGAGCTTTCGCGAGGGACCCGCAACTACAAGAAAACCCTGCTCCTGAGGCACCACGTCTCCACCGAACACAAACTCCTCGAAGCCAACGCCCAGGTACCGTAGATCCAGCCCTTTCCTTCAGATCTTTTGGGAAAACATTTATCAGTGGGAAAGACTAAAACTAAAGCAAAGAAAGGGGGACAAAATTAAAATCCTCCGGGGGAAGGCGTCGTTCGGATCGCGAGAGGTTCGGGGAGCTTATGCGGAGGGGTTTGGAAAGCCTGGAAACAAAGTTTTTCCAAAGTTGTGGATGTACTGGGGAGGGGGCGGAACAGCAGTTTTTTTAATGACATCGCTGGGTTTATTTCTCATGAGTTAGGGTTTGTCTGTGAGATGGAATCCGATAGAGAGGCTGGGAGAGGTTGGAGATTTTAAGCATAGACTGACTTTCGGTCAAAACATTTTTTTTTTTAAGTCAGCGGAGATTTTAGAACAGTCCACTGCCTTGTGTTCGTGGACACTAAAGTGCTAGAAGTAGTCTGAAGAATGGATTAAACAGTTTCCTTAAGCTTCGGTGCTAGTGGCTGCCCACTCTCGCAAACTCTCATCAGGTCGAGGTAATGTGAAACATGAGAGGCGTATGCAAATGTGCAGGAAGTTAGCTGAATAACTGGATAATTTTACGATGGCCATCTCTCTTAAACTTCTTGAACTTTATACAGGCTCTTTTTTGGTAAAATCATTGTATATTTTAACTATTCTACTGATATTTCTCTTCTGAGAATCTCCGTATTATCTCTTTCAAAAACATGGTCGTGAATAGCTTATACGAACGGTGTTAATCTTAGCTTTGGAAATGTTCAGTGTGAAGTGATGTGGGCTTCATTTGCTCACTGACCAACCGTCAGTCCCTAGTCACAAAACAAGCCTACCTATGAGTTTTAATTCCTTTTTAAAAGTCCTACTCCAAAGACAGGAGCCTAACCATTTTGATAACCCTATTCAAGTCAAATAGATGTTGGTCAGTCCTGCTTTTTAGGACTCAGACAGCCTGTGGTGGTGGGTGGGATTCCTTCTTTTGTATTGCTGGCCACTCATTGATTTTCGGAAAGCGACTCTGGTCTTAGTGCCTCGCTGTGGAGTTTATGGAGCTATCCTGCTGCTCTGCACACTCGCACTGTAGTTTATTAGTCACACAAGTGACCCCGCTTAGCAGAAGCTTTAGTTTTTAAAAGCGAGGGGTTATTTTGTTTGATTGGTTTTCTTTTGCCCCTAGAAGGCAGGGAAATGGAGCTTGTTTGGGTTGAATTTTTTTATTTTCACAAATTTGCCTAAATCTTAGAAGGTCCCTCCCGACTTCTGTCCTCTCCAGGGTCTCTGGCTATCTCGGAACTCTTACTGTATAGACCAGGATGATTTCAAACACTCAGATCTGCCTGCCTCTGCCTCCTGAGTTCTGGGATTAAAGGTGCGTGCTACCACGCCTTATGAAGGTCACTTATTTTTAGGATATAAACCCAAAAAATTTAGTAAATTGCCTTAAACCCTGCATGACAGCCTGAGGCTAGTGCCTATAAAGAGTTTTGTAATGGGGAAAAAAAATGAGTTTTGAGCAAACCCAGGTCCAGATCTCAGCCTTTTGCATCACTACCTTTGGAGTTTGTCCTGGAAATTTGATAGGCCTGACATTTTGTTTGTTTGTGTGTTTTGTTTTTAGGTGTATTAGACTCATTTACATTATTCTGGAAAGTAAACTTGTTTTCCTTTTACAGAAGAGGCAGTTAAGTCATTAAAGGGTTAAGGCATTTCGGTCATTAAGAGTTAAGTTATAGATACCTGAAAGTATTTAGTAAGATGATAGAAGCTGTGGCTTGTGAAAATGGAAAGCTGAATTTTCCAAGTATTGGTATGTAAATATTTAGAAATTTATTTAAAAATTGGAATGACTTTTAAAATCTAGTATTTAGAATATTCTATTCTGTAGGCAAACATGAGTGGGACTAAAAATTAGCTGCCTAGTGATCCCTAACTCAGAGGAGGGGCCTAGTGATCCCTAACTCAGAGGAGGGGATTAGTTGGATAATCTCAGGGCCGACTAGTAAGAGTGTACCCTGCAGGTATGTACCCGGGTCTCCAGAGTTCAATCCTAGGTAAAAACTTTTTCTAAACTTGACTCTGAACTACCCCTTCCCAATTCCTGATGACATTGTCTTTTCTTGTGATCTAGGAGCCATCCCACTTTGTTTTTAAGACTTCTGTTAAATCCTAACCTTAAGGGGTTATATATTGGTTTCTTTGATTGAATTGTTAGGTGTTACCACTCTCACCTTTTCTCTTCATTTGTGACTAACCTTAGTTTGAGGAATAGCTTATTCTTCCAAGGAACACCTGAAAAACCTTTTTTCCTTGTTAATAGTGACAGGTTCCTAGCATGATTTCATTGGGGTGGGGGTGTGGTTTGTGGTTGTTGCTCTGTAGGCTTTGGTTACCTTTAGGAGGCAGTGTAACATTCACATTCTTGGCTCCAGGTCTTGGGTCTTAATCCTCTAACCATTATTTTTTTTATCATGCTTATTTTATTATAGATTACTCTTAGAAAAAGATTAAGATAGTGTCTTGTAGCCCTGGTTGGCCTCAAACATGCTTTGGTTCTCTTACCTGTTTCTCAAATGTTTGGACTACAGGCATGCCCACCACACCCAGCTGACGGTGTTAAATTGTGTTGGGTAGCTGATCTGGGATCTTACCCTGGATAGGCCAGTGCTCTCACTGCCAATCGTCATCCCCCACGCCAAAGATTTCCTGGTCCGTAGTTCATCAGTGTCAGCATTTACATTTTTTATCTTATTGCAACAGGATCTTGTGTAGCATGGGTTGACCTCAGAGTGTCTTTGTGTCCTCAACTTTGAAGCCATACTTTCCGAGACTCCGAGACTGAGACCCATAAGCCTGGATATTTTGAGTTTTTCTCACTATAATTGTAATTCAGTTTCACAGAATATCCTGTATTAGCTTCTTCATTTTAAAAATGAGTGAGGTAGAAGCTGAAGAGAGTGCTTGTTGCTCTTCAGAAGGTGAGGTTTGGTTGTCACCACGTGGTAGCGCACAGCCATCCATAACTGCAGTTGCCAGGGCATCCAGCAGGCACAAATGTGATGCATGTGTGTGTTCATACAGAGCATTTTAGCTTATGCCTGTAGTCCAGTACTGGGAAGTGGCAACATGATATCAGTAGTTCAAGGTCGTCTTCAGATAGATACCTGAGACACAGTGTTAAAATAAATAACATACTGTATGTGAGCTCTGAAATTCAGGCAAGAGTTGAGTTCGACCTAGGCTTGGTGTCACATTCTCTTAATCCCAGTGCTGCCTAAAGCTAAAAGCAGCAGGAGCTCAGATACAGAGCAGACATCAGCCAGGATTTACTCCCTCCTTTTCTCACACTTTTTTCTTTCCTTTGAGACAGGGTCTCACTGTGGCTCAGACTGACTTTGAATTCATGGTCACTCTGCCTCTACCTCCAGAGTTCCAAGGCTAGCAGTATGAAGAACTGCACACCACTGTGCATTCATAATTTTCCTTCCTTCCTTCCTTCCTTCCTTCCTTCCTTCCTTCCTTCCTTCCTTCCTCCCTCCCTCCCTCCCTCCCTCCCTCCCTCCCTCCCTCCCTCCCTCTCCGCTCCCTACCCCCCAGGGTTTCTCTATGTAGCTCTGGCTGTTCTGGAATTCTGTACACCAGACTGACCTCAGATCTGCCTCCTGTGTGCTGGGATTAAAGGTGTGTGTCAACATGTCCAGCTTTTCATTCATTTTAGTTTTTCCACAGAGGGAAGGATCAAATCCAAGGTCTCATTTATGCTAGGCAATCACTCTGCCACTGATCTGCACCTGAAAGCCTCCTTTTTCTATTAAAAGACCTTTTGTTATGTCACAAATTTTTAATTTCCCTTTTTATTATGTGTAGGTGTGTGTGTGTTGTGTATAGTAGGTCTGTCCATTTGAGTTGCAGGTGCCTGAGGAAGCCAGAGAAGCATGGGGTCCTGGGGCTTGTGAATCAGTCACTTGATGTGGGCAGTCAGAATGAAATGCCAATCCTTGGGAAACAGAAGCAGGTGCTGAGCCATCTTTTCAGTCTCTGTTGTGTTACTTTTAAAGACAGTATTTTACTGTGCTTTACAGCCTGGATTAGTAGCCAACAGAAGACCCAGTACCTCGATCTTGTAAGTGATAGGACTTCAAGCTTGTGCCATGCTGGGTAGTTTTTGTTCTTCAGTGTTTTGAGATAGGGTCTCTTTATATAGCCCTGGCTGCTCTGAAACTCATAGATGATCCTGGCCTTGAACTTCCAGAGATGTACCTCTCTGCCTCTCTCTTTCTCAGGAGTTCTTGAGAAAGGCATGTGCTGGATTTTTGAGAGTTAATACATTACTAAAGTTTACTTTTATTTCTTATTTTCTTGGTCAGGTACAGGAATTGAAAAGCTAAAGCCTCCTGCAAGCTGGTGAGAGCTTTACTATTGATCTGTATCTTTAGTGTCCCCACCCCCTTTTTACACAGAGGCACCGTTTCTCTATGTACCCCTGACAGATCTTCCTCTGCTTCCTGGAGCTGGAATTAAAGGTTGTCTGCCACCACCACCTGGCCTTTTCTTCCACCTTTTAAGACAGGACTTATCAGGTATTGCCTAGGCTGATCTGGAACTCTTATTCTGGAAGCCCTGGTAGGCCTTAACACTTGTGAGTGTCCTGGTTCAGTCTTCTGAGTTGCTGGAACTACAGACACGTTCCTTGCCCAGGACCACTTTGTATAAAAGTCCTTTCTTCTTTTCCTCCTCCTATTATTTTGTTTTGGTGGTAACCAAAAGCAAACAAACAAATAACAAAACTTGAGTACTTTCTTAACATTGATTTTCTTTTTTGAAGATAGGTTTTTGCATGATTTCCCAGACTTGTTGGAGCCTAAGCCTCTGGTCATCCTCTGCCTCTCCTCCATATTAATTGGAAGTCAGAGTATGTCAGTGTACTTGGATTCATTCAGGGCCTGTCTTTTTAACCAGACCTTAGTTGTTAAGGACTGCCCTCAAGGAGAAATGGTGCTTTGGTGGTGGGGTTGTTTGGGGCACAGTTTCTCATGACCTTATGATTATTTTAAGACGTGTGTGTGTGTGTGTGTGTGTGTGTGTGTGTGAGAGAGAGAGAGAGAGAGAATGTGTCGTTTGGTGGATGTTACTCTAAGTTGTGGGGTTTCCAAGGTACCATTAGCTGTCAGGTTTATGTGACAAGCACTTTTAACCAGCTTGGTGATGTCACTTCAAACTGTCCCTCTATTGCTGAGACTACAGACAGACATCACCATGCCTAGGGAAGAAATTTGTTTGAGGGAGGCTTTTTGATCCTAGGGCTCTGTGCATGCTAGCTAGTGGGGTGCCACTAGTGGGAGCACCCACAGTGGGAGGGAGGGATCTAAGGTCCTAAGAGAGGACCCTCCATTGGAAAGTAAGGCATTTGTTTGTCTGTATCCTCAGAGTCAGTTTCAAGAATTATCTCATTCAGAATTTGCCCATTTGGCCCAGAAAGATTTTTAAATTGCTTTAATTATAGTGATTACCACTGTAGCTTGGTTCAGACCACTTTCTACCCAATTGTGAAATTCTCAGAGCCCAAATCACTCATTCTGTCAACTCTCTGCAGTCTGCTAAGCCTACAACGTGCACCCAAATTATTATTATTGTAAGTTTAGTTAACCTTTCCAGAAATTAAACATGAATTCAACCCAGTGATGTGATTGAAATTACTAGTTGGAATCCGTTGATGTCAGGTGGAGGAGAGAGGTGAGGTAGGTCTGCCAGCCTTGCTTTGGAAACAGGAAGTCCCAAAGGTTAGTTGGTGTTTACTCTGGCTTGGTTGGCTAGTTTTTAACAACTTAGAAAGGATCCTGAAAGTCTTTTTTGTTGTGTTCTGTGTGCACATTTGTGGTATGTATACAAGCCTGAGAACATGCGTGCTATGCAGCATGTGAATGGACACAAATAGTTAACGGCATTTTAAGTAGGGAAGAATCAAATGTATATGTGTTCCTCTTTAGAAACATCAGCATAATGCATATGTGGGTTTAGAATTTGAGGAGAAAACTTGTAAAAAAGATCTATATTTGAGGCTGGGTGCCGGTGGCATGGCAGCACATGCCTTTAATTCCAGCATTTGGAAGGCAGAGGCGGTCTGTCTCAGAGTTTGAGGCCAGCCTGGTCTACAGAGCAAGTTCCAGGACAGCCAGGGCTACACACACATACACACACACACACACACACAGAGAGAGAGAGAGAGAGAGAGAGAGAGAGAGAGAGAGAGAGAGAGAGAGAGACATAAAACCAAGGATTACAATCACTTGAAATTCAACTCCACAGTTATCAAAAAGAATTAGAATTTTTTATGGTGGATGTGGTATTGTATAACTCGAATCTTCTACCACATAGGCAGAGATAGGCTAATCTGAGTTGGTCTACATAGTAGATTCCAGGCCAGCTAGGGCTATGTAGTGAGACCCTGCCTTAAAGAAAACCAGAGACAACAGAAGTAGAATTTCTAGGGCCATAAAAGAGAATATCATCAACACACAGGGCACTATAATAGAGATGGTAGACTGCAGAGGAGAGCTGTGTCTACTTTTTTTTTTTTTTAATCTACTATTAAATGTGTTAACACCAGTAGAAGATGTGATTATATTTGCTATGACCTTTTGTCCTCACATTCTAGAAATTAAATTTGATTTTTAAATTTGGAAGCAGAAATTTTATATCTCTATACTGTTCTTAGTGAGTTCTTGAAACAAAAGCAATACTGATTTTTATGTACTTAGGTTCACATACTGATATTTGTTGACAATGTCTTTTCTGCTGATTATCATAGGCAAAATTCTGAGTAAGAAGGAAAAAGTGGTTTTTACACTAAGTATTTTTCTATTGTTGCTAATGGATTGATAAGCTATGGTCAAGTTTGTATTACTTCCCAACTAAGGTTAGCTTTACTCCTTCACCTCAGAGGCTTGTTACATACATACTTGCCTAGTGGTTTACAAGTTGGAGTATAGTTCTCCAAGATGGAATGGTAAAAGACAATAACTCTTTGTCATCTCTCCCATGTCTCGTCACTTAAGTTACATTAATAGAACTTTATTTCAGGCTTGGTCTCATCGCCCAGTAACATCCATCTCCCCTAGTTTTAAGGTCTTTGATTCCTCCAAAAACCTTCACATCACACTCCCCCTTTGTAAATAAGGCATCATGTAATGTAGTAAAGCCTGTCTGACTTTAATTCAATTTGTTCTTCTATGACTTAACAGTTTTTTGTGTGTATTTGTCTGCATGTACCACAGGCATTCCTCATAAACTGAGTTCAGAAATATGGTGTCTCCTGGAACTAGAGTTACATACAGACCACTGAGACATGATATGGATACTAGGAACTCAACCTAGTTCTTCTCTGCAAGAGCAGTAAATGCTCTTCACTTCTGAGCTATCTCTCCAGCCCCTGAACTCAAATTATTTGTCACTGCTGATTTTGAACTAATGGTCTTTCTGTTTCTACCACCCCAGTGACTGAGTTGCAGGTGCATATCGTTGTGCTGGTTTTATGCAGTGCTGTGGATCAAGCACAGGATACAGGACTTGATGCATGCCATACAAGCACTCTACCAATTAAGCTACTAGGCTAAAACTGTGAACAGTTGGTTCCCAGCTGGTCACAGCATTTCTTTTCTTTTTTTTTTTTTTGGTTTTTCCGAGACAGAGTTTCTCTGTGTAGCCCTGGCTGTACTGGAACTCACTCTGTAGACCAGGCTGGCCTCGAACTCAGAAATCCGCCTGCCTCTGCCTCCCAAGTGCTGGGATTAAAGGCGTGCGGCACCACCGCCTGGCTTGATCACAGCATTTCTTGTCTTCATTCTCTGGTATTGATTGCTCTTCACATTGCTGCCATAGTTCTCTCTCTTCAGCCAATCCAATGTACCTTTTGTTATCTACACCTACACGAGCGCGCGCGCAACACACACACACACACACACACACAGACACACACACAGTCTATTTGTCTCTTTCACACTTATAATTAAGTTCTATAAG
This sequence comes from Mastomys natalensis, assembly GCA_021653895.1. Classification (NCBI taxonomy): domain Eukaryota; kingdom Metazoa; phylum Chordata; class Mammalia; order Rodentia; family Muridae; genus Mastomys; species Mastomys natalensis. The sequence goes on from JAJTUV010000062.1 coordinate 1,420,103, forward strand.
GCATCTATAACAGTGGCTCTTGTCCTTTTTGAAAGATAGCTTTTATTTATTTGTGTGGCACTACGAATTGAGGCTAGGGTTATCATAGGCAAACATTTCAGCTCTTTTAATTACCTTTCCATTTAAAAGACAGGGATGTGTCAGGCATAGTGGCATATGCCTTTAGTTCCAGCACTTAGGCAGAGGCAGGCTTATTTTTGTGAGTTCCAGGATAGCCAGAGCTGCATTGAGAAACCAAAACTGATAGGGCTTGAACTTGAGATCCTCCTGCTTTAGCTTCCCTGTCACTGCCACCATTATAAGCCTTTGTCATCAGGCTCAGCTCTATTATTTAATTTATTGTGGTCCTTCTATATATAGCTCAGAATGGCCTTGACCTTGTTGTTTTGTTCATATCCTAGGTGTTAGGATTACAGGCATGTGTCATTGTGAGTGGAAGTGCTGCTTGTGTATAAATCTGATGGAAGTGAGGGCTGTTTGTTTACTTGTGGGGAATGTCTTAAGTGTTTGTTTGTGCTTTATGGACACTGGGGTCACCTTGCAGTTCTTTATGAATCTAGACTTTTAAGGATGCTAACAGACCATCTTGGCTATCTTTTTAAAATGGTATCTCATTTGTTTAGAATGTTTAGCCTCCTACCCTATTAATCTCTTATCTTTAAAGCATCTCTGTCCCCACAGGGAAATTGGAATAGACACCAGCTATTAGCATATAGACCTGAATCATTTAACATTTTGTCTCTAATACAAAGATTTGTTTAAAGGAATTTCTTAATTTACTTGATTCAGCAAATAATGTCTTTATTTGCTATGTCTATTTAGTTGTTTTGCAAAACATCTTCACATCTCTTTGAAGAGGGCATATATTCATGGCCTTATTTTGAAGGGCTTTTATTTTTTCCTTTAAAAATATTTACCTTATGTGTATACATGTTTTGCCTGCATTTATGTATATGAACAACATGTATGCCTGGTACCCAGGGAGGCAAGAAAGAGAGGGTATTGAATACCCTGGGACTGGAATTATAGAAATACATAGTGAGACCCCCATCCACAAAGGGAAAGTAGAGTCCACAGGTGGAGGTGGTTATATCTAATTACTGCAGCCATCATAAAGCTGCATCACTGGGTCCTACATTTTCTGAAGTGGTTCCACCAAATTATGTAATTATGTTGCATTTGTCACACAAGATGTCCTTATTTTTAAAAATAACTTAGTCAAAAGCCTACCCACAACATACCCATACTATACAAATCAAACACTATGTAACCACCATTTTTTTCTTATTACAACTATAGAATAACACCAATATCTGCTATTACAAATACCACCAGTAATTCTTTTCTCACAACTTACTGAAGGACTAAGCTGTGTATAACAGCTATTAAGAAAGTCCTTTACCAAGCTGGAGAGATGGCTCAATATGGTTTGGAACATTTGCTGCTCTTACAGGGGTGCCGGGAGGGTGGGGAACCCAGGTTCACCTTCCTAGCACTTACACATTGGCTCAATTGTATATTCCAGACTGTCCTCCAAAGTGAACTTCCTGCCTTGGCTTTCCAAAGTCTGTGATTACAGGTCTCCATATCATACTGCTTGTTATTTAAACTTTAGGTAGTTGTTTACTTTTAAATCCTAATTCACTGCTTCCACAGACCCTTCATAGAAGTGCTGCCATATTTTGAAAGATGTTCTTCCAAGGGCTCATGCCTGTTTTACTGCAATATCTACAAGTAGAACTCAGAAGCAAACAAATGAACCTGCTTGTTAGCTAGGTATAAAGTATACACACCATAGTTTAAAGCTAGGTCTGTACCTAGTTTCCTACTGTCTGTGAAGAGCTTTAGCAAGGCAATGAATTTTATTCAAAGGACGCAGGCTTTATCAGGTCAGTGTGATTGGTTCTTTTCATAGAAAGTTATGTTATAACTTTATGGGCATTTTTAGAATTGTCATTCTGCATTTTCATAAGTCTTTTGCTAAATATCTTGAAATTTTGTAACATGGCCTATATCAGATCTATGTTTTAAAAAGTAGCCTCTTAGGACTGGGGTAGTTCTCATGCGTATTCTTTGCCAGGGAGAGGGAAAGAAAAGGGAAGGGAGAGACACAATGAAGCAAAAGCGGTTTCCTCCCTTCACACTGTCTTACTGAGCTGCCTCAGGAGTGCTGGGGTTAAAGGTTTCATTATACCACGCATGCTCCAGCTATCCCCTAATTTTTGAAGCTTCACTTTCTTTCGAAGCAAAAAGTGAAGACTTGCACTAATGAACAGGTGTGTTTCACCTATTTTATTCTTGACTGCTAGAGTTTTTGAAGATTATGTTTTTAGTAGAGAAAAAATGGCTACTGTAGAGCATGGAGCACTCTGGTCTGATAGGATGGGCTTGGGAGGGTTGCCACAGTAGAATGGCTTTATGAGACTTAGGCACTCAGACTAGTGGAAGGTGAGGCTGCCAAAGGTGCACTCATATTCCACAGTCTTCAGTCTATTTGAACCACAGGTTTCCAGGTGCTCCATACTGTTCATCGTCCTGAATCACCGATGAGTACTAGAGTACTAAGTTTGTGCTGTTGCTGTTTTTCTTACCTGACTGTTAACGACGGAGAGAGTACAGAAATAGTGCAGAGCAGTATTGAAGGTGGTGGGCAGAGAAAGCTCTGTCTGTTGAATTTGCCTGTCTAGTTACTGAATGAAGACAAGTTGTTAATTAAAACGAATTTTAATATTATTACTACCATTTAAGGCCTCAGGGAGAGTTGAGTTGCCAAAGGACACATTCTGAAATTAGATCATACTCTTATTTATAGCATGTACGTTTTTTTAAAGATTAATTATTATTTGGGGTGGGGGTGTAGTTGCTTTGTAACCATAAGATGGTACTAGATCCCTGGAAATGGAGTTAACAGATGGTATGAAAAGGACCCCCACTCCTGTAAGAGCAACTAGTCCTCTTAACCATTAAGTCATCTCCAGCCATGTCTCGTTATGTTTTTTTCTTGCAGTTCTGGGGATTGAACCCAGAGGGCATCCCTCCCCATCCACCATTTAGGCTGGCCTCAAACACACTGTATAGTTGAGGATGGCCTTGGACTTGATTCTCTCAGCTTCACCAGTAGTGTGATTACAGGTGGAAGCCACATCTTTAGCTTAATTGGTATATAGGAACCTTCTCTAAAGTGATGCTAAATAGAATTATAATGAATACTTGTATACCCAGTGAACAGCAACATTTATATACATTAGAGCCTCTTCAATTCAGGAGTTTTTAATCCCCTTACAGATGAGATAGTATTTGTGGCCTTAAAGAGAAGTCATTTTGAAAGTTGACTAGAAAACTAACTGGATATGCTCAAAGTGGAGAGAAGTTTCTACTAGTTTAGATTTAATTAACCTCATTGATCTAAACTGTCTTATTACAGTGTTTGCTTGGACTTAAAATTCACCTTTCTGATAGTATTAGATGAGGTGATATGCCTACTTACTATGGTATTTAAGTGTAGTGAGAAGAGGCATCTGCTTCCTGGCTGGTAGAGCAGACTGATTTCAAATAAATGATAATTTCTTAAGAAAATAATTGTTAATTTTATTTTAAATTTTAAAATTTATATTCTTCTTAGCTTATATGTAAAAATCTCTTGCCTTCCCTTCCTTCTTTTCTCCTCCTTTTCTCCCTTTCTCTCTTCTCTCTCTCTCTTTCTTTCTCTTTCTTTCTTTCTTTCTTTCTTTCTTTCTTTCTCTCATAGTGAGTTGCACCAGACTTGGTTTATTTCTTTTGGGGTTTAATATGGTAGATATTTCCATCTCAAAATGTATAACTATTCATGAATTGATGTGCTTGAGTAGTTTTTAATGATTTTTTTGACACTTGTTTTCCTTGGACTTTGAAATGTAAATAAAATTTAATGTTAATGTTTCCTCCAATTACAGGAGTCAGAAATACCATCAGAGGAGGGGTACTGTGACTTTAATAGTAGGCCAAATGAGAACTCTTATTGCTATCAACTTCTTCGACAACTAGATGAACAGAGAAAGAAAGATATTCTTTGTGATGTCAGCATTGTGGTGAGTGGGAAAATCTTTAAAGCTCATAAGAACATCCTGGTTGCAGGCAGCCGTTTCTTTAAGACTTTATATTGTGTTTCAAACAAAGAAAGCCCTAACCAAAACAATACTACCCACTTAGATATTGCTGCAGTTCAAGGTTTTTCAGTCATCTTGGACTTCCTGTATTCTGGGAACCTGGTGCTCACAAGCCAAAATGCCATTGAAGTGATGACAGTGGCCAGCTACCTTCAAATGAGTGAAGTTGTTCAAACTTGTAGAAATTTCATTAAAGATGCCTTAAATATAAGCATTAAATCAGAAGCTCCAGAGTCTGTAGTTGTGGACTATAATAATAGGAAACCAGCTAGTAGAGATGGCCTGGCTTCATCAAGGGATCAAAAAATTGCCAGCTTCTGGGCGACACGGAATCTTACCAATTTGGCAAGTAATATAAAAATTGAAAATGATGGTTGTAATGTCGACGAGGGCCAAATAGAAAACTACCAGATGAATGACAATAACTGGGTCCAGGATGGTTCTCCTGAATTGGCCGAAAATGAATCTCAAGGTAAAACAAAAGTGTTTATTTGGAATAATATGACCTCTCAAGAGACTGGCAAAGCAAGGAGAAAAACCAAACTACAAAGAGATTTGTTTATAATATACCACCAAATAGTGAGACAAAGGTAGAAGACTGCTCAGTGATACAGCCACCTGTTGACTATCCAGAAGAAAATAAGGCCCTAGTCATCAAGGAAGAGCCAGGTAAGTATTCAAAGGTTTCATTCTAATTGTACTTGCTGACATTTTACTTTTAATGGGAAGTTTTTAATTATTAAAGTAGAACTAGAGATACTTGAATTTTGGGTCTTTTGTGTGTATATATGAGTTAAAGTTTTAGATTGGGTAGTAACTGAAGTACCATCTGCCAAAAACCTCATAACTATGTAACATGCTTTTTTTGGGATAAGGTTCTATCTCTGTAGACACTATAAGATCAAGCTGTCTTTAAGTCAATGTTTTGTTTTTTTTTTTTTTTAAGTTCTTTACTATCCTTAGCCCATTGGACATCACAGTTTGGCAATTCAACCAAAAAGAGCTTCAGTATAATAAGTAATAAATTCTTAGGTAAATTTATTAGATGCTAACCAAAAGTAAAATAAAGTGGTTTTAGGGGTTTGCTTTTGTTTCATAATTTGGAAAATTTTAAAACTGAAATCCCTTCAGTATTGTCAAGGAGTGTGACTCCTGTTGGCAGCCTCTGCACTACTTTATGATGGATGGCGTTTAGTTGTAGAGTGTAATTAATCACTTTGTCTCTTGAAATTCAGATGTAGGATCTAGTTAACATTTTTTATTTAAACATTTATTGCTACAGAAGTTTGCTAATTCCAAGATGACTCTGTTTAGTGTGACTCTGCCTATCACAGGTCTCCAGAAGCAGGAATGCTTTTCTTATCGTCACCTGACTGTCGTCTCCTTTGAACAGCTTGAGAGGAAGGATTATAATAAGCCTGGTTTCTTGGTGGGGTTGTTTCTGTGGAATTCCAGTTTTCTTTCCAGGCCATGGAGAGCTTTATTTTCAGTATACTCCTAAGACAGTGAAGAGTCTACAAGAGCCTGAGCATGTCATTGGTGGTAAAGACCTTTTACTGAACAGTGAAGGGCTGCTAAAGAATAGAAAGAGTAGACATTTACCTTATTTTAAACTGGTTGTTCCTGACTTTGAAACATCATCTCAGGGATTTGACACTCCCTATCCATATTTTAGGTTTGTGCACCATTAGTTTTGTGATTTAATGCCTGTTTACCTCAAATGTGCTTAAGTTGGGTATACTAACACTTCAGCATTTTCAAGACAGAGGCAGGTAGATCTCTGCAACTTAATGGCCAGCCTTGTCTCCATAGCATGTTCCATTACAGCCAAGGCTGTCTCAATAGCAAACGATTCCTTCTCTCTCTCTCTCTGTCTCTCTCTTCTCTTCTCTGTCTCTGTCTCTGCTCTGCTCCATCTCTCTCACACACATACACATGAAAAAGTCAAAAGACTATTTTGTGAAGTTCTCATTTTATGAAGGTTCCATGAATGGTTGCAAAGCACCTTTCCCCACTGAGCCGTTCTGCAAGGCATGGTTTTTGGCTTTTTGGCTTTGAGTTAGTTTTCACCAATAGAAAGAAAGAATACATGGAAATCAGTATGCATGTACAATGACTTATTGGATTGTTTGTTTGTTCAGACAGAGTCTCATCATGTAGCTCTCTGTCGGAACTCATTGTCGAGAATCTGCCTGCATCTGCTTTCCAAGTGCTAGGACTAAAAGGCATGCACCAGCACTGTTCTTTATTCCTTGTATTTTATGTCAGTTTCTACCTAGAGTCCTATGAATTGTTTAAGTCGAGTCTAGTAGCGCAGGCTGACCTCAAATTCACTATGTACTCTAAGGATCACCATTCTATCCATCTTTATCCATCTACTCTTGGCTCTACCTTCCAAGTACTGAGATTACAGGGGTGCCAACACTCCTGCCTCTGAGGCAATTTTTAATCTAATGATAGATGCCTTCTATATTAGTAAGCCAAACAAAACAATTCAAGACTGGTAACTACCAGGACTTTCTGCTGCATTTAGTATTCCACTATAGCAGTAACTCTCTACAAAGTTTGAGCGCTTGGAAACATGCATACAATAACAATTCTTTGGAAAATTAAGCAGGTATTTTGGGTGATGGCAGAACCAATCAGAGCTAATGCTGTTCTTACAATTACCATATAATATTGGAATGACTTAACAGTAATATTGACCCATGTTGGATACTTTCAAAAGTCTTAGCAAATATTTTAGCAAGCATCTTCTCACCGTCCATACAAATGCACCAGGTTTATCAAACAAAAATTGTGGATAATTTAACTATCTCATCCTAAAAGATAATTTGTTACTTTTACATCATTGGTTGCACTTTGGTATCTGAACTTGCTTACATTTACAAATTAGGTTTCATCATGATAATAAGCTGTATATCAACTGACACTTTTATAATTTGATTAGTGTCTCTAAAGAAAAGTGGCAGAAAAATGGGTCTTCTCTCACCTAAACAGTATGCAAGGTACAGGAAAATAAGTGGTCAAGCCATTGTTTGTGGAATTCACGTATAGCTAGCTCATAGTCTGGCCTTGCTGGTGGGCAGCCCTCCCTGTGAGTTAGAGGTGACTGCACAGTCTGCAGTTTGTGATTGCTCACAAGGCAGTTTCAGCAGTCAAAGTGCTCTTATCAAAACTGCCTAGAGTGGAGAATAAGAATGGGCATTTTGTTTGTTCTGTATGTTCATCTAGTAAACTACATGTTCACATATGACTTTTTAAAAAAATTTTCCTTAAAACATGGAGCTAATAGCAGCGCTGAACTGTAGCCTAGCCTTGTTTATACTAGCTTCTAAGAACCTTCATAATTATATAATGCCTTCCAGCGTACTTTTTTTTTTTCCTACTTTGCACCAGAATAATACAAACTTTCACTTCCAAACATAGTTTTGAAGAGAGGTGGAAATATATTTCTTGAGTGTTTTTTTTTTTGAAGTCAGAGTTCCTCTGTGTAGCCCTGGCTGACCTGGAACATGCTCTGTAGACTAGGCTGCCCTTAAACTCAGATCCGTCTGCCTCTGCCTCCCAAGTGCTGAGTTCAGAGACCTGTGCCCAGCTTTTTTGGAACTTTAAGATATAATCATACTAATCCTTGGTTAGTTTCTGTGCATTTTATATAATAAAAATCAAAATACATTCTCCAAAAGGGGTGTCTTCTAGAAGACCCAAGTTAAATTCTCAACACCCACATGGTGGCTGACTACCAGCTTTAAGTTCAGTTCCTGGGAATCTGACACCCTCTGAGGACACAGGCACAAAAGTGAAAAGTAGTGCACATGCATGCAGGTGAAAGAATAAACAGGGTTTTTAAAACAAGAAGGAAAATAAACCTTATTAAGAACTTTATGGTCAGAAAATAGTGTGAGGCATTTTTTCCTTGGAGACAGGGTCTCGCTATGTAGCTTTTCAAATCCAAAGCTCCTTTGCCTTCCCAGTGGTGGGATTAAAGGTGTATATTACCATGCCTCCTGGGCTTTTAATGTAAAGCACTAAACTGTAAATTCGAAGCAGCCTTGACCTAAAAGCTATACTTTATGGTTGGTATGATTGAAAGGACTATATGTATGTATGTAAACAGAAGGAACTGTTTCTAGCAAAGCTTTGCTTAGTCCTTGTCAAAAAGTGATTTTAATCTTAGCCATAGATTAGAAACCTTGAGCATTACAGATCAGGATAGCTAGGGACTCTTAGGATGCCAGTTGAAGTTCTGCAGGTGATTCTGCATAGGATTGGATCAACTGATGGAATAAGAGCCCAGATTCAGTTAGCTGTTGAAAACCAGCACGCTCTTCTCTTTATGACTACAATGGGTATGGGTAAGTTAAGCTGGAGTATCTGTATTTAAAATACAGTACTGTTTACAGGGTTATATGAAAATGTCAAGTTATGTATGTCTAGTGCCCTTAAAGTTAGAGAAGACTATAGAAGTTATTTATAACAGTTTTCCAGTGCTATGTACTTTCTGCCAAATTCTACATAAATGGTCTTACATAGCTTGGCATGTTTGAATGCTGACAATGTATGTACAATGACAGCCTGTATGTACAATGACAGTTATTAGAAGTTACCCTCATGTTGAGTCAAAATTAACTTCTACAATGCCGCTGTTCTGCTATTTGTAGTAGAATTTGGACATAGTTTTAATCCTTCTATCTGGATTAGAAAGGTGTACCTCTGAATCCATGTTTTTCTAATTTAAGTGCCATTTCTTGTATTGTTGAATATAGAGAGCTGACTTTGAACTTCGCAGGGAAGTTTGACCATACTAAGGTCTGACTGCCTGCCTTTCCTAAGATTCTCCTGATAAAGTAGGAGTCTTCAAAGTCATGTCTCCTGTTAAAACCTTAAAATTTAGTTCTGAACTTGAAAATATGTTAGCATCTATATCATTGTGGTGCTTAAATTTTCACTTATTAAGAAAACTGAAAAAAATTAGTGAAATATAACTTTAGCATGAATTTAAAGCTCTTACAAACATCTGAAAAGTTCTAATGAATACGTTGAAATCTAAATTCAATGCTTGGCATACTTGGATTTGTGAACACACTGAAGGGAAGGAAATGTGACTTCTTCTATAGTTTATAATTACAGCTCTAAAAATGTATCCTTTTGTCCTGTTATGTTGAAGCTGCAATTGCACCTTCTAACATTACCTGGAGGTTTTATTGAGATGGTACATTTTGAACCTTAAAGCCAGCATATCTTGTTGGACTTACTGCTAGACAGCTTGATGATATCCATGTGCTAGATCTATACACAGGGAGACAAGAAGGGAACCTAGGAGGCTTAACATGCTTGTTCTTTCATACTGGCTTGATAAATTTAAAAACTGAAAACTTGGTAAGCTTCAGTTCTAACCATACTAGATGAAATCTAAGATTTGAAATTTAGTTACTAATATTTATTTTTCAATATTTGGTTTTAAATTGTTGGGCCTTGTGGCTACATAGGCAAGAGGCTATTGCTAGTGAGATATGTACTTAATCCTTACATTTTTATTTATTAAAAAAAAAAATCTGGGGGGGTGCAAAAAAAAAATCTGACACAGGTTAGTATTTTGTTGGTGTATTCCTTAGGAAGATTTTTATACACATTTTTAAATACTTTTAAAAGAGATAGCAAGTTTCTGCCACCTTTTTTTTTTTTTTTTTCCTTTTTTTCCTTCATGGCTTTTGTTTGCTCTTGAGATTTGTTGTCTGTTTGTTTTGGTTTTTGGTTTTTCGAGAGACAGGGTTTCTCTGTATAGCCCTGGCTGTCCTGGAACTCACTCTGTAGACCAGGCTGGCCTTGAACTCAGAAATCCACCTGCCTCTGCCTCCCAAGTGCTGGGATTAAAGGCGTGGGCCGCCACCACCACCCGGCTTTTTTTTTTTTTTTTATTTTTGGAAATTATCCCACCAGTTGAAGCCGGTTTTGAACCGATGTTCTTCCCTCTGCCTCCCAAGTGCAAGCTTGGCCTTTAGGTCTTTGCCACATGCTCACAATTTATTTTCTTCTTTTCTGCTATATTTGGCTGTACTGGAGTTTATATGGCGCTGAAGAGGCCTTATGTGGATCAGTCCATGAGGGTACTGCTAATGTGGCCCTATGAGTTTGGAGGCGAGGTCCTTTGTTCTATTTTGGTAATGCTAGGCATGAACTGGGGCTTTTGCCTCTTCACTAAGCTACCACCCCACCTCTCAAGTTTATATACTACTGAATATCTGGTTCCTGACAGCAATATAGTTAGTTGACTAAGTTGTTTTACATTTCTCTTTAAATTTTTTGTGTGTTTTGTGTATGGCTGTTGATTATGTGCATGGTTGGTGCCCTTGGGGCTAGAAGATAATGCTGTGAGGCTGCCTAGAAAGATCAGCCAATGTTCCTCACCGATGAGCCGGTTCTCCTGGTTTGAATATCTATATGGGTGTGTGTAGACAAAGTGCCCATCTACCCTTTGTTTTTTGTTTTTAATATGGTGGGTCTTGCTTGGTTCCTGCTTTGCTCAGTATGCTGGCCAGGAAGGGTCTGCCTGTCTCTACCCAGCATTGGTTTATAAATGTAAATCATGTCCCTGTGCTTACAAAGGCAAATATTTTGGTAGCTTGAGTTAATCACTCTCTAACCACAGTAGTTTGAAAATGTTTATTCTCAAACATTTTGAAAAATGTTATAGTATAGCAAATGATACTTTCCTAAGAAATTCCCTTTTCACATCATAAATCTAGAAACAAAATTGTAAATCTCAAGATAACAAGCAGATTGTAGATGTTAAGATTAAGGGTCTCTTATCTGAAACTAATTCCTAAGTAGTACTTCATGATACATTAGGTGTGTAGGAGTTATGAGCAAGGCTACAGTGTTGGATGCGCACTAACTAACTGCTCAGAAGAGGGAGAGGAAGCGTGGGAGAGAAGGCAGTGAGGGTTGACAGCAGTCATGGCACAGTGGCAAGACACTGGAGTGAGGGGACAGGAAGATGGAAGAGAGCGGGGAGAACTGAGGTATGCTCAGTCTTAGACTATAATTGTCTTTGTATGTCAAAGGCTAAGTTGTGATCTTTGTTTTATGACTTGGACAACAGAGGTTTTCAAGTAGAGATTTGATCTCTTTAGATTTGAGTTACAGAGTGTACCGAGGAAACCAGTTAAGGACTATTTGTTGGCAGAAATATATCTTTGAATGCTGAGGAAAAGAAACTGTGAAGTCTAGTATAAGCAAGAGCAGTTGCAGTCTGTCACTTGAATCAGTGAGTTTGAATGAAGGAAAACAAGTTTCTAGGGAGCTACAGGAACTAGCATTTACATTTGTATTGTAAATGAAATTACTGGATGGGAAAGAGAAAGATACCTATGCCTGTTTATGAAGAAAGGGGGCTTTTAGTTCCGAAATTATCTGCAGGCATTTTTATATGCTATAAGTTATGAATTATGTGTTTATATATGTTTACATGAAAATGAAATTTGTGTAGATCATTTGTATGACAGAGTTTCAGCTATTTTGATTTTTTTTCTGCCGTCAGCTCACATCTCATTCTTTTCAAGAGTATTGGGATCCTAAAACTGGGCTAACCTGCACTGCACTGGCAAATGTCAGGGAGACCATCCCACACCACAGACAGTGCTCTTGCCTGGGCTCCAGAGTGATCCCCAGGCATGCATGCTGTGACATTGGTACTAAGATTAATTCTGGTTTGATGGTAGTACCTTGTTTCGTAGTGTTTTATAACTCAGTATTTTGTTTAATTAGATCATTTCACTTAAGGTTTCACACTGCAGTTTTGTGGTAAATTTTTTGTTTGTTTGTTTGTTTTTTGAGACAGGGTTTCTCTGTGTAGCCCTGGCTGTCCTGGAACTTACTCTGTAGACCAGGCTGGCCTCGAACTCAGAAATCCACCTGCCTCTGCCTCCCAAGTGCTGGGATTAAAGGTGTGGGCTACCACCCGCCTGGCTGTGGTAAATATTTTTAGGAGTTTTATAAAATGCCCAGACTGGCCTTGGACTTGGCCATCTTCCCACCAAGTTCCCTGATTAGCTAGGAACTTGTGTTATGTTAATTGTGTATATGTATGTGGGGGGGGTGGGGGGGTTGTGTGGTGGTGGGGTTTGCTCATTTGGGGATAAGATTACTTGTTATCTCTTTAGAGGCAGATTTTGGGTCCTCACAGGTTTGGGGGTAGATGTGTCACAGGATACCCCTTCACCACCTTTGTGTGTGTGTGTGGGGGGGTGTCAAATGAAGGAGGAGACAGCAACTTACCTATGTAGCTTAGTTGGCCTCAACTCAGTGTTGCAGGGTATTTGATCACATTATGAAGCCTGATGTTGTGTTATTTACTGGAAAAACCTGTTTTTAGTTGTGGTGTGGCTCAGCCTTAGCCCCACACCTTTAATCCAAGAGCTTTTTGGTTGAATATTGTAAAGAAAGTCAACCATAGGTCAAGAGCCATTTGACAGGAAGTGAACGTAAGATTCCTAAAAAAAAAAAAAAAAAAAAAAAAACATAAGAGGACTCCTGATAGAGATGGCAGAGGGAGTAGAGAGGGACATTCAGTTTTGGTAGGTTTTTTTTTTGAGAGAATCATTCCTGATAAAACTAGGTGGCTGAGGAAGGTCAGCTGGGTGCTTTCTCTGCCTCACTGAGCTAGCAAGCTTTGACCGGAGCATCCAGCTCCTGCATCATCTTCATTTGTAAAATCAATCGAGATTTTTTGTTAAAGCACCACCCCAGCCCTCAAACCATCTGGTTCATAAATATGTACTTGACATTCCTGCTGAAAAATAGGTCAGGGGTTTTGTTGTTGTTGTTGTTGTTGTTGTTTTGGTTTTGCCAAGCTGAAAAGATGTAGAAATTTTACCTGGGATGGGGGATTTCTAGGGTTATGTGAACTATCCTGAAAATAAAGTATGTTAAGAGTTTATTTTTTAATCTTAATTTTAGAGAAAATGATAACCTAGAGTTAACCTTTTTTGTTGTTGTTGGTTTTTGTTTCTTAAATGCATATAGGTGTTTTGCCTGCATGTGTATCTGTATAACTTGCTTGCCTGGTGCACATGGAAGTTTGAATGCCATATCCCCTAAATTGGAGTTTCAGTTTTGAGCCACTTTGTGGATGCTGGGAATCAAATGTAGGTCCTTTCATGGGTAGAGAAACCAGTGTTCTTAACTTTCCTAAGAGATGCTGTTACCTGAACAAGACTAATGCCTAAGTAAAGCTACGTACCTGGTGAAAGCCTATTATCAGCTGGAAAACTGGTTTTGGAATGAAGAACAAATGAAGTACTTGGTTCCCTCGAGTCATTCCTTAGCAACTATACCACAGTATGCTTTTGGTTTTGAAAGGAAACAAGGCACTTGATTTTTGGATGAGGAATTTTGTACCTAGTATCTGTAGGATTAAGCTCACACTTGGATATTCACTTTTCTGCAATGACGGGCATTGAATCCAGGGGCTCATGCATGGTAGGCAGGTGTTCTCCACTCCACTAATCCCCAACCTCACAAAAATAAAATTTATAATACTTTAGGATAGGAGATAGAAAGTGCCTCATTTAAAGAACTAGTTGATACCTAGATCATGAATGAAGCCAGCCTAATCAGTAACCCCAAAAAGAACCAAAAAGCCAGCTGGTTGAGGACAGTGTGTAGCAAATGGCTGTAGTAGAATAATTCAGGAACTGAACAAGAATGTATTACAAGCCATCTTGACAGAATTATGATACAAGGTTGTCTGAACCTTTAAGAGTAATGACTTCCAGAAGGGCATGGTGGTACAGCTGGTGGTACAAGCAGTTGTTGCAGCAGCTCTGTGTGCTCGGGGCCAGCCAGAGCTACTTCATAAGTAGCTGTCTCAAAACAAAACATAATGACCTTCCTTCCTTAGACACTGAGAAAAATTATAGTTTGAATAATGTTTAAAATTGTATGTATTTTTATGATTAGTACAATAATACTTTTAGGAAAACAAAACCACTAAACTCTGGGTAAATATTTTCAGTTTGTGAATGTTTTAATGTAATTATTAGAAATGCTACTATTGGGTTGCAAAGATCAAAGTATTCTACCTACTTTAAACACCTTTTATTTGTTATGCATTCTATAATAGATATTGGGAAAATAGTGTAGACCCTGCTCTCAAGGAGTCTGTGAAGAGTGAGATACTTGAACTTCCCATTACTCGTGTCCCACTGTTGTATCCTGTAGACAAAACAGATACTAACCTTATGAAAGAGGGTGGGGGAGGGAGAGATGTTACATGCCTGAGGAAGATATTGTCTATCCTGCGCTGTCATTTCCTACCTTATTCCCTTGAGATACAGGATGGGTCATGAACCTTGCTAGCAATCCCTAGTGATCTTCTCTCTGTGCTTGAACAGCTCTGAGTTTACTCGCACACTCTGCATTTCATGTAGGTGCTGGGTTCCACAAACTCGGATCAGTCTTCCTGTCTCCATTTCCTAAGTGTTGGGATTGCTGGCACGAGTCTGCTCTCTTGAATACTCAAACCTGAAGTTCTAGAATCTTATATTTTCTTTCTCTCTGTTCATATGTCAGTATCTGTAACATCTGTAATATAGTGACGTCTAGTAGCATTTAGAGATGTTTAGTTTCTTACTGTTTCTCCTATCTTGTCACGTTTCTGAACACATCCCCCATTCTTTTATTCCCAACATAAGCCATTCCTCTTTCTACTTGCCCTGTGAACCTTCCAAGTATTATCCTAAGAGCATGCTAGATACTTTGTGAGTGGGATAAGTAATTCTGGGGTCCTTTTCTATACTTGGCATTTTTGAGTGGTCTTACTCTTTGCCTCCCCCCCCCCCCCAGTATTATTTATCATCATCTGATAAATAGTTTTTGTTTCCAGCTCAAGCACCAGGTCATAGTCTTAAATTTCTGTACTTGGAAACAAGGGAATAATACAATTATTAGCATTAAGCACCATTTATTTGAACAGTTTCACAAACAATAAGTCCTCACAGAAAGTCAGTTTTCAACTTTTAGTTAAAATTATTTAGTTGGCTTAGTTGGTTTATTACAATACAAGCTACTGCCAGCTGACCAGCCATTTTGGCGAAGACCCCATTAGTGCTGGTATATGGTCTCTAAAAACCAGTTAAGAGAGCAGAATGACCTGTCAGGGGATTCAGTACCAGGTAGAAGCAAGCTTCCCCTATTAACCATCCAAACACTATACTTCTCAGGTGTGTTAGACTCAGTGCTCTAGACTAAATGTCATTTTGCTCTAGACTCAATGTCACTTTGTACCCTGTGTTTCCTCTGCTGCCAGATGACCTAGCTAATTCTCACAATATGAATTCTTCCACCAAACGTTGTGCTACACTTTACTGTCTCCCTCAGCTTGGGCTGCTAAGAACTAACTGCCACCTGCCATTTCTCTCCTTGTCTCACCTCACCCTCTGCCTGCAAAAGGCAGGCATTGGGCAGCAAATGCATAGCCTGCAGCTTAGGATTGCTTTGTAACTGGTCTCTGCATCTCCTCTTAGATTGCTTTTATTCATTCATGACAGCATGAAGTAGGTTTTTAGAATTCAAATAGAAGAGCTGTTTCTTATTTAAATAAGTATGGAATTCTTACCATGACCCCTCAACCACTGGTTTATATCGCTGGTTCACAGTCAAGTGATACTGTTGGTTCCTTAGTATTTAAGTGAGTTGGGCTTTTATAATTGTACACCAGAATGTGCTGTATCACATTACATTGCATGAATGAATACATAGTAGTTTATTTACACACTGTAAATACATTTTCAGTTAAATGTCTACTTCTTTACAGAGAAGTTTTTGTTTGTATTTTTTATTTACTTTAGGGGATACAGAATAGTCAAGGATGATCATGCCAAAGATGTTTTGAGCCGAGGAGATAGTTCACAAAGGAGAGATTTTAAAATTGTTTTCGGATACTTAAGTCAGTTGAGTAGAGGAGGGATTTAGTACAGTGGGCATCATCCTAGGATTAGAAGCAGGAACCTGAGTAGTAAGATCAGGCTAAACTAAAAAGCTATAATAAACCATTGAAAAATTAAAGATTTGTGTTTCAGAAAGATGTTTATTATTAAAGTGCAGACTATATTTGACAAGCAAGGAGATAAGAACTCATTAGCATGAGAGGAGTGAATGAGGTCAGAATTGTTGATAACAGTGAAAAGTACACCTCATCATCATGGCTTTAATAGAAATTCTGCCTCTCTAGGTCTGTCCAGTAGATCAAATCAACTCTTAACCAATAAACAACAACAATACTAACTGCTTTTATTAAATCTCTACCTGGAATTTTAACTAGGTCTGGTTTTGAACTAATAAGAGAACAACTCCCATCTGCTTTTTTTTTAAGTACCTGTAGTTCATATTATACTCAGTAACAGTAACAGTTGGCAGTAACATTGGTTATTCAACTAAACTTCCTATATCAGATCTTTAATATGATGAATATAAATGAGCTAACAAGGCGCGCAGTCACATAGCTAGTTAACAAAACTAAGATCAGTACCTGAGACACCTCAGTTCTTCAAAGACCATTCCTAACCAGTTGTACATGGTTTTGTGGTTGAAAGCTGTTTTCATCATGGGTTACAAATTCAAATTATGCTAAAAAGATGGCTTAGTAACCAAGAACTCTGGCTTCTCAGAGGACCCAGGTTTGATTCCTAGCACCCACCTAGTGGCTCACAACCATCCACATGTCACATACACGCATTCTGGCAAGACATTGATATACAAAATAAGTAAATCTTCACTGTTTTAGGTGTATTTGTCTGTCACATAATGATAAGGGTGGTATTACAGTGCTTACCTAGGATGTTTTCAATGTTCAGAACTCTGGGTTCAGTCCACAGCAGCACACACAACATTTCAAATAATTTCTTTTAATTAAAGGTATTTTCATATATTAGCACAGTTTTCACAATTATCACCAAGTCAGAAATAATCATGACTGATGAGATGACTCAGAAAACACTCGACTACACAGGCCTGGCATCCTGAGTTAAGTCCTGGAACCCATACTGGAAGGGTATCCTGGACTCTGCTAGCTCATCCTCTTGCATACCTGTGGTGCACCCAGTACGACATGTGTTTAGCACATAATTAGAGGGCATTGCGTTTAGACATTAGGAAAACCAAAGACGAATAAAGTATGTTCTGGCCGAATAAAGTATGTTCTGGTCGTCACTTGAAGTTTCCATGCTCAGCGTGTGGTGGGTACCCAGTACTGGGAGAAAGTACTGTTCTTGGGTGGATGGTCCTGGTGCAGTTTGTGAATAAACTCATTGTGTCATTTTCAGATATGGATGGTGCACTACTCACAGGACCTGATGGTGACAGGACCATGAATACAAACTTACTGGCTGAAGCTTGCAGTGGTCAAGAAGTAGGAGATGCTGGTAGGTACAGTGAGATCTTCCGTAAGAATGCATCTGAGAGGCTCTGAGGATTGTAGAGTGCTGGTTGGCGAGTCTACTGTAGATTCTTGGCTATTTGTATGTAAATGCTTCCAATTAGAGACCTCTGAGGTTAGTTAGGCTGTGATGACTTTAGGAACTTGGTAAATTTAAGTTGGTATCACATAGCCTTCAGGAGTGCCTGTACCATGCCACATACATGCACAGTTAATCATTAAAATAAAATGTAAAAACTCAAAAATTTAAGAAAAATGTTGATAAATTTTAAACAATGATATTTAAAGCAGTTTTACTTTGGGGAAACATTGAGTATAAAGGCAAAAATTACATGACCATTATAAATAAAATAGATTGATAGAATTGGACAGAAATCTATTTTGTATCCCCATAAAAAATAAATCTCCATAAAGATTTTTTATTACTACATTTTGTGTTTGTGTGCATGCGTGCCTTACCAAGAAGAAAGAGTATCTGTTTAAAAAAGAAATACTATTTATTTTGTCTGTATGTGTTCTGGCACTGAGATCAGAATACATCTGGGAATTGGCTTTCTCTACCCTGTGGGTACCAGTGGGTATCAGATGATTAGGCTTGGCAGCAAGCGGTTTTACATCGAGCCATCCCGCTGGCCGCTTGCATATTAATGATGTATGCAGGAGAGCATGGGATTTGAAGTTTGTAAAATCTAACTCTTCCATTGTCGGTTTATTAGTTTTAAATATATTCCATATACATACATACATACATACATATATATACATATACATATACACATACACATACATACATACACACACACACACTACATATGTATATGTATACACATACATATACTACATATATGTAGTGAGTACTGTTTGAGTTTATTAACAGATTTTAATATGGTTTCTGAGGTCAGTTAAGTATTTTGAACAAATCAAAAATATCAGGTACATGCTAGCTTTCTGAAATACATTTATTCAGCAAATAAGTAAAGGGCACGCGACATTAGAAGTACAGTGTCCTGCAGCCTGATGTCCTGTTAGAAACAAACCTGTCACTTAATTCCTTAAGGAATAGGAATCATAAAGCCCCAACCCAGGTTCGAAGTGGGACCTGACAGGCTGCCACCCCAGTCCCCATCCCCCATGTTTGGAAATGTTCACACTAATTACGATTATAGCCCCAAAAGTTTTTCTTGAATTAACAACACCAACAAGAACAAACCAAAACTATATATTCCAAATCGAAGACAATTTTACAGTTGTAATGAAGTGCATTTTTAAAAACTCAGATTTGCTTTTTTGGAGACATAGTTTCTCTGTGTAGCCCTGCCAGTTCTGGAACTCACTGTGTAGACCAGGCTGGCCTTGAACTCAGAGATCACATGCCCCTGCCTCCAGAGTGGTAGGATTAAACCACACCACCACCCGGCTCCCAGAGATCCTTTTTAAACTTTCTTCTATATATTCTTTTACCAAAGAAAATCTTAAATTTATTCTAATTTTTAAGGGGACAATATCTCTAGCAAATGAGGAAATTTTGTATTTATGAAATTCGGGAGTTTATGGGAAGAAAATTTTACTACAGATTTACCCTTTCTCAGAAGTCCTAAAGTTATAAAGGATGGAGTCTTTCAGAGTTTGCAGTATTTTCATGGCCATTACTGATAGAAGCAAGAAGCAACAATCAAGGTTGGCATCTCTCATTGAACAAAATCAAGTTTTTGAGCAGCAACACGATATTCTCTTTTGGTTTTTTCGAGACAGGGTTTCTCTGTATAGCCTTGGCTGTCCTAGAACTCACTCTGTAGACCAGGCTAGCCTCGAACTCAGAAATCCACCTGCCTCTGCCTCCCAAGTGCTGGGATTAAAGGCGTGTGCCACCACTGCCCGGCCACAACAGGATATTCTTAAAAAAAAAAAAAAACAAAAACACAAAGCAAAACAAAAAACCCTGCTTTTAGATTTGTGAGCATTTGACATTATAGATTTTTAGATTAGAGATATTCTACCTGCATTACTATATGAGTAAGTTCTGCACATGCCTATATTGGAAAGGAATGTTGCAGGCAAGAGTTAACAGATGCCTTGCAATGGGAGTGTATTTGCTACCATGGAAAAAACCATACAGAGGTCCTTATTGTTTGAACAGAGCAGCCCAAAGGGGAAAGGAAGGTTTTGTCAGGTTAGTCTTGGTTTGGTTATAGAAAGTGCAGACTTTTTACTGTGAGTTACTTGTAGCCTGACAGGCTTTGAATTAGCTTGGTTTTGGTTTGTACTACCAGTTTTTTGAAACAAGGTCTAACTCTTCATAGTCTGACTTTATCTCAGCCTCCCAGTGTTGGAATTTTATTGTTTAAAAAAAAAAAGAATCTGTGGGAGGTGTGGTGAGACAGGAGGGTCCCAAGTTAAAGGTCATTCTCAGCTACATAGCAAGTTCAAGGCCAGCCTGGACTGCATAAGGCCATGTCCCAAATCAAAAAATGGAATTGCTGTGCCTGAGTGCAAACTAGGAAATAATTTGGCCGCCACTAAGAAAGAGCCCACACACTAGAATAGAAATGATGGTTGATTGGATGGAGTGGCAAAAAGTAAAGATACCTGTATATATCTATATGTAGATATGTCTGTGTATATATCTATATATCCTTATACAGAAAAGAATCTTTGACCCAATAAATGATATATAAATTTTAAATAGGATTGATGTGATTCCCAACTATGTGTTCTCCTGGGTTTTGTTTCTATGGACTAGGCTTTTGTTGCTGTTTTCTGTGACTTTTAAAAAAAACTTTTAGAGGTTCAAGAGTTTTGTATCCTCAGTATGGGAACTGAGTCTAGGGACTTGTTCAGGTTTTGGAGGGAAGACAGAATAAGAAGGAATTGGGTAATTTTTGAGACTGGGCCTTTCTTGTGGCCCATAGCTGACTCTGAATTCAACCTCTCTAGTGCTAGGGTACAGGTATGAGCCAGCATATGCAGCTTTATTTAGTTTATATTATTAAGATAGCCTATCATTGTTCTTATTTTCTCTGGCTGTAATTAAAGTTTTTCTATTACTTCAAAATCACTTTTCAATTGTACTAGGAGCATCACATGATTTCAAGTATGGTTTGATGCCTGGCACTTCAAGTGATTTCAAGTATGAGTTGCTTCCAGGTACTTCGAATGAGTACAAATTCAGAGTGCTACCGGGTGCTGCTTCAAATAATTTCAAGTATGGATTATTGCCAGAATCTTGGCCCTCACAAGGAACGTGGGAAAATGGCAAGTATTGATTAACTAAGCAACTACAAAACTCTAAAATTCCATAATTAAACACTTCCAAGCTGTGTTAATAATTGCTATTCCTTTATAGTATTGATATGTGGTTTCTCTTTTTAATATTATTATTAATCAGTACATTTTTTCCCTTTAAGGTAACTCATCTCTAATCATGATGAACAAGTTAAAATGCCCTCACTGTAACTATGTAGCCAAATACAGACGAACACTAAAACGGCACTTGCTCATTCATTCTGGAGTCAGATCATTTAAGTGTGATATTTGTGGGAAGATGTTTACTAGAAGAGAACATGTAAAAAGACATTCCCTGGTAAGTGACTTGAAACTCCCTGATCATGGAGAGCTTTTATGCCAGGGATATTTTAAAGCATTTTACTTGCAAGTTTGAGGAAAGATGCTAAACTGCTTTAAGCAGGAATTATTTTTGAGCTGATATTGCAATTCATTTAAAAATATTAACTGTACATTCATTACTAGTTGTATGACTTAATTTGAATGGCTCAAATGTGTTTATCTGTACTGTTCTTATATTGAATTTTTCCTCTTTCAATTAGGTGCATAAAAAGGATAAAAAATACAAATGCATGGTGTGTAAGAAGATCTTCATGTTAGCAGCCAGTGTTGGAATAAAACATGGATCTCGACGCTATGGAGTATGTATGGACTGTGTAGATAAGTCACAGCCAGGAGGGCAAGAAGGCGTGGATCAGGGACAAGATACAGAGTTCCCCGAGATGAAGAGTTCGAGGAACATGAAGGAGGTGAGCCGGATGAAGAGATGGCTGAGGACGGACAAGATCAGCACGATGCACCTCGATGGGATGAATCAGGAGGCGTTTATGTCTCTGGATGATTAGCTGACCTACTATATTCCTCAAGAATGCTGCATTGGACATACTATGAATCGACAATTGGGATTGTTGAACTTGAAGGCTTGCAAAATATGGTACATGCTGGATGGTAGTTACGTTGCTGTGAAACTGTAGGGTTAAAGCCTTATAGCAAAAAATTTTTTATATTTGCACAGGACTATACAGCAAACAACCATGTGGTTGGATACATGGAGTCCTCACATATTTCAGTCAGTTGTCAAAGTAAAATATTTTTTATTTATAGGATATACAGTTAACTATTTGGGTTGTATGAAAATATAGTACTTGTCCTTTATAGAGCTTGCTTACATTCATGTGCCACTTTAACATGAATGAAGAAAATCCATTTATGGAAGTACAGTGACAGTTGACCCAATCACTCTGTCAATCAAACCACTCAGGCTAGTTTGTACTAGTAGAGTTTTGTTTCTATTTTTATTTTATTAATTTTATTTTTTTTAATACAGATTTTCAGTGAGGGGCTTTTCAACCCCATTGGTTCTATTTTCTTGTTTGTTTGGTTTTTTTTTTTTTTTTTTTTTTTTTTTCATTTTATTTGCTTCATAACTTAAACCAAGTCTCTTCTAGTCTTAGATATTATTTCTTAATTTTGTGCTGATAGGCATGTTTATAAGAACTGGAGAGGTAATTTATTGGAATGAACTAACTGACTCCCCATCCTCCCTTCCTTTTTTGACATGAATTTTACTACTTCACAAATGAAGAATGATGTTACAAAGTTACCATGGTGAAGCTGACAAGTACCACTAAAATGATTATGACTTAGAAGTAACTTTCTCCTGCTGCTCTAATCTGATAAATGGTTACTATATGATGTTTTCTGACATGGGTTTTGGTTTTGGGTATCTGTTACTTTGGCACTATTCTTGTTTGCCTCTTATATTTTTGCCAGTGTGCTATACCTCAGCCTTATTTGAAATACAGAGTCTAATTGAAGAATAGTCATAGAAAAATACGTAAAATAATTTGTTTTATAATTCATCCTCCATGTCCAGTTTGGCTAGCTTGTTATGCAATATAAGTGAAATATCAGGTTTTTTCTCCTGTGCCCTTTTTTATCATTAAAATGAACACAAAATATGCATTCTCTTTTGTTTCATACTTACCGGGATGTTGAGTGTTTTTAAATTGTGGCTGATAATATATTTTTCCGTTCCAAGTCACCACACCTTGATGAAATCTTAATAATCTCAATGATTCAACATACAAAAATACTACAAGTAAACTGTTGAGAGCTTTTATTGTTGCATCATCTAAATTCTTCAGGAGTCAGAGTTATTCATGCAGTTTAAACTGTTAGGTTTATGGAGCCAGATGAGCGAGGGCTGAGCAGACAGCATATCAGGAGCATATTTATATGTATAAAAAATGGAGAGACGTCATATTTTCAACTTTCTTTTAAATAGAAATTGAGTATATTTCCTATTTTATATCAAGTATCTAAATTATGACAGTTGCGTGGAAGAAGCCACAGAGCTGCTTTGACAGACACAATCTTTTTGGTGCTCCATCTGGTCAAAGTTGAAAAGTTGATTTTCTTTTTAAAGAGACAAGTTTCGTCATTCCCTCTGATTTCTGTAGAATAATGGTTTGATATTGGACAGTAACTTTCTGCGTGGATAAATCAGAGATGAAATACTCGTGTTATGTGGTGCGACCCACCCACTACCCTCTGAACTGTATGGTAGTCTCTGCATTTCTTGGGAGGATGGCAGAAGAGTTTCTTTTGATTTTTTTTTTTTTTTTTAAATGAAGAGTTCACCTTATTCTCTGTGTTTGAAACAAATGAGTAAAATGTAATTCTAGTAAAGTCCAAAGTAGACATAGTTGGGCAGAGATATTATGAATGAAAAAGTATTTTAAACGTAAAATGTTCTGCTTTGTGAATATGTAAGTATAGTATAAAGATTTCTTTCATCCCATCTATCCCCTTCCTTTAAAATAAACCATAGTTTACAATTGGTAGATCTGTCTATATATAAATATATATTAAAGAGCAAATATATATATTTACAAAAGATCACCTAAATCTGCTTTATTAGACAGTAGTTCACTTATTGCATAGAAGCTGGACTTGGCTTTACATTCTTAATGTACTTTATTCTACTCAAGATAGGACCTTATCTTGAAACAGAACTTCCTTTATTACTTAAATCATTTATGTATATCTGGTAAATTATGACCAAATTTTTGTTAGATTGCTTACAGTAAATTGAAATACACATTTGGTACACTACGGGATTGTTGTGCTTTTGTTTGGTTTCAGTTGGAAACAGGTTTGATGTAGATGACTTATTACTGTTAATTTAAAATAATCTATAATTGTCCATTGCCTTTTATGTCGTGTTGTGACAGATTTGGCTATATTTTTAGTCATCTGAAATATACTTTAAAAAGTTTGTTTTTTAGGTAATCCAAAGGAAAAAATGTTTATACTCTTGAATATATATTTGCCTCAGCCTATATAAAAGTTTCTTTGACGTAAACACTTTACCAGAAACAGAACTGACAGACTTTTCTACTGCTGACTGCCTAAGTTATTTTGTTTCACGGTCTTCAGGATTACTGCCTTTGCCCTTCTAGACCTTTTTTAAAAATAGTTTTAGTATTATACTACTGGACGTTTCTATTTTTTTAAGTATATTCCTTTTCTGACAATACAACTTCAGGAAGTTGATAAATCTCTAAGAACTTTTGATTGGTCTCAGAAAGGTAATGGATTGAATACTCAGAATTTTGTCTGAAAGTCTGGCAGAGTTATGTTGTACATTTGGTGAAGTTTTTCATGTAATTTATATTTTAAATAAAATATTTTTAGAGTTTTTAATTTTAATGAAGGGGAAGAACATACACTTTCATATTCCACAGTGGTAATACTATGTCATAAATTCAGATCATGTGTTATTCTCCCAGACAGTTTCTTCCATATGGTCCCTCATTTGTCAAGGTTCTTGACTCTCATTTTTTTTTTTTTATTAGACATGTTGCTAAATTTAGCACCCTAGTGATCAAGAGCTTGGGGTGTGTGTGGTGTGTGTGTGTGTGGGGTGTAGATGTAGTACTGGAAGAGGAAACTGGACAATAACAAGTAGCTCTGAATTTGGGGGCAAAAAATACTATTTGGCTTAAGTAAAGCCATCCTAATAAAAGTGAGTAAATTCATTGCAGTTCATAGAATACTCAAGCACAGTAAGTACACAGTACTTACATATTAGTAAGTGCATATTAGTTGTTCAATAATAAATGTGAACCAAGAGAAAAAAGTAAAAGCTGGTAGGAAGGGGAAAATGAGGGAAGTGGAGGGCCTGAGGAATGGAGTCGGGCAGGAAGCGAGCTCTGGGGACTCGCTTCGTGATTGGAGTGTTCTCTGACCATGGCATGTGAGGTTCGTTCTTAGGTTTCTGACCCGGAAACCCCCACTTTTTGGTATGCCCACTCTTTTGTGTTGTCTGCCTTATTTTATCTAACCTATAAGGTAGGTGCTATTCTAAATAAGGAAAGGCTCAGAGAAACTCAGACACTTGCCTAAATCACCATGACTTTGTAGAGCAGGGATTAATCAGGTCTGGTTCTGAAGCCTCTTCTCTCTTAGGCTCTATTGATGCCTCATAAAACAACTTTTTTTGTAAATTTACATTTTCCCTATGAAATGGCTATGTTAGGAATTTTGTTTTCTTCTGGAAGTTGCTTTTGTCACTTTGACCTAAACACACTTCACTGTAGTCCTTTGTGAGTGGGCTGATATTTTCACTTTTTAAAAGGATGGTTTTTTAATATGAAGAACTATATATAAGCCCCAGTTTGTGTGCTGTTCAGTCACCCGGATCCTTAACTATGGTACCTAATCTACAGTTAGAACTAACAGGTGTTTCTTACTTAGTTTAGGATTTAAAGTAGAATTATTTATTTTGTTTCTTCTTTACCTGCTGTATTCCAGTCTTCAAGTGGAGTTGAACAAGGTAGTTTAAAACATGTTAGGGATAAGCACACTCTGAAAGATGTTTCCTCACCCTGAATTTTAGGGCACTGGGCACTAAATTTGGAATACACTAGCTATTGAGAACACAATGTGGGGTTTAAGGAAGGGATGATTGAGGCCATTACGATACAGGAGAGACAGCATCTCAAACACTGT
This sequence comes from Mastomys natalensis, assembly GCA_021653895.1. Taxonomy (NCBI): domain Eukaryota; kingdom Metazoa; phylum Chordata; class Mammalia; order Rodentia; family Muridae; genus Mastomys; species Mastomys natalensis. The sequence continues at coordinate 1,445,984 of JAJTUV010000062.1, forward strand.
AAACAGAACTCTGCTGCCTGCTGTTTGTAAAAGCTCTCTGGCAAGATCTTTTACAAAGACCAATTTTCTTTTTTAAATGTAATTTACCTACCTAATATTTAAATGTCCTGAGACATGTATGTAAACTTCCAAAACCTTGTTTGTCTGTGTATTTAGAAAATACACAAGAATCTTTATCAAACTTAAAATATAAACTTGTGAGCACTAAACTGCTTCTGGCTTTGTGAATTTTATTGATATTTAATTCCGATTTATTTGCAGGTGTGCTAGTTTAGACTCATTGGAAACACCTTTGTAAATTTGGACATTCAAATTTCTTTGTACTCGAAGTTTACAAGATTGAATTGTAGAGTCCAATGAGGTTTTTCTGTTTGTTTGGGTTTTGGTTTTTGGTATGGAAGTACAAAATAAGTAAAGCCACCTCCCAGCCCTCTCTGCAGGAATTCTTTCATTCACAGATAGCAGTGACTTATATTCATTATACCCTTAGAATTTTTATAGAATTTAAGAAACATCCAAAAGTTCCCTGTAATGACACTTAGGAGTTCTCTTGGAAATGGGGTTGGGACTCAAAGGTGAAGCACTCTCTCATACTGTATATTAGACAAGTAATCAACTTGTAAACAAGTAAATATAATTTATATAATATATAAATATAAGATTACAAATGTCAAGCCTTTGAAAATTTACTTATAGAGTGCACACAGCAGTTTTTAAGTTGCCTTCTTACTACTGTTGGATGGACTTCCCTTGCTGTGTCCACTGGCTAACCTGAATTCCAGGATTACCAGTGTCATCCACTGCACCCAGCTTTGTGAGCAGAGGCTGGTGATGGGCCAAGGAAGGTGAGGGTGGGGTGATGGAGGAAGGCGCAGTGCACATGTTACAGTGAACCGTCAGGTGTGGAGTTAAGGTGTGTTCAGTGTGGTTTCAAGAGGGAATGGTTAGGAACACTTGAAGATTAAAAAGCAGTTTTGAATTTTTCAAAGTAAAATGGGGGTGGGGCAGTTCCACCACTGAATGTTCTCGATGTGTAAAAGATTGACACCCACCCTGGCTAAAGCCATGTTAGCCAAATAAGTTTGTTTCACAGTGAGTCTCACTACTCTTTAGAGAGTTGGGATCATGATAGGTTGCCAACTTTATCTCCTTGATTAGTACATGAAGTAAAATTGATAAAAGTTTTGTACTTTGTGGGTGCAAATATTTTAAGAAAGTCTGTTTTAAACACTAACAGGCAATTTAGAAGTCAAGTTTAGCTTTATGGAAAAAATGCTGTGTACACTTTTCCCTACAAATCGCTGTCATAATGGGAGCTGGCAAAAAAAAAAATGAAATTATGACAAAATGGTTTTAGAACTGAGCTTGGTATGGTGGCCCACTGTAATCCCAGCCTCCCTGGAGGCAGAAACCACAAGATCTCTAAAGTTGAGGCCAGCCTGGTCTAAATACTAGGTTCTAGGGCAGCGAAGACTACACATTGAGCATGTCTCAAAAAAACCAAAGAATTCTTTAGTTTTAGAGATTATCACACTAAAAGTTAGTAAATGCTAGAGTTATTGAAATGAACTGGAGGAAGTCTAAAGCAAACAAGGAGGCTCCAAGCTGGCCACGGAGTCCTCCTCTAACCCTGGTACACAAGGTAGAGCATGCCTGAGCTACTCAGCAAAGGTTGTCTCAAAGCAGCAGTGGCTCCTAACAGCAAGCTATCTTCTCAATGTATACTACATCTTTCTTTCCACCTGGATATAAAGTTAAGTTTCTTCATAATATGGTCAGTCTTAAAATTTGGCAATAAAAAAAGGTACTAATTTTCAGTTTAATTAGGTATCTGCTAGATCTTAGTGAGGGACAGACGACTGACTTCCTGGCACACATCACAGCAGTTATTGAGAGAACAATAAGACAGTTTCTTTTTTTTTTTTTTTTTTTGTTTTTCGAGACAGGGTTTCTCTGTGTAGTCCTGGCTGTCCTGGAACTCACTCTGTAGACCAGGCTGGCCTTGAACTCAGAAATCCGCCTGCCTCTGCCTCCCAAGTGCTGGGATTAAAGGCGTGCGCCACCACCGCCCGGCCAATAAGACAGTTTCAAGACAAGTGGGAAATCGAGTCAAATGAGACCAGAGAGCTTATTGCCGTGACGTCACAGACAGTTTCAGGGCCTGGCACTCCCGACGCCCCATTTCAGTCTGTCTCAAACTTCCATTGGAAGTGTCACCAGCTGTGAAATATGGTGATCCTTGAGCCTTAGGGGCCCAATTACAGAACACGGTGACTGGCCAGACTTCAAGATAATTTATATTTACACACACTCTTCAACATTTAGAGTGCTTCAAAGGATTAACCATTTGCTACAGAACCATTTGACCAGGTATTCTAGTTGCAAGGTTTTTTTGTACTTGTTAAGAGGCATATTGGATCTTGTCATTTATATTTTGTCATATGAGATTTGTAACATGAAAGTTACATGGAGCTTAGTCCCCCTGTCAGGTTGTCCCAGTGTTTCTTAAATTTGTATACCGGCATAGATGTGGTAGTCCATATGAAAGTTAAGCCATGAAAGACTAACTTAGTGGGGTCAGTTCTTTCTGCTTTTATGTAGGTTCCAGGGGTTAAAAAGACCTTTATCACTGGGTCAACTCAGCATTGTTAACGTTTTTGATGCAGGATCTTTAGCTGCAGCTAGCCAGAATTTGCTGTGGAGCTCAGGTGGACTGAGTTCACAGTGATCTTCCATGTTAGGATTACACAGTGCGCCACCATACTTTGTGCTTTTGCACCCCTTAATAATCAAATATTTGATCAGTTCTAATTAATCATCTTGATGTGTGCAGCCAAAGAAGTCGGTGTTTTGCTTCTTAGGATTCTGATCAGTGTAAGAACTAGCAGACTTGTTTTAAAGAAACAGATAATAAATCTCTGGCCATGAGACCACTCCAGTTAGCAGCATAGACACAGCGTTAAACAATGAATGAGCAGTGAGATGCTTGCTCATGCTGACCAGCCTTAACCTCTAGGCCACATTTGTACACTGAAAAATGCATACCTTTGTAACCCCAGTGACTTCTTTCTAGGGCTGGAAGTCTGTAGTGGGAAAGGGTAGCACCATCAGCTAACAAGCATGACCCCTACTATCACAGCAGTGATTAACCGGGAAGACCTTTATAGGGAAGTAATGGTTTCGTGCTCTGATGTCCAATGTGCTTCCCTGTCTTGACACCCTGTTCCCAAGAAAGAAATCACAAATGCATCCACTTCAGAAATTCATTCAGAACTTGAGACTTGTACTTGCTGATTAAAAACAGAGACCTTCTGATACACACGGTCTTGTCACAGCCTGTCCAATAGCTCTTTAGCACAGAATCTTAGTATAGGCTGGCCTGGAACTCCCTATGTAGTTGAGACTGTCTTAGAACTGGAAGCAATCCGTCTGCCTCTGCCTTCTGAATACTAGAATTACAAATGTGAATCAACACACCCATCTAAAAAGGTACATATGTGTGTGCGTGTGTGGGGGGGTGTAGAACCTAGAAGTATCTTCCTCCATCGCTTGACCTTTCTGTCTTCACCTCCCCGATGCCGGGTGCCGGTAAACCCAGCTTTTTATGTGGATGGTAGGGTCTGGACATGCAAACATTCTACCGACAGCCTTTCTTTTTAGGTCCAGCTGTGATTGACTACTGTACTGCTGACATTCAAATCAGGTTCTCATTAATATCTATTCATATAAGTGCTGTACTTCTTTATAGCTTGAGAGCATAAAATTGTGAGTCAAAGTATGTGACCTGCAAACAAACAACTGAATGAATAAATTTCCAACACTTAATACTATCAAAATGAGTCAGACATCTGTTTCCAGATGTATTGATTTCCCACTGTAAGGCCACACCAAGGACTCCCATATTCTGTTGAAGTGTCAATAAATACATGATAATTTTTTAAAAAACTGAGACAGGATCTTACTACATATTTTCCATTTAAAACACATTTTAAAATTGTGATGGTACATGCCAGTAAACCAGCACAAGCCGGTAGAGGTAGAAGGATCAGGAGTTCCAAGTGATGAATGCATAATGAGTTCAGGACCAGCCTGGGTTATACAAGACCCTGTTTGGAAAACACTAACACTAAACAAACTGTCTCACACATTTCTCTTCATATTAATATTAAACTTAAGGACTACACTCTGGTTTCTTTTCAGATTGTATGTCTTTTACTCCTTGAAATTTAGGGCATATGGATATAGCTCGGTAAGGATTACTGGCCAAGCATGTGCAGGCTCCGGGTTCAACCCCCAAATTTCCATGAGTTCGGTTCTAAAGGATATAAAGTTCTGTTGGTGGGACTAGAGAACTGGATTAGCACTGGCTGCTCTTCCATAGGAGCCGGGGCCAATTCCCAGCACCCACATGGCAGCTCACAACTATAACTCCTGTCCCAGGGAATCTGATACATAGACATACATGCAGGCAAAACACTAAGGTACATTTAAAAAAGAGAAAAGTTTTGGTGCTCTTCCATCCAATGAGACTTCTAGCAGGAGCGTCTATAATCAGCAAAGACACGGTAGGATCCTGCTGGGAAAGTGGCCACTGGATAATGACTGAGGTGGCTATGGGTATCACATACTGCCGAATGCATCACAGCCTAGATTCTGGTGTCAACAGTTATATGAAATTATCCTTGAAGAAGCTTCTAGAAGCTAATTGCCAAGTCCATCCAGTCAGCATTACTAATGGCTGCATCCGTTAACACTCCTTTATTTGACCCCATAGAATTGACCACCCCATCTTGGTTCAAACAATGCATACCTGTAATCCCAGCTATTTCTAAGACTGAGGCAGAAGGACCTAGTGTGAGGAGTTTGAAGGCAGCCTGGGCTACATAGACCCCATACAAAGCAGAACAAAAGATGGAGATCCTTGCCATTCTTTGCTGTGGTGTTTTTCAGTTCTAGTGACCAGAGCTCCTAAGTATTTAGATGACACCACAGAATGTCATTTGGTGTGCACAGGATCCTGGGGCATAGTCCTCATTTAGGTAATAGTTCCTTAGTTTCTATTGGACATTCTCAAAGGTCTTTAGCTTTATTTGACTCCATTACAGTGAACTGATAATTGCATGGCAAAGCCACTTAGAAAAATTAACCACTTTCAGCTGGAGAATGTGGCTCAGTTGCTGGAATGCTTGCCTAGCATGCTCAGAGCCCTGGCTTTGATTTCCTACACCAGGTAAACCCAAGCATGGCTATAATCCCGGTGCTGAAACTAGAGGCAGGAGGGCCTACAGGGTTCAAAGGGCTGTGTAGCAAGGTGAAAGCCACCCTGTGCCCAGCTGAATTGGCACGTGTCTCTTGCAACTGTAATGGGACGAACATTTCATGTGCCTCACGCCATGTCATTTTAGCTGAGAATCTTCAGTAATTCTTCCTTGAACTAAGTTGAATAGAAATTAACTTCTTGGAACTCCCCACCCAGTAACCCTTCTTCCCATCTCCAGAAGTCTCTATTGGGCAGTGTGCTTTCTCACACGTTTAACAATGGAATCAGGGAGGAAGGAAGGGGTATAATGGATTTGAGGCATGCTTAGTGCCTTAGCAGTTCATCGAGCCCAGGAAAGAGTCCTCTTTCTGTGTGAGAACCCCGTGCTTGCCTGTTCTTGTAATGATTTAGGTTTCACTTTGAGTCTAAGAATTGAATAGTTAATATGAAAGATTAGTGCAAACAAGAGAGGGGAAGAAAAGCGCCTGGAATGAGTCCTTGTAAAACAGCATGTTAACTTGCTATCCATGGTTGGCTCTTGGAGAAGCCAACTTAATCTCATGTTAAATTTGCAACTTGGAATCAGAATGTATATATGTGCTTTAAGAATTTCATAATTTGGTTTAATACAGCATAGTTTTAATACATATTTAACTAGTAAATTTCTTTCAGAAGATATATTGCAGAAGATGAGAGGCTTTCTTTTTTATTTTTTTTAGTTTTTCGAGACAGGGTTTCTCTGTGTAGCCCGGGCTGTCCTGGAACTCACTCTGTAGACCAGGCTGGCCTCGAACTCAGAAATCCACCTGCCTCTGCCTCCCAAGTGCTGGGATTAAAGGCGTGTGCCACCACCGCCCGGCAATGAGAGGCTTTCTTTAATTGCATTTCAGATCAGTTTCTAAAAGAAATGAGAAATATTTTTATTTTTCGTATTAAATTCTTATGAAACCAAATCTCAAAGTCTCAGGCCCTTTTCTTTCATTCTTTTTTCTCTTTACTTTTTTTTTTTAACCTTTTCTTTCAGTTGTTCGTTTTTGTTTTTTTTTTTTTTTTTTTTTTTTTTTCCTTTTTTGAGACAGATTGTCCTATGTCACTATTCCTGACTGTCCTGGAACTCACTACACAGACCAAGCTGACGTCAAACTCAGAGATCTGCCTGCCTCTGCCTTCTAAGCACTGGTAGTAAAGCCACCATGCCTGGGTCTCAAGCCGTTTCTCATTGTGCTGCTTTTGCTCTTTTTATAAAGTGTGTGTACATGTGTGCTTGTGTGCGTGCATGTGTGTGTGTGTGCGCGTGTGTGTGTGTAATGCACACATAAGCATGACAGAATGCCTGTAAGCACCTTTTGCATATGGCATTAGTGTCCTGCTCTGTCACTTTCCACCCTATTCTCTTGAGACAAGGTCTCTCCCCAAACCTAGGTGAAGACTGCCAGGCAGCAATGCTATCCCCATACCTAGCATTGCTGGGATTACAGGTACAAAGACCCATGCCTGGCCTTTTATGCGGGTGTTGGAGTTTCAAACTTAGGATCTTTTGTTTGCACAGCAAGAATTCATCCAGTTGGCATGTTCCCAGCCTTGTTTTATTTTTTGAGGTCTCGTAAATCTAAGGTTTGTCTTGAACTTGCTATATAGTTGCAGAACTGCTAATTTTATACTTATTTCGAAAAAGATGTCAGTATAGACCATTCTTATCTGTCTGGTGGGAGATTGGCAGCAGGCCTGTTTCTACAGCCAGTCCTGACATTTATTGCTCAACAGCATATTTCTAAATTTCTACCTTTAAAAATATGAGTCAAGTTGAGTTTGGTGGCTCATATCTGAAAGCCTAGCACTTGGGAATCCTGAGGTAGGAGAACCTTAAGTGTAAGGCCAGCCTTGGCTACATGGGGAGAAACTGTCTATAGATAGATAGATAGATAGATAGATAGATAGATAGATAGATAAGGAAATCCCATGGTACTAGTTTCCCCAAATGTACTTCCCAAGGTTTATTGCACACCATTTGAAAGAGATCACCACAGACTTCATCTTTCTCTTGTTGAAGGATCTAAGACTAGGAGAAAATCCAGGGCAATCCAAAGCAGCGGCAGGCCCATGTGAGCAGGTGAGGGCTGCCATGCCATGTCCAGTGGTTTATGACTGCAAGAGGAACAGGGTTGTACAGGCCTTTACGACTCACTGAGACAGCAGTGCAGTTTAAGGTTCTGTGTGCTTTTCTCCAGTTCCTGGCACTCCCTGTTTCCAAGTTCTACGTAAGCCATTTCTTCAGAATATGGTTGCTTTTTGTTTGCTTTCTTTATGGCTGAAATGGATTCAGCCTATGCCTCAGCATGCTGGGCAAGCCGTGCAGACAGAGCCTCGTATTAGCATCATGACCGTAGACCTCAAAATGGCTGTTGGTAGAAAATGAGCACAAATTATGCAGGCAAGCAGAAAATAAATATTTGTGAAGCCAACTTATCACTGAGAATGTCTGCTTCCTACGTACATACTGAAAGTAACAAAGAAAATCAGGTTTTATGTTTCAAGTATATCATATACATACATACATACATACATACATACATACGGCCATTTAGTAATATTCTGCCTGTTAAGAAAGCCTTTGTAAGCTCCTGGAACTCAGTACTAGCCTAGGATGTACTCAGCCTCACAGTAGTCTTGCCGTAGTCTCATGAGTATGTGATTAACAGGATTGAGTCACAGTACCCAGTTGTGTCCTGATTTTGTGTGTGTGTGTGTTGGGGGCGGGGTACTGGGGATCAAACACAGAGCCTTGTGTAGGCTAGGATAGCTCTTAATACCCCGATTTCTTTTCCTACCACTACTATTCACTATTAATAATAATAGTGACTCTTCTTTTATTAGCCTTGTAGCCATCCCTCCCTGAGTTTTTTACTCATTCATTACTGTGTGTGGTTGCATTTGCATGGCCAGGCACTCCTGTGGAGGTCAGCTCTCTCCACCTCTATGTGGCTGTCAGGGCTCAAAGCTCATGTTGACAGTCATGTGGAGCTGGTGCTTCACCTGCTGAGGCATCTCACTGTCCAACCAAGTCTTGAGGGTAAAAGTCAGGCACTTCCATGGGAGGGTACGGAGAATAAGACACTCAGTAACTTGAATCATCTTGATCCTGAGGTGTCCTATACATGCTGACTAATGTCACCAAGCTGGGTTACAGCATGTGGCCGAGAAGTTATGGGACATTTTCTTTTCTTAGGGGTTTGAGACCAGCTGAATCCTGTGTTTTGTTCTTCACAGACACTGATAAAAGGCTTTGACTGGGGAACTTTCTTGGGTCGCCCTGAAGAGCAAGCTATCTCTTGGCTGCTAGTAATCTTACCTGCTGAGCCATCTTGCTAGCACTTGGCATTTTAAGATACCCGAAAAAGATTATCAGTTTTATTTTTTTTTAACCACGAGCACAGGGAGAAAAGCTTAATTTTATATTAAAGAAAAAATTAAAGCAATTGAAACGAAAAACTAACCTACAGTATAACTGAGGCTTATCATTAGCAATTTTGAGGTATTTCTCCCAGGGATTAACATGTGGCATGTGTTCAAGGCCCTTAGAGTTCAGGGACGAAGGCTACCCAAAGATTTCTAAGAAAGTATAGTTTCCTGACTATGTCTCTCTCATTCATTAGAAGACAGTATGTGGAAATCTATTGAGGCACACTCTGAAGATTCAAACGCAGAAGTTCTGACTTGTAAATGTTATCTGAGGGGTGTCTAAATAAGCCACAGTTAGATATGAGCTGGCTTTACTTGTGCTGAGCAGGTCCGTTTTTTGGTAACTAATTGAGGAATGTTTTCTTTCATTTGGGATTATGAGAATACTGTTGCTGACAATTGTATTTCTTTAGCTCTAATAGAAACATTTTATTTTCCATCAGTAAATATTGATCTAAATTTATATGTATGTACATTGTCTTTTACAGTGTCTATACAAATAATTTTTGTAAGTACTCTACATATTTATAATAAGACTCTTGTTTGAATAGGATCTCACACGTAGCCATGGCTGGCCTGGAAATGTGGCAGTCCTCTATGTCTCTATAGTGCCAGCGTTTCCAGCAGAGACACCCACCCTGGTGCTCTGGAGGGTTTAGTTTTAGGAGGGAGTGTTTTCTTTGCTCTTGGTTTTATTTTTAAGACAGTGTCTTATATATCTCAGACAGGCTTTTAACTAGTGGAAGATGACCTTGACCTCTCCAGCCCCTGTTTACCACACGCTAAGCTCCGGAAATTACAGACCTGGGCCAGCACACCTGAAGGTTTAAAGTTTATACATTGTTTCAGCATCTTTTCCTTCTTTGTGTTCAGTCATGGCATATATTCCAAACATGTTCTGTTCTCCCTTTAGACTTTGTGCTTTAGCTGTCTAGCTATCTCTTGGAATTGGTCATTGGTGGTTATTTGTTTGTTGATGATTATGTGAGAGAGACAGGGTCTCGCTGTATAACCCTGGTTTACATCCACTTTGTAAACCAGGCTAGCCTGGAACCCTCAGAGACTCACCTGGCTCTGCACCCACCCAGCCTCCCACCCCCCTTTTTTTAGTACATCTAGTCTGGCTTGGATATAAAGGCATGGTTAAGGATCTCCCAGATTCTCAAGTGAACTTAAGGTGAACTTTAATTCACACTTACCTCGATGCTTACATTTTATTCTAGTGTTTGCCTGATCTTCCAGGCACAACCTCTTGTTGGCACATTTTCTCAGCCTTAGTCTCTGCTGGCTTGCCCTGACCCTGAGCTCATTTAAGCAAAACTGGCTAACAAACACAGAGAAAATCTGAAAAGAAGAGCGTTGTTTCTACTCTAAATAGTCTTCCACAGGGATTTTCAAGCTGCTCTGGGGTCCAAGTGCTTCTTTGAAGATGCCTGTGGCCTCGCTGGCTGTGGGGCTAACTGGAGCCAATCGGGTGGGGCCTGGGCCTCCAGCCAAGCCTTAGCTATGACTGCCTTGCTTTTATTCCTTATGCTTTCTGACTTTTGTGCTTTCTTTCTTTCTGTTCTTCTTTTTCTTCTTCTTCTTTTTTTTTGTTAAACTAGGCACAGTGACCGTAATACCCATGCCTGGCAAGAAGGTTGCTGTGAGTTTGAGGCCACTCTGAGCTCTGTAGCTCAAAAACCAAATCGCTAACTTAAGAGCACTGGTGTGTAATATACTAACGAGAGTAATATTTCGGTGGCCTTGCGGTCATGCTCCAGCTTCTACTTTCCATATTTTTGAGCTGTTTCTTTTGTTTACTTTTTTGAGACAGTTTCTCTGTGTAGCCCTGGCTGTCCTGGAACTTACTCTGTAGACCAGGCTGGTCTTGAACTCAGAAATCCACCTTCCTCTAACCTCCTCAGTGCTGGGATTAAAGGCATGCACCACCTCCACCTGGATGAAGTTTAATTCTTAAAAGACTCAGTAAGGTGAAGTAATTCTTCTATTCCCGTTTTACAAATGACCATTGACGCTATACTTAAAATCAACTCAATAACTTGCACAAGAGGTTTGGGATTTGAGTCTGTGGTTGTCAATTGACATCAGGTGCACCCCCCACCTGAGGCAGGCCAGGCTAATGAACAGAAACAGCACAGCCGTCACCCGCACGGCATAAGGACTGGAGCAGGGTGCTGTGAAGCGCATGCGCAGTCTGCTGGTCTTGGCCTGAAGATGAAGTCTGTGTATCTCAGACTCTAAGTAACACACCTGTGGTCCTGTTCGTCTCATTAGGAAGTGTCACCTATATAGTCAAGTGCTGGCTTCAGAAACCACCAACCCCACATCTGAATCTTCCATGTAGCTTTTCCTAGTAATGTTATTTGTTATCCACAAAACTAAACTCCCTAAATGTATCATCATTCTGACAACCCTTATATCCAGGACTTTTATTTTTGTATTTCTATATTTGTAACATATACATTTATATGCTGGTTGCTGAAAATACCTTAGTGAGTCCCGAGAATAGTTGTTTTGCAAGCGTTGTATCTGGTGGAATAAAGACCTAAATATTATATTTATGCTAACATGTAATATATCAGCTGATATGTAATATATGTAATATGTAATATATATGCCGAGACCTAGTATTTCAGACATGGTGGAGAGGTGGGAGGGCATGGCAGGAATAGCAGAGAACTTCCGTTTCCATAAACCAGCCAGAGTCCATCATCCAGACTTCAATGGTCGGGCTGACCTTCACAGTTTCCAGTACCAGGATTCTGTGTCCAGGAATGGCAGAGCCGTGGGATGTGGTAAATGCCCAAATATTTTGGAAAGGAACACATCCAACCCCCAGCTGGTTTTCAGCTGCTCTAGCCAGCAGTTCCTGGGCTGTGCCCATCTTTACCAGGGGAAAGCTGGGTCCACTGAAAGGTTTTCCTGTTAGATGCAAGACTTTACATGACTCATGGCAGTCACTGCTCCAGAGACTCAGAGAGATCCACAGCCATATTTAGGAATTTGCTGTGAAATTGCCTGTCAGTTCTACCCAATATTTCCAATCTAATATATATGGAGTGCTAGAAAGTAGTTGATCATTTTAAATATGTTACAGATTTCATGTCAATTTTGTTATTGTTGAAAACTGGCCTTCAAGTTTCAGTTTCCTTAAACGGTAGCAGGCTACAGTGTCTACATTACCTCATATGACTGTTGCCATGGAATCCTTTAAATCCTTGTTCATAAAAATGTTAGAATGTGTCTTAAACTGCTCTCTATGTGAATAAAAAGCTTCTTCTTAGACGCTATTTCTTTCTCTTTCTTTCTTTCTTTTTTTTTTTTTTTTTTTTGGTTTTTTCTCTGTATAGCCCTGGCTGTCCTGGAACTCACTTTGTAGAGCAGGCTGGCCTTGAACTCGCCTCTGCCTCCCAAGTGCTGGGATTAAAGGCGTGCGCCACCACTGCCCATCATAGAAGTTATTTCTGATGCAGTCTCCGTCCAGTTTTTTGTAAAATTAGAAATGTCTGGCCAGTGCTAATGGGAAAGTCATAGTGGTGGACATAATAACCCTGTGACAGCGTTCTAAGCTGTGCTGTTTTACAGCTCAGAGCACCACGTCCTGATGACCAGGGTATGGGAAGTCCAGTGCTTGCTGGTGAGGTAGGCTCTGAGGCCTCCTGACACGAAAGAGGAAACAGGACTGTCTTGTTCTTGGCTCACTGTGGAAGACGGCCAGAGACATTCTTTCAATTACACAGAGTTTTAATTGGGACTAGAAGCCCACATAAGGTTGAGCTAGAAAGGCCAATGGAGAGATCCTAATGAATGTAGGGTCCCCATGATTTCCATGAATGTAACACAAACAGGAACACTGAGGCCAGGGTCACAGTAAGCGCTGATGAGTAGCAGTTAAGGGTTGGTGAGAAAATATGATCCCATCTGCTTTTTAAATTATAATTAAAATATTAAAATAAAAATAATTTAAAATTAATTAATTTTAATTAAGAAACATAATTGTTTAATTATGTTTAATTAGAAACATGATCCTAAATTTGTATTTCACTTTTTTTCTTTTGAGATGTGGTCTTATGCCGGGCGGTGGTGGCGCACGCCTTTAATCCCAGCACTTGGGAGGCAGAGGCAGGCGGATCTCTGAGTTCGAGGCCAGCCTGGTCTACAGAGTGAGTACCAGGACAGCCAGGGCTACACAGAGAAACCCTGTCTCGAAAAACCAAAAAAAAAAAAAGAAAGAAAGAGATGTGGTCTTATTATGTAGGTCTGGCTAGCCTAGAACTCACTATGTTACCAAGCCTGCTTCAGACTTACTCTACAGCTACCTTCCCAGGCTTACCTCAGCCTCTCAAATCCTCAAATTAAAGAAAGGCTCTGGCATTGGACTCAGTGGTTAGGAGCGCTTGTTCCTGCAGAGGGCCTAGGTTCAGTTCCCAGTGCCCACATGGTGACTCACAACCAGCCATTACTCCAGTTCCTGGATGCACCTGATACATAGATACATCTCTATGGCTCTCTCTATATGTATGTACACACACACACACACACACACACACACACACACACAAAAACATATATATATAAACAAAACACTTATACACATAAAAAAAGGCATGCACCAGCACACCTGCCTTTATTTGTCTTTGCTGAGGGGCTGAGGGTTAACCCCATAGCCTCTGGTTGCTAGGCAAATGCTCTGTCACTGAGCTGCAGCCAGTTGTTTGTTTTGTCTTGGTAAATTATCCAGTCTGGCTCTAAACTCTGTCATCCAGGGAGGCCTTGAACTTGGGGTCCTCCTGAATCAACCTCCAGAGCTCAGGGATTTAGATAGGCCTGGACCACTAGACTTGGCCTTACTCTTGATATTGTTAAGTCACTGTTCCTGGACTCTTCCAAGCCTAAATATTAAACGTTCTGCTAGTGATATTGATTTGAGACAAGTTCTCATTGGTTAGCCCTAGTTGTCTTGGAACTAGCTCTGTAGACCAGGCTAGCCTCAAGCTCACAGAGACCTACTTGCTCAGCCTCCCAGGTACTGACGTTGAATGCACTGGCACACCTAAACAAAAAGTCCTGATGTTTTAAAAACAAAAAATATCATGCATGCACTGGGTAGATCCCTGGTGCTACAATAGAGTAACTGTGTGAAAAGATACATCATAGAAACAAAACTATCCTTTTGAAAAAAATTTACAACTGTGTGGCAAATGTCATAATCCGTATAGATGAACGCTAAACTTGCCACCTTTGGACCTGTGATTGAAACCCCACCATTAAAGTTGGGTAACAGGGCACAAAGGGCAGGAAAGCAGAAGAAGGGACTGGCTATCTTAGGAAAGCAGGGAACCAGCCAACCTAGGTGGTGACAGATGGGTGTGTTAGAGTGAAGGGGAGTAGGCATGTATGCACAAATGCTGGAACCAGACCATCACAGACCACAGTGACTTAATAACTTCAACTGGGCAGCACTGGCTGGCCCAAACCTCCCAGCGCTCTGGAGGCAGATTGGTGGATCTCTATGAGTTCATGGCCAGCTTGGTCTACAGAGCTAGTTCTAGGACAGCCAGGGCTACACAGAGAAACTTTGTCTCAAAAACAAACAATTCTAAAAGAAGAAAAAAGGTTTTTTTTTGGGGGGGGGGAGTGGGCAGTGCTTGGTGACACAAAATGTCATCCTAGATTCAGCTAGACTGAGAGTTCCAGGCCTGCTTGGGTAGCAGATTTCGTCTCTGTTACAAAGAAATTAGCCTTCTGGGGGAAAAAATGCTGCATGATCATAATACTACCATCTTATTGATAAAAGCCATCCTAAGTGTGTTGGGGGGAAGTGTGGGGGTCTGAAGTCCTCCAGGGCACTCCTCTGAAGCAGTGGAGTCTTTACCCCAAGGCTTATCTGCCTTCTGGATGAAGCAATCTCTGGTACTCAGTGGAAATCTCCTTTGAGGTTGTCTTTGCAATGTTTGTACCCCATCCCAAACCAGACAAAGGTTCCGAATGAGTAAACCTGAGCCAAGCAATTATAGTCAAGAAACCTTCAAGTAGAAGGGTTACATTTCCCTGTAACAGAATATATACACAAAAACCAGTTAGTATTGTTTTGTGGCCTCTTGAGGTACAGATATTTTTACATAATCAAGCCATTTTGTTTTCTTTATGATTTATGTTCCTAATGTCTCACAGAAAGTGTAGCCTCCAATCCAAAATTGGTGGAATAGCCATTCATTTTCTTTCCAGTATTCCCTTTAGGTAACACTGGGAGCCGTTTGTGGGATGCTTCAGTAGTTTATGTGGAGGCAATCTGGGTCAGAGGTCCAGGCTTGTTTCTGCCTTCGTGAGAGTACAAGAAGTCAGACAAGTGTGTCCTGACTTTCTCGTCTCCATTACGAATCTTCACATCTGAATTGATCATGTTCAACTTGAATTCTGATTTCCAACAATTCATTTATCTGGGAAGCTGTTTCCAGTTTATTAACTGAAAAGAAGCTATGGCCAGGGAAGTGAGATCTCACTGCTGGACATTATTAATCTTAAATCACTATCTAAGCAACAAGCGAATCCCACAGACAGTGAACACCCCAGGAGAGATGTGATGTAATATAGAAACGGCCTGCTGCAGAGCTTAGCTGTGTGCCGTGACCCACTAATGGACGGCCCACAGGCTGAGCGTCAGTCTCAGAAGACCCACTAAGTTGGTTTCTGTTCACGTGATTGAGACTTATAGTTTGCGAACTCGCCAGGTGAGCTCTGTTGCTTTGCAGATGCATGTAGGCTGTTAAGACTTCATAGTATCTTTCTTTAAATTGTGTTCTGTGTGATCCAAAGGCACTTTGGTCTTCAGCCTTCCATTTCAGCCCAAGGGGAAGCGCTCCTAAGCAGCCGGTTAATTCCACTCACTTCCTATGGGAAATGCAGACTCTCGTGGTTTTATGGGCAGATAAGGAGGTGTATACAAAGGGCAGCTGTCGTGAGCTTTGTGAAAAAGGAGCAAAGTAAATATTGAAGGGTAAACAATGGGAAGATAATGTTTGCACCAACTACTTGTCTGTGGTGGGGCTATGGGTGTTTTCTGGCTTATGCTTTGGTGGCCTTACGGATTATGACAGTAGCCTACTTTACTTTCATATTACAAAATAAACTTTTGGGGGAGACATTAACTTATGTCCCATTCCTAACACAGGAGAGAAGATGTTATTTGATATATTTACAGTGACTTTATTTCTGAGTAAAAACATAATAATGAAACGACAGCAAAAATATTGAAAAGAATCACGAAGCCGTTTGCTTATTCCATAACACTGTGGGATAAGTAAGGAGATGATGGGCCCCAGAAGAGGTACAGGAAGCTGACACTCACCCACAGGAAGCGGTGGGAAGGTGGGTTCCGAGGACTGCTTACGTCCTTCTTCTTTTGTAAAAAGGACTGTATTTGAGATGGAGAGGAAAGTAGAAGCACTAAAAGGTTCCTGCTTTTAGCCAGTGATGGAGGGGGTTGATGACCGTGGTGCCTCGCGTGTGTGGGGGAGAGGAGTTGGTCTATGTACACAGCAGCCGTGAGCGAGGTCATTCCTGGCGGAAATGGGCTTCACAGACCTCCAAGTCTGGCGTTTATATTCTTGATCTTGCTGGTAGTTATACAGGTAAATCCACTGTATAATCATTTATCAAATTATATATTTAAAATGTGTGTGCTTGTCTATGTTTTACACTTCAATTTTTTAAAAAAGTAAACTTGACCGAAAGAAAAAAAAAGTGGGGCGGAGGGTGCTAAAGAAATCATCCTGTCACAGTCCGGGAGCTCCTGTCTTCCTGCCTCGCTGTGGCTACCTCTGCTTTGTGGTAACTGCCGCTTTGGATTCCCCAGAATAATTCTGTCCACCTCCGCTCTGGCCAATCATAGCAGACAACGTCCAGAGTTCAGTGACTGTGGGTGTGTCTTATCAGGTCAATCAGAGACCTTGTGTTGAGGGCCAGAAAGATGAGAGGAAAGACTTTACTTCGTGTTACTATGTGAATCCCTGTATACATTTTTTTTTTTTTTTTAATCTTGGCTGCTTACAAATTTAAAAATCTGCAGAGTCAGGAAGTCATTCTTGATAGTCTCAGATCTTATCAGGCCCTGGTGTGGTGTAAGGCAGACAACAGCTGCTCCTCAGCATGTCCTGCGCTACCCTGATAAAGCTGCTGTCCTTAAATACAGCAGGCCTTTTAGCCAGCGCTGGGAAAGTCTGCCAGTCATTCAAAGCACTTGGGTACCTGTGAGAGGTCAGATCTTATATAGGAAGATTTGGTTTTCTTTAGAAAGGCTGTATGACTCCATTACCAGTTACACAGATGACAAAATAGTATTTTGTGTACGTCCTCTGTGGTGGATGCCACTTCCTAAACCTTCAGCCTCTTTGAAGTTTTCCTTCTCTAAGCCCCTGATGCTGTTTGGTGACAAGCCTGAGCGTTCTTAATGAAAGGGGTGGTTATCACATGGGTAACTGAGATGACACTCTCTGCAGCCTGAAAATGTCTGTGTGAATGTGTGGTGTGTGTGTGTGTGTGTGTGTGTGTGTGTGTGTGTGTGAATGTGTGTATGTATATATGTGAGTGTGTATGTGTGTGTGTATGTGTCTGTGTGTGTGAGAAAGAGAGTGTGTGTGTGTGTGTTTGTGTGAATGTGTGTGTGGTATATGTGAATGTGTGTATGTTATATGTATGTGAGTGTGTATGTGTCTTGTGTGTGAGAAAGAGAGTGTGCGTGTTTGTGTGAATGTGTGTGTGGTGTATGTGTATGTGTGTGAGTGTGTGTGTCTGTATGTGTGTCTCTGTGTGTGTGTGCATGTATGTGAGTGTGTGTGTCTGTGTGTGTGAGAAAGGGTGTGTGTGTGCTGGTTGCACAAGGCATAGGGCTACGTTTCCCAGCCATTGGTAGTATTTAATATTTTTTTCTACACGTAAGTATTGTGGTGGTTTGAATGAGATGGCCTCCATATACTCATGTGTTTGAGTTGTTGGAGAATGTATGTAACTGTGAGGGTGGCCTTTAAGGTCTCCTATGCCCAAACTATGACACAGTCTCCTTCTGCTGCCTGTGGATCAAGATGTAGAACTCTATAATCCCGTCATGATGATAATGGACTAAACCTCTGAAACTGTAAACCAGCCCCAATTAAATATCTTCTTTTATAAGAGTTGCCGTGGTCATAGTGTCTCTGAAAACCTAAGACTAAGATAGTACATGCTGTAATTCCAGCACTTGAGATACTGAGGCAGAAAGATCAGAAATCCAACATCTTTCTGGACTATGTGAGACAAAGGAAGGAAGGAGGGAAGGAAAGAAGGAAGGAAGGGAGGAAGAAAGGAGAGAGAAGGGCGGGAGAGAGGTAGAGAGGAGGAAGGAAGGAAAGACAGTCTACCTTGTTTTGGGAAAGCGATCATAAATCTGTTGGGTTTCATTCATATTTGTTGTGGTTTGTGGCTTGAATTGGTTTGTTGTGTGCTGGGCTTTTGTTAGTTCTAGGGGTGAGGGTTTGTCATGATGTAAGTGTTTATGTCCCAATGCACAGCAGGATGGCATTAGGAATAGGACCTTTGAGAGGACAGTCGGTGCTAATTCCTGGCCAAGCCCTACCCCAGTCTGCAGATTCAGTACCTTTCCAAGGTAACCCAAGAGAGCCACTTTGCTTTGCCCATCCGAGAACACAGCAATAAGGTGCCCTCTGGACTGAAAAGTGGGTCCTCCCAGCTCCAGAGCCAGGAATGGTACAGGCACATGTCTGTATTCTTACTTAAGATCAGGACCTCAGCGCCATCATCAGCTTTCAGTTAGGGACCAGCTGGACTATATCAGGCCCTGTCTCAAGGTAACTGCCGCCCCAGTCACAGCAAACACCAATAACAGCAGCCCCAGAAACTCCTGGGCCTTCTTTTGGACATCTGAGCCTCCAGAATACATTTCTGTTGTTTATCAATTACTTAATTTGTGGCATTTTTTTTTCAGCAGCCAGAATGAACTAAGACAGTGTGTAATATTTTGTTTACATATTTAAATGTCATGATCTCTGACAAAAGAATGTGAAAATCTATCCAAACTTTGAGGGCTGCATGTGGTGGTATATGCCTTTAATCCTAATACTTAGAAGAGGTAGAGGCAGGAGGATCTCTGTGAGTTCCATGCCGTCCTGGTTTACATACTGAGTTCCAAGCTAGCCAGGGCTATAAAACAAGATAACTAAAATTTGAAATTTCCTTTAAAATTGAAGAGTCGTGATGATCTATATGTATCTCTTGCTGAACTAAACGTTAAGTATTCAGCTGGTTACTAAGAGCTGGGAACGGTGGCACACACCATGAATGCAAGCACAGAGAAGCAGAGGCAGGTGAATTTTGTGAAATTGAGGCTAGCCTGTTCTATATAGAGAAACCCCATGTGAAAAAGAAAAGAAAAAACTATGAGTGACTTTTTTAATTTCTGAATTTTTATATTTCTTATATCTGCCCATCTAACCCCTACCATGACTAGGGTACATACATCTAAATGCATTTTTCCCTCAGAATTACCAGGAATGTATGCTTGGATGATCTTTAGAGAATTTAAAGTTTTCAGTCTACATTTATCTTAAGCCTCTGAATATGAAATCATGAGAAATTAGGTGAAAAGCAAAAAAAAAAACAAAACAAAACAAAACAAAAAACTTGCCAATTTATGGTACCTAAGAATTTTGGCTGGGTTTTTGCTATGTAAATAATTCTTAATCTAGAAATGAAAAAAAAGATAGAAAAATAAAAAATAGATGCAGGCCATATAAACTGGCAGGTTAGAAAAGAAATATAAAGATCTGTTCACTATGTAAAAATGACAATTTTACTAGCAGTCACAGAATTGCCACATAATGGAAAGGTGGGGGCTGGCCAGGTGTGGTGGTCCCCATATTCAATCCTAGAACTCAGGAGGCAGAGGCAGGCAGGTCTCTGTGAGTTCAAGGCTTGCTTGGTGTACTATGAAGTTGTAGGCCAGCTGGGGCTACATGGTTTGTTTTAAACAAGCGAATACAAAACAATGGGATCAATATTTAATATTTACTTGTAATTATATAGTATGTATATATAATGTATATTATATATGTGTATATGTGTGTATATCTCCTCATGGGGGCTGCTGCACTCCCATACACCAACAGCACACTAAAATGCTGAGTGCTCAGATTTTCTGACCAGGGGTATCAAATTCATAGTTTTGACTTTGTTGTTGTTTATCAAGTTAATTATATATAATAATATATTATTAATAATATAATAATTATTTTTAGTAACAAGACTTTTGATGGGGGTGTGAGACAGATTTCTATGCGTAGCCCTAGTGTTCTGGAACTTGCTTTGTGGACCAGGCTGGCCTTGAACCAAAATAACATGGCTTTTAATGACAATTATTTCTTATCATTTCAGTGATCCATAACATGATCTGCGTGTTTGTTTCTTTGATCGTGTGTTGACCATCCTTTCACTGTTGTGATATGTTCTGCCCTCTCAACCCAGTGGACTCCTGGGAGCTTGCATTTTCTCTGTCACACTCTCTGGCAAGTTGTTTTACACATCTCGCCTGCTGAGCCTCACACACAGAGCAGGATCTTTTATATGAAAGAGGTTTTCATCTCTGAGTTCCTGCTGCTGCTTCTGATGGGGTAGTGGGTAAGAAATACAAGAGATCTCAAACAAAAGCATCAGCATCCTGTGGCGAAGCGTGACATGTTATAGCAAGGCTGTGTTCTCCCACGGTCTTTAGGTAATTTAAAACTGCTATATATGACTTAATTCTATGTATGATATTGAGGCCTTTGCAAGTAAGTCTTAGGCAGAAAAAACCTCCCATGAGATGCATCAAGGGATGCTAGGGACCTCAAGTGAGGAGGAGTCCTGTCTCCTCATGCTCCACGTTAAGAATTACTCTATGGGCTATGTTCTTACCAGGCATCAAACAAATGGCACCTGGTAATTTATTTCCCAAAAGTATTTTTAATGTAACCTCTGTCTGACTCATTTTCACTGCTGAATGATAAATATCAAGTGCATTACATCTCCTCAACCCCACGGGCGACTGGCACCCAACCATCCTCACTCTTGTCATTTTGCCTTAAGGAACCTTTCCTGCTGAGTCACAGAGAGATGCAGATATTGATCCCAGTGTGATATACAATAGCATCAAATAAAACAACTCCAACATCCAACAATCAGAAATCTAAGACTAGGTGTTTAAGCAAAGTTTCCAAACTCAAGGCAAATGGGAGAGTAGTGACTTCACCCCACATCGGTCACCCTGCCTGTTCTCTTGTGACCCTTGGACTGGTTGCTTTGTCATCTTGCCTGAAACGTTCTCTCATGTCCCAGATTCCAGAACCAGGAGTTTCTACTTTGTTTTGTTTTTGTCTGTGCTTCCTATAGGTAGCTTTCAGTTCTCCCAGGTCCTAACTAAGATTTCTCTTTTTAAAATGGATTTGCTCTTGGGGCTGGAGAGATGGTTCAGTAGCTAAGAGCACTGGATGTTCTAGAGGCCTCGGGTTCCGTTCCCAGCACCCACATGTTAACCATCTGTAACTGTTGATACCTTCTGGCTTCCCTGGGCACCAGGAACCCATAGACAAACATGCAGACAAAATATCCATATGTATTTGTTTATTTAGTTTTGTCTTTTGAGACAGAGTCTACACAGCTCTAGTGTTAAAACTCACTATGTGATCAGCTGGCCTGAGACTCACAGGGATCCACCCGCTCTCAAGTGCTGACGCTAAAGGTATTCATCACCATGACCAGCTCCCATATATAGTTAAATAATTGATGGTTCTTTTACAATTTCATATATAAAGTAATTTTATCATTCACTCCATTATCTTCTCTTATCATCTTCCCTCTCCTACCTGCTCCTTTCCAATAAGTCCCTCCGGCTTGCATGTCTGTGTGGTGTGTGTGTGAGAGAGAGAGAGAGAGAGAGAGAGAGAGAGAGAGAGAGAGAGAGAGAGAGAAGAAGAAGAAGGAGGAGGAGGAAAGAGGAGGAGGAGGAGGGAGGAGGATAGGGGGAAGGGGAAGAAGGAGAGGGAGAGGGAGAGGGAAGAGGGTGAGGGAGCACTTATCAGAGTTACCTGCTTGAGCATGGGTGGGTGATTATTTACTTGAGCAAGAGCAACTTATCATTGGCTACACCACTGAGGAATGTAGCTCCCCTTAACTTCCTCAAGCTCCTCTGGGGGGCGGGGGTGGAGCCTTGTGAGTTCCTCCCCCCAGTCGTGATGAGATATTGATGGCCGCACTCAGACTTTAAGTGTGTGGATTCGCCAGCCAAGCTGTATCCAGAAGACTGTTCCTAACAGTTCTCCCTATCCTCTAGGGGCTGTTACGTTCTTCCCGCACTCCTTCCTCCACGTTCCCTGCACATTGGAGAGGGTGATGTAGGTGTCCCATTTAAGGCTGAGCACAACAATTACTTCTCGGCACTCAAACCAGTTATGAATATCTCCAGTGGCCATTGCCCACTCCAAGTACGATTTGTTGGAGGGCAGGGAACACAGCAAGTCGTGCTAATCCAAACCTCAGTACTCCTCAGCCACTGCCTTGTGGATTTAGTTCTCCTTGGGAGCAGGGGAGTTAGCCTAGGATGTGCCTGTCTGCCTTGAGCTTAAGGAGAGCTTGACCTGTATCATCAAGGTGACCTGTCTCATGAACACTAGTTACACTAAGAATCAAACATCACCCCTCCAGGACTCCTACACACCCATTCTGACCAGTTTAAAACCAACGTCGATGGGCCATTGAAGAAACAGAAAATCTTGGCTAGAGGGCCTCTGTCAAGTCTTCGGACAGAGCGACAATGGCTGAATGTTTCTCTCCATTGATAAAGAGATATCACAAGCCTTGCACAGACTGGCCTGCCAGCTCTAAGTTGGATATTTTAGTTACTTATCTGACTTGGCTGCACCATCTGAAGACACCAAACCAAATATATATATTTAAATTAGATTCTGGCTAGTACCCATTGTATATGAATGAGTACTGAATCATCACACTATATCCTAGTGTGGCAGTTCTCAACCTGTGGGTCATGGCCACTTTGGCAAACTTGGATCTCCAAAAATATTTATGGTACAATTCATAACAGTAGCAAATTACAGTTACGAAGTAGAAACAACAATATTTTATGGTTGGGGGTCACCACAACATGAGGAATTGTATAAAAGGGTCACAGTATTAGGGAGGTTGAGAACTGCTGCCTTAGCATGTCATAATTATTGTATAAATATAGAAACTTCTGGGCAGGTGAGAGGACTCAGTAGATAAAGGGGCTTGCCTCCAAGCCCAATGACCAGAGTTCAATTCCTGGAATCCATAGTAGAAGGCAAGAACTAAGTCACAAAAGTTGTCTGGCTTTCCTGTGTATGCCATTGCACATAGGTGCTGACACGTGAGTGTGTAAATATGCGAGTACACACAAACAACAAATTAAAAATTTGAAAATAAATATGAAGTCTTGAAAATGTCAGCTATATCTAATTACCCTAACTAGTGATTTCCTGAGTGGATCTGGGTTCCTGGAAACGTGATAAAAATCCAGGTTCTTAGGTCCACCCAAACCTGTTGGGACCACTAGTGTGGAGGGCAAGCATAGTTCTCTTTGCTGTACCGGGTCTGAGCTAGGTGCTGGGTGCAGACTCTGAGGGCCTCTGTCCTGTGTCTGCCAGGCTTGTCTCTTCACAGTCAGCAGCACTGGGTGGTCTGTAACATAACTGTTAAGGAAGCAGGGAAGGGTCGCTATACTCTGCATAGCCTGGTCATGGAAATCTGGCTGCAGTGACAAGAAAATGGAGAAAAGACAGACACACAGACAAAACATAGCCTAGAGCTGGGATGAGGTGGACTGTGTGAGTTCTGATGAACCGCCACTAACAAGATCAACTGAGTTCCTCTGAACTGAGGAGGGATGGTTACTTTAAACAGCTGAAGAAGGGGGCAGACTTAGCTAATCTTGATGGGGGAGTCTCTGTAGGTGAGCAATCTCAGGCTGCAGTCATCCTGAAGCGAAATCTGTGGTTGGTAGTTCCGCATACACTGCTCAATCGTTTCGTTTGCTGTTCGTGAGAGTCACTAGAGAAGGTATTGGGATACTCAGAATAAGGCATGGCCATACATATGTGAACATCACACATGTATTCAGGATTTTCTCTGCCCCGAAACCAGATCTCACTATGCAGCTCTGACTGACCTAAAGCCCTACATGCGGACCAGACTGGCTCTAGTTGTGGAGCGGTCCATCTGCCTGTGCCTCCCGAGTACTGAGTACTTAACTGTGGTCAAAGGCATGTAGCACTATGCCACCCAGTTTGGTGGGTTTTTATAAAAGAGAATCTCCCTAGGCAGTCCAGACTGGCCTTGAACTGGTGATCCTCTTGCCTCAGCCTCTCAAGTGGGATTACATCATGCCTGGCCAGGAATTTTCTTTTGAACTATTTATTATCACTGTATATGTGGGGTTTGGGGACCCATGTCTGACATTCCTGCGTACAATGAGTTTGTACAATTGATTTGTTCCACGTTTTCATAAGTTCTAGGGATGAAACTTGGGCTTGTGTGGCAAGGCCTTTACCTATCGAACCATCTCAGACACCAGGAAAGTTGATCTTTAAAAGATGTATTTTGGAACTGCAGAGATGGCTCAACCATTAAGAGCGTATACTGCTCTTGTAGGGAACTAGAGTCAGCACACATAGCTGAGGCCTGAAACTATCTTACCTCTACCCTAGAGGACCTGATACCTCTGGCCATTGTGAGCACCTACAGTCACACGCATATGCCAGCCTCACCCTAACCCAGTCCTCCTACATTTACACACAAATTAAAAATGAAAAGGTTTGTCCTTTCTGAGCCCCTGTCAGAGGTCAGGCAGACCCTTCTGAAGACATGCAAGAAGCCAGTCACGGTGTCTATCACCTTGGAATATAGAGCTGTAGGGCGTAAGATTTACCTACTAAATAGTTAAAGCAGTGCAAGACAGTAAGTGACCACAGTTATAATTATATAATTTTAATGTTATAATTAATTTGTGGTTAATTAGCCGGCAGTGTGGAGGAATGGAACATTTGTGGTTAACAGGCCTAGAGATTCCCTTAGCCTAAGGTGACTTTAAGTGAATTCTAGAAAAGCAATTGGAATTCGACCACCTCTTTCCCAGGTGGTGTGGTGTGGGCAAGCCAGACAAGCCAGAGATGTCCTCAGTCTGCGGTGTTGCTCACTGCAAGTCTCGGGTCACGTGATCGCGGATGATGGCTCGGCAGCTCTGCGGATCTGATCCTAAAGAAAACTTAGAGTCATTGTTAAGGTTCAGTAGACTCTGCTCCTGGGTACTGCTGATCTGGGACTGAAATGCCTGCATGTGGTCTGAACTGTCCAGAGGGATAGGAAAGGGATTATGGGTACTGAATAATCCCCAAGTCTCTGAAGGAAGGAGGGAAAGAAGGGAGCCCAGAGGATTTAGTTGTAGGAAAAGCAAGGTGAGGGAGCTGGAGGCAAAGACCTGGGAACACACACACACGCACACGCACACGTGTGTACACCTGTGTATAAACACATATGCATTTGCATACACCAATGAACATATTGTATAACATGATCCATAATGCATTCCAAGTGTCTGCTGCAGTGCCTGGTCTCTTGTGTCCCTGGAAGTACTGGTGTTTCCTAGCGTGGCTGCTCTTCATTTTACCGCTAGACTACATTCTTGCTAGCTACACTGAGAGTCTAGAAAACACTATACAGGTCAGAATATGTGACAATTGAACGTGCCACACCATTCTGTGGCCAGTGTGCTTTGGAGCCAAATATGGGACCTACAGACCTGTTGGAGAAAGAAACCTTCATGCGATTATTTTTCCCCTCAATATTGCTTTGATATCCTCTGTCCTGATTCTCTGTTTACATGATTCAGGGACATCTAACACTCCCTTGTCCTTACCAATATCCAAAGAGTATTCCAATCTTGGTACCAAGGTAGGTGCAGTCCTTCATGGCTATGGCTCTGAGATTGACTCCTGCCAGGCAAGGCACCCAAAGCAGACTCCAACAGCAACTGCTGCAGTGTAAGAAATTACAGGGGAGCAAGGTCAAAGGTCACCAGTGTGCTCAGTTATATTAAAGGTCCCCCTCAGTCAGCCTGGAAATAGTAGGTATATTATACAGTATCAGATGACACTGGGACTCAGTGGGCAAGGTGCTGTCTGTGTGAGCATGAGGAGCTGCATTCGGATCCCCAGCGCCTATGTAACAGGATGGCACTGCACGCCTAGGCTCCCAACACTAGGAGGCAGGGACAGGAAGATCCCAGGGGCTTGCTGGCCAGCAGGTATATGATCTCCAGGTTTAGTGGGAGACCTTGACTCATAAACTGAAGTGGAGGCAGAGTGGTGGCTCAGCAGATAAGAAAGAGCTCTTGCGTGCCAAGCCTGACAACCCTAATTTAATCCTCAGGGCACACATGGTGGAAGGAGAGAGCCCACTCCTGGAGCTGTCCTCTGACTGCCATGTGTGTCCTGGCCCCTGTGCGCCTGCATGTGCACAAAATAGATTTTTAAAAACATTAATGTAGAAACTTTCAATGCTCGTGCATGGCTCCAGGCGCAGACCTGACTGGAGGCAATGATGGAGGGAAGAATACACAGACACACAAAAGCTGGGATTGGGAGTTTTCAGTGAAGAAGCCATAGCACCCAGGAAACTCATAGTGCTTATTATATTGGACTGAACAAGGGTTGTTACATCAGATAAACCAAGAGGCGAGGTGTATGGTATGCAGGCTCTACAGCTGAACAAGGAGGCAGACGTAGCTAATCCCAGGAGGAGTCCCCTCTGTAGGGCAGCAATCTCCAGGCTGTAAACATCTTGGAAGGAGAAAGCTATGGTGAACATCTTCTGCACACTCTATAAACATGCGTGCTCAGATCAGGAGAGAAGCCGTCGCCATTCTCCCATGGGTCTGAGGCTTGGGTCTTGGCCACGTCAGCAGCACACATCCATTCTAAACTTCACTCACCCAGGGCTTTCTAGGCTCCCTGCATAGCGATAAAGAAAGACACCTAACTTTTACATCTAGCTTTTGCACTCACATGCACCGGCCTGCACATGCTTCCACACACCCACACATGTATGCACCTGCCTGCACATGCTCACACAACACACACATGCCTGCACACACTTACACATACCCACACACATGCATGCATGTGCTCACACATGCTCACACACACCCACACATGTATGCACCTGCCTGCACATGCTCACACAACACACACATGCCTGCACACACTTACACATACCCACACATGTATGCACCTGCCTGCATATGCTCATACAACATACACATGCATGCACACACTTACACATACCCACACACATGCATGCATGTGCTCACACATGCTCACACACACCCACATGTGTGTGCACCTGCCTGCACATACACACCCTGTGGCCCACATACCGTGAGGTTAAGAAACAGCTATCAAAGCGAGTGTACATCGGAACAGTCACTGCGGACATGCTAAGCGGCCTGAACAACACTGGGAAATCTTCCTGAACAATAGCAAATTCATATATGTGTTTCTTAAATACATAGACTTTTTTGTTTTATTTACTATTATTGCTATTGTTCCAGTACTGGAGATTTGAAACTATGTACCCATCCCTCTTTTTACTTTCCATTTGGAATCATGGCCTTCATGACTTATCTAGACTGACACCTTGAAGAAGTTGGTTGTCTCCTTCCACCAGGTAGGCAGCCTGTGGGTTGAATTCAGGTCTTCGGGTTTGGCAGCAAGAGTGTTTACCAGCGACGCCATCTTGCTGGCCCAAGCCTTTAATTTTATCAGAGAAACAGCCATGCTACCCTGAGTTGTCTAGTGTATTTCTATAACACTGAGACTTAAAAATAATCTCTACCTATAATTGTGGCATTTTTTTTTATCACAATAAGAATTTCTTGACATCTCAAAGTGAACTGTGCCATTGAGTTGAAAATTAACTTGTTTAGGAGACTTTGTGCTGCCAAAACTACCAGACAACAACACAAATAATAACGAAGTGGCCGGAACCTCAGATGCACACGATAACCTCACTTCTCCCACGCTTGCCTTTTGAAGCTCAGTTAACTCTGTGCTACCTGGACAGTGGCTTTGTAGTACTGTCACGCTGCTACGCATAGCACTTCATAAGGAAGTCTGGAATATCTGTGGTATGCGCACACAAACCTGAGGCACCATCCCAGTGATCATGGGCTTCCCTTTCTTCCACTATGAAAAATGTGTTTTTAAAAATAAAAGAGGGGGAACTGTTTCCCCCCAGAAGGAGTCTCCTGAAACACTCTCCATCATGCCTTGTTTACTTTTAACTCTCTAAAACTGAAAGCTCATGGCAAATCTGCTGCTGACTGCCTCTGGCATCGCTGAGACCACTAAAGACTATGCCATAGCTATGTGGAAGGTCCCTCTTACCCTTAAATGGAATGGCCCGGACCCAGTTCTCATATGGGGCTGAGGACTGATATGCCTGTTTGATACCACAGAAGGCACAGCTAAATGGCTGCCAAAAAGTTTAATGAAATAAATAGATACCCCCACAAAGCCAGGCCCAACTATAAATAAGATGAATAACAATTGACCTCCAGGGAAGAGAAATCTCCCTGAGAATTCCCTTCTTTTTCCTTTCCAGGTAAAAATGAAACACCCATGATGTCTGCTGGTAGAAGCTCTAATCCTGATGCTAGCCTCCAGACTTATACTACTCAGATCTTTGATGGGCCATTAACAAGGACACCAAACAGCTAGAGATTGACATCACTAATCTGAAGAAATCCCTCGCTTCAATGTCTAAAGTGATCTCCAAAAATTGCAAAGGACTTGATTTACTCTTCTACAATAGAAAAGACTGTGTACAGCTCTTGACTGTGTACAGCTCTTAAAGAAGAATGTTGCCCTTACATAGACAAGACAGGGATGGTTAAAGAGAACATGAAAAAGGTCAGAGAAGGCCCAGAGAAAAGACAGAGAGAGAAAGGGAAAGAGAAAGATGAGAGCTGGTACAAGGACTGGTTTTCAACCTCTCCATGGTTGTCAACCCCACTTCCTCCCATCTTGGGACCATTAATTGGGTTATTTTTGCTGATTTCTTTTGGTCCCGGGCCTTAAATAGGCTGACTAACTTTGTGATGCAACAGATAGACAATTTGGTAGCAAAACCTATTCAGATACACTATCATAAGTTAGCTATGGAGGACCACGAGACTCAAGATGAGGTTGTTACTTTATACAGGGTGTTCCTCAAACCCATCTCCACCCAACCTAAAAGAAGGGACTTCAGCCCCTAGACTAAGCAGAGAGAGGCTACCCAGAACCCTCTCTGACTGGCGATCTGAATTCTTGCTTAGGCTGTGAGGCTAAGCACTGCAAGGGAATATAAATAAAAGTTAAAATATCTATCTGGGTTCCCTGAGGGACAAGCCTGACTGCATAGGGGTTGATGTCAAAAGTATCCCCTCTCCAGGAAAAAGACATTGGGATGGGTATGGCCCTCATGCCTCACTGGACAACAACAGGAGGACCTTCAATTATTGGAGGTCAGGCCTCTATCCCCACCTTCGCAAGAATAGAATCGCCAAGGCCCTTCTATACTTAGAGAAGGGAAGAGATGTCAGGAGCAGCCCTGCATATACACTAAAGGCCTAAAATCAGCCATAGGCCTAAAATCAGCAATAGGCCTGACATACATGCATGCTAACACAAAGTCTTGGGTTTCTGTAGTAAAACACTGAAACATAAGTCTATAAGCTATGGTAAACAGGCAGCTTCTGTGGAAATTTACCAGCCCGAGTAGTCATAGGTCTTATAAATAGGCAGCCTCAGTGGACAGTACCAACTTAGATAAGGACAAGTGAATCATAGGCAGAGTCATAGTGACCTGTCCCCTGAACCTTGTGGATAGCCTCAGCCTTGTATTTTGATCCTAGTTCCCAGTGGATAGCCCCAGGCTTGTATTTGATCCTAGTTCCACCCTTCTGGGAGGGCTGCAGAGGATGATTGAATCTGTACACAGATGACATCTTGTAAACCTTCTGTCCAATTAAAACCTGTAAAGTAAAAACTAGAGCCAGAGATTGGGCAGTAGAAGGGGAGGTGGAGAAAAAGGTTTAGGGGAGGAGAGAGTGAGAGGAATTCGATATAAAAGGAGGCAGAAGCAGAAGCTGAGAGACCAGAAGAAGCAGAGCAGAAGCAAAGAGAGAAGCAGAGGGAGAAGCAGGAGGAAGCTGAAGCAGAAGGAAGCAGGCAGAAGGAAGCCGGACGATGGAGGAGCCGGAGCTTGGAGGACAAGAATGCGGCCTGGATGAACCGCAAGTTATAAGGGATCTCATAGCCGGGGATTAGAGTAGTGTAGTGGTAAATCTGCCCAATCCAGGCGTGCAATTTACACTATAATTATTGAGTTGTGTCTTCCTTTACTGGTCTCTTGCGGGGAGGAGACTTTACAGAAGCAAATTTGGGGTTTAAATAATAACTTCTACTACAAATTGGCGCCCAACTTCTACTACAAACCTACAGCCAGCTGATACCCTGTTCTGAAAGGTATCTGTACTCCCCCTGAACACCTATGTTCTGGTGCCATTCCCTTCCCCACATCCTGCCTTTTTGTGTTTATAACCTCTGTGTAAATAAGTAAATTATGATGTGATTTAAACTACTAAATAAAAAAAAAGAATATTTTCTTCCCACCCCACCTCATTCTATCC
The DNA here is from genome assembly GCA_021653895.1 of Mastomys natalensis. Classification (NCBI taxonomy): domain Eukaryota; kingdom Metazoa; phylum Chordata; class Mammalia; order Rodentia; family Muridae; genus Mastomys; species Mastomys natalensis. The sequence goes on from JAJTUV010000062.1 coordinate 1,476,493, forward strand.
TGTTCCTTAATTATCTGGTTCCTTCCATTTCATTTTCTGTGCCTTGTTATCTGGAGATAGGATCTTATTCTGTAGCTCAGGCTGGCCAGGAACTCACTATGAAGCCGCAGAGTGATCATCATGATCCTCCTGCCTCAGCTTCCTGAGTGTAAGGCTCCTCTTTCTTCTCCCTCCCTTCCTTTCTCTCTCCTTCCCTCTCTCCCTCCCTCTCTTCTCTCCCCTTCCTCCCTCCCTCCTTTCCCTTTCTTCTTCCCTCTCTCCCTCCTTCCTTCCCTCTTTCCTTCGTTCACTCACCTCCCCTCTCCTTTCCTCCCTTCCCCTTTTCCTCATCCCCTTCCTTTCTTCTTTTTATCCTCTTTTTTTTTTTTTTTTTTAAATACTAAGTCTCACTGCATAGCTCTGGCTAGTTTGAAACTTGCTATGTTGACCAGGCTAGCTTCAAACTCACAGAGATCCCCCTGCCTCTGTCTCCCAAGGGCTGGAGTTTTTCAGGCATGTATCACCACACCTGGTGGATGTTTGTTTTTAAAATGACAAAATGATCTAGGCTTCCTAATAGATAAATATACATGCAAGATAATATTGTTTTGAATTGTCCAAATTAAAAAAGATAACTCCAACATGTTCTCAACTGTTTATCCCAAATATTTCCTTTACTTCTTTATTGTTTGCCTAGTTGGAGTCAAAGAGGAATGGAGAATAGGCCAATCAAAAGGCTTTTTCTGGAGTACTCCCCTTAGAAACAAACATTCAGGATTAAAATCAAATGTAAGCCAGTTTACATAAGCTAGACTGCCTCTGGCAAACTTATGTATCTGATGCCTCGATACCTATTCATAAAACAAATCGCATATTATTGTAAAATGAGACGTGCAAAAATACAAAGAAAATAAAAACATTCTACCGACTCCCAGATACCGACCACTGTTAACATCACGGTAGGTCTCGCTTGTGTTTCTATTGATTACCTATGGAATATCTATGCAAAGCTGACAGCATCGTTTGTTACAGTGAAAACGGAAATAATTTAACATCCACAACTAGGTAACAATTAGGTAATCCTACAGTCCTGATGTTAAGACACATTCAAAGAATCAAGAGTAGCCATGTAAATAGACACAGAGAGGCAACCCGTTTCAGCTTAAATGGTTCAGAAATATATACATGATCATGTTATGTTTAAAATTGATAATGACAAATATTTGGATTTTTATATGTTGTCTAAAAATGATCGTCTTTGCTCTCACACGGACAAAGCGTCATTTTTGGAGCAGTGTAAGAACACTATACCTGAGAACAACAGCAGGTGGCTGTTCACTTGCTCCAGACACATTTCTTGATTGATAATGGTTGAAAACCAGCATTCAAGTGTATCACGGAAATCTGCTCACCATTTAGTGTTACTGTGTTTACAATGCTTATTATGCAAAAATGTATTAAATTCTAGCACATCCTTCTCCTAGTATGACTAAGCCAAGAATGACCTCTTGAGACAGGGAGCAGAACTCTAAGATGTAGCCAGAAAACCCAAGTACAAGTTCAGTTATATCTAATTCCCATTGAGTTGGCCTCAACAAGAAAGACGTGGTGGAAGCATCCTGCTCCTACATAGACTTGGCCCTCCCCTTCCTATCACCACACTTTGTAAGAGCGCCGTAATGAGGTAAGATGAAGCTTTGTGTTCTTCCCTTTATGTGCTGGATATTGCATATAAGCGCATGTGCTTACCGGTGTTATTGCATTTATCATGAATATTAATTTTCTCCCAATAGTAATTTTTTGCCACAGCTGCCAAGGCTGTCACCACTGCCACAGCTGTCAGTCACCACTGCCACAGCGGTCACCACTGCCACGACTGTCACCACTGCCATGGCTGTCATCACTGCCACCGCTGTCACCGGTGTCACTGCTGCCACTGCAGTCATGGCTGTAACCACTGCCACAGCTGTTGTTTGCTACTTCCTCTTTTCTTGTCTTCTTTCCTGACCCCAAACTTGCAATCCCCCTACCTCAGTCTCCCAAGTATTGGGATTACAGGTGCGTACGGCCATGCATGCCTGGCATATTATATATTTCTTTCCCCACCCTGACATAGCCAAGAATTGCCCTTAAAATACAGGATATTTTGCCTTTGGATCCAACCCCTGGCACAGTACTCAACAAATGCCAGTAGTCTCCCTGGGATGCTGCCAGTGTTTAGATAGTGGCATGCAGATGCCAATGGTGACATCTAACTCTTTATATGAACATAAATATTTTCAAAAACAATTCTTTTTAAAAACTTTTTTAAGACTTTTTTTTTTAAATTTATATGTCTGAGACTTCTGCCTGCAAGTACGTATGTGTGTCACTTACATGCCTGGTACCCTGGAGGTCAGAGGATGCCAGATTCCCTGGAGCTGGCATTACATAGATGACTGTGAATATGGCTGCTAGGAACTGAACCCGGATCGTCTACAAGGACAACAGATAGATGCTCTTTACTGCAGAGTCATCTCTCTAGCCCTAAGTACTTAATGGGTATGTTTTATCAATTTATTCATGACTTGGAAGCTTTTATTTTCCAGTGTTAGCCACTACACTGTATCCATTTCTACAGGCTGTTTGAACAATTAGAAGGTATGTTCTTCCCATCAAGTGGTGGGACATGTACCTGTTCCTCTTGAACCTAGACAGGTCTCTGTGGCTGCCTACAAGCTATTGGAGATGAGACAGTATGGCCTTCTGAGGTAAATCACAGGATGCCGCAGAGTTGATCTTACCAACCTGGGACATTTACTCTGAGAACCTGTTTAGGTAAGGAAACTGCAGGGAGGAGCTATATGCAGGTCTGAGTGAGGTCCAGCTGCTATCCAGCATCAAGTACAGATTCAGCAGTGTGTCTTCAGATGTCCTTCTCACTGGGCAGAGCTAGGCTGTCCTGCTGAGCCTTGTCCAAATTGCACATTCAAAAGCAAAGTAAAAGATGGCTATTGTTTTAAGCCTTTAAGTTTAGGTAGCTGTGTGGGTTTATTGTGTAACAATAGACAAAGAGAACATGCTTGATGGATTCATATGCTAATCAAAATGTAGCAGTCTTCTCCAGGGGTCTGTGCCCTCCTTGCCCCTTCCTGTTTCTTAAAAATACTCATTTTAAAAGAGACTTGTTCTAAAAAGTATTTAGGTTCATGTAAAGAGTTAATGTCACTATTGGCATCTATCTAAACCCTGGCAGTATCCTAGGGAGACTACTGGCATTTGCTGAGCTCTGTGCCAGGGGCTAGGGTCCAAAGTCAATATCCTTGTCCTTAAGAAATAACATGGCCAAATGGAAGTTCAACTGGAAGCAGAAGGGTAATCCCACACCTAGACAAATGGGCCAGAAAACTAACCAGCACCCACTTAAATTTTGTTGAAATTTAAACAGAAACACTAAAATATATATTTATGATAGTTTTGTGTGTGTGTGTGTGTGTGTGTGTTTGTGTCTGTATGTGTACCAAAAAAATCTTTAGCAAATGTACTCTAGCAAAGTCTTCTAACATGGTGTGTTAACTATGTTTAGGCTAGATAGGTACACCGGCATGTGATCCCAGAACTTCGGAGGCAGAGGCAGGTGGATCTCAGTGGGTTCGAGGCCAGACTGGTCTTCAAAGTAAGAGTTTGTCTAAGAGAGAAAACAGCAAGCACCGGTGAAGGATTGTCTAAGGGCTGAATAACCAGGGTGAAAAGAACATTTTAACACATTGAATCCTGTGGTCATGCAAACAGTTACATGGATGGAAGGGTGGGCCACATGTGTAGATGAGTCAACCCACTGGTGCGTGGACACAGGTGGCTTACTTTCTTGGGAAATTATTTGTGACAGTGAAATTAACTTGGAGGACTTGAAGGTTGGCAAAGATTTGCAGATATTTCTTTTCCATCTCATTCTTTATTTATGAACTGCCAAGTTCTTTTGAGAGCACAACAGTGCACTTTTATATTAACAATGAAATGCATTATTTGGGAGGAAGCAATGAAGAATGAGATTGAAGAAACCAGCTTGAGATTATCAACAGTCTCGATCTATGGAAACCCTGAAGTACATGACCTTGAATAACTGTCTTGACTCTGTAATGAAGACACTGCATAAACTGTTTCCAATAAGAAAAAAATCTATTAGAGTCCAATTTTTTCTTTATTTCCATGTAAGCCAACTATTTTTTAAGATGAGAACTTGCCGGGCGGTGGTGGCTCATGCCTTTAATCCCAGCACTTGGGAGGCAGAGGCAGGCGGATTTCTGAGTTCGAGGCCAGCCTGGTCTACAGAGTGAGTTCCAGGACAGCCAGGGCTACACAGAGAAACCCTGTCTCGAAAAACCAAAAAAATAAAAAATAAAAAAATAAGACGAGAACTTGATACACACACACACACACACACACACACACACACACACACACACACATATAAATATATATATCCATCCTAGACTGGGCTAAAGTGACCATTTTCCTGCCTCAGCCTCCCAAGTGTTGAGATTACAGGTAAGTGCCCCTTGTCGGGTGCCAAGCTACCTATTTTAGACTTTGAAAAATGACTGTCATAATACAAGCTATTACTTTGCATGCTAACCTTAAAAATTAATTAAAGAAGAAAGAAAATATCTGTTAACTGGACAGTGGTCTTTGATTTAAGTTAACAAGAGTGCAGGCCTCAGATACCAAACCAAACAACTGTGATTCTTTCTTGCTGTCGTGTTGAAAGTGTAGAGAGCCATTCTGGATAACACCCGAGGAAAGAGTGATAATCCTCCTGCCGCTGCCGCTGGAGTCCTGTGTGCAGGGAGCTCCAGTTCATTGATAATGATTAAGTGCAAAATATTGATAAAGTACGTGCAGAAAGATATTTGTCACAGAATGCTTTCAGTTTTAAAGCAGTCAAAAATTAAAGATTGCCCAGAATATTAGATTAAGAGTATCTTACAAAGTAGAGGGTAAAGAAAGTTTAGCAACAGGGGAGATCTTAGGTGAAAGAGAAAAAGGAAGGTAATTATTGAATGCTAACAGAGACCTCATAAAAGCAGCAGAATGAGGCGTGATCAGCCTCCCTTGTTATAAAAAGGATTTAAAACAATCATTAACTATTTAATGCCTGATTCTGTTGGAGCTGAGCACCGCTCTCATACAGGAGGGAATATTCATTTTGAGCCATAAGTCAAAAGAAGTGACTTATAAATATAGAGAGAGTCCTGACAAACAAGAGTCCTGACAAACAAGAGGTATAGATGTGATGTCCACATGAAAACACGGTCCTCTCATAAGTGAATTCTACACCATGCATCCCGGAACCTGCCTACATTTTCACTTAGTTCTTTCAAACTCTGAGTTCTTCACACTCTGGAGGGTTAAAAAAAAAAAAAAAAGCCGGGCGTTGGTGGCGCACGCCTTTAATCCCAGCACTTGGGAGGCAGAAGCAGGCGGATTTCTGAGTTCAAGGCTAGCCTGGTCTACAGAGTGAGTTCCAGGACAGCCAGGGCTACACAGAGAAACCCTGTCTCGAAAAAAACTAAAAAAAAAAAAAAAAAAAAAAAAAAAAAAAGACATTCAGAAGTAGGAACAGATACTTTTTTATTTCTGAAAATATTTTGGAAGTAACAAATACACAGTAAAAACTACAAAGCCAATTTTGGGGGGAAAGTGAAGTTTGGTTCACACCTGGAGCTATGAGTGAACGCTGTGGAGAAGGGACACCATGGGAGGGAAGGCTGGCTTCCAGGGAAAGAACATCAGTAAAATTTAAGTATAAAGTTAAAGTGGTAGGACTGCAAATTTCATGGCAAAGTGCTGATATCAGTAAAGATTTGGTTATAGATTCAAAATTGACTCTGGCTCAGGGGAAATTTGTAAACAAACGATTTGGTGCACCATGTCTACAGAATCATGTGGGGTGGCACAGCCGCAGACTCGGGGTTGCTCTCCCTGCAGAAGTATGTTGCTGAACTTGGGATACAAGTTCAGACTTTAGACCAAATCTAAAAGTCGTCCTTCCACCCTTCTTAACCAAGCTTAATCTTTGATGATACTGGGTGTCTTAGTCACTGTTCTATTGCTGTCAAGAGACACCATGACCAAGGCAACATAAAAACAAACCAAACCAAACAAACAAACAAACAAACAAGAAAAAACCCAAACATTTAATTGGGAACATGCTTACAGCTTGAGACAGTCCACGAGCATCATGCCAGGGTGCAGGGCTGCAGGCACTGGAGCAGTAGCTGAGAGCTTACAAGCAGCAGGTAGAGAAAGGGTGGGGAGAAACTGGGCCTGGTGTGGGCTTTGAAAACCTCAGAGCCCACCTGTAGTGACACACTTTCTCCCACAAAGCCTCAGCTCCTAATCCTTCAAAACAGTTCTGCTAACTGGGATTGAGAATTCAAATACACTTCTGACAATTCAAATACACTTCTGACCGCCATTCTCATTCAAAGCACCACTGGATTCTTGTTCAGTATACACTTCTGCTTTTGTGTTGGTGGTAGGGTGTTTTTGTTTTGTTTTGGGGACAGGGGTCTCCCTTTGTAGCTCTGCCTGTCCTAGAACTTACTATGTAGACCAGGCTGACCAGGAACTCACAGATATCTTCCCGCCTCTGCCTGCCTCCCAAGCACTGGAACTAAAGGTATACACTGCCACACCCAGGATTCTCTTCTATTTTAAATATAATTTCAGTTAAGAGTACTATTTGGACTGAGGTGAAATATGTATGGTTGTCTTTTTTGTTTTTGTTTTTTGAGACAGGACTTCTCTGTGTAACAGCCCATCTGGGATTCAAGCCATATGCCACCATTCCACACTATAAAATTTAAAAAAATATTCTGTTTGCCTAACGTTGGAGGTACATGTCTTAAATATTAGCACTCTGAAGGCAGAGATAGGTGGATCCTTCTGAGTTCAGAGCTAGCCTGATCTACATATCAAGGCAGCCAGGGGTACATTGTAAGACCTTGCCTTAAAAGAGGAGACAAACGTTTTCCTTCTTCTTCATTCACCCAGAAATAATTACAACAAAATTTGTGTTCTGAATCCTGGACATATATGGTAGAATGTCTGCCTACAACACACAGGGTCCTGAGTTTGATTCCCAACGCTACCCCTCAAAACTTATGTTTCCTTCCTTTATATGAAAATGAATGTCCCTTTGATTCTCCCTGGGCTTCATCGCTGGTGTTTGCTTTTAGTAGGAATGAAGACAGGGACAAGTAACACTGTGTGCTTTGCTTTAAACCATTCTCTATTCCTGAAGAATACTGTAAATGTTTCAATAAATCCATTTCACAGTCCTGGAACATGGTATTTACTTGTTGAGATAGTTATAAGATATTCTTCACAAAGTAGCAAATTGAATGAAACAGGCCATTGTCCATTTATTTACTTTTCTCTTAAACAAAATTCACAGACTGGATTTTTGTTTGGATTTTGTTTTCTCTCTTTCTCTCTATCTCCCTCAGTCTCCTTCCCTTCTTCCATCCCTCCCTTCCTTCCTTCCTTTTTCTTTCTTTCTGAGACAGGATCTCACTGTGTAGTCCTGGCTGGCATCACACTCACACGGACCCATCTGCTCCAGTTCCCCGAGTACTGGGATTAGTAGTCTGCACTCCAGGCCAGGATGGAGACTTTGTATGGAGCCTACTTCTGCCTTCCAAGTCCTCACCTTTCAATGTGTCCAGCTCATTGTTAGTAAAAGAAACAGCATTGTTTTGCTGTCCAGCTAGTTGTTAGTAAAGAGCATCTTGTTAACACACTTTTTGAAACTGCTTCTTCTGTATATAACAACAGTTCTAATCAAATTTGCCTCACAATTCCTGCTATACAACACTCCACCCCATAAAAAAAAACAAAACAACAAAACAAAACAAAAGACAATGGATGTTGGGCCTTCAGACATTTTCATCAATGGTTTCCAAGATGAGAAAGCTTGCATATGGTCTCCTTCAAGGCACCACATGTCAGCCAGCGCAAGTTTGTCAACATAGGAGTGGAATCTGAGCCCAGAACATTAACATGATTCACAGGTGAGCCGAGTGCCTAATTCACACCTACTTTTCTGTTGACAGTAATCCCTCTTAATACCTTAATTGTACAATATACTTCTAGTGGAATTAACCTGGAAAACCTCTAAATTATGTAATTAATTACACCCAGCTTCTAATACAATTGCTTATCATAAGCCCTCAGCCTGACAGCCCCCGGCAGAAATTCAGAACGGGGATCTGTCACAGGTACTTGGTGAGGCCTCTCCAGTTTCCGGTGGGTATGTGTTAATTGTATAAATTACATATATTTTTGCTAAAGGCAAAACAAAAAAAAAAAAAATCCTCAGGGTTAAGTCATTAACCATTTACTGGGTCACCAGGGCTTAAAGGAGAAAGGAGATAGAGATGAGACATTCTTTCATTTTCTCCCGTTTCTGCAAACATTTCAGAGAAGTATAATTGGTGTAAGTGAAGAACTTCACATGGACACATAAAGTTGGCTTATGATGAATGAAGAATAAAACGTTGTGCTGTTTTGCTTCTTACTATGGAGTGGCTGGGTCTTTGTTAGCATACACTATGGCGCTCACAAAGGTAGGATATTTACCTCAAACTGTTTTGAACAGAAAACGCCCCTTTAAAACAGTTTCACTGAGGTAAAATTTACAAGTGATGAAATTCACTTTTTAAAGGGTATAATTAAGTGAGTTTAAGTGGATTTATATGGCTGTGATGTTATTACCTAAGTCCAAATTCCTAGCACCTTAGTCTCAAGTACGTCTTCGCCTCAGCCTGGAGAGGCGGAGAACGCTCCCTGCAGCTGTGAGGCCCGGGGTTCAGATCCTGGCGCCCATGGAGCCTCAGCTCTGGGTGCAGGGTCAGGGACAGGAGAACTGCCCAGCTTGTTGGCATCTAGCCTAGCGGAGAAGTATGAACCATAGGTTCAGGGAGCGATTCTGCCTCAAAGGAATAGGCAGAAAATGATGGAGGAGAAACACCCAGCCCCCTCCTCTGGTAGCCATGCTGGGACTCAGGCACAATACATATGTCCATAGACTCACACAAATAAATACATCTCCTAAAATCATAAAAAGATGTCTCTTTACCACCACCAGCTATCCCCGCCTTCGGCCTTGGAGAGCCACAATCTTTTCCCTATTTTTATAGATTTATCTTTTTTGGAGATTTTTATATAACTAAACCCACTATATTTCCTCCTTCAGAAAGCATACTATTTTCATTCTGAGGTTCATCCATAAACTTAGTAAAATGTATCAATACTGTGCTTCTGTCGATTGGCAGGCAGCACCCACTCTGACAGCCCCAGTTGCTGCTCCATTCATCAGTTCCGGGTCATTGCATCGAACCCTCTTTTGGCTCCAGGGACGACCAGAGAGAACTGGATGGAGTTGGTTCTCTCTGCCCACTGTTCTGTGCTTTCTGTGAGTCAAACCCATGTCTCACGGCTTGCAATGTAACAACCGGCACCTGCTGAGCCATCTCACAGGTGTGTGTATGTGCGTGAGAGAGAGAGAGGGAGAGAGGGAGAGAGGGAGAGAGGGAGAGAGGGAGAGAGGGAGAGAGAGGGAGAGAGGGAGAGAGGGAGATTCCACAGACAGATGAAATCAGGGAAAGAATTTGCGGAGTTGGTTCTCTGCTTTATCTGGGTTCTAGAGACCAGGACCCCCCAGCCCCCCCCCCCACCGTCAGCAGGTTCACCAGGCTTGTGAGGCTTGCAGGGGGGTGCAGGGATTAATCTGCTCAGCCATCTTGCTGGTCCTTTATTCACTTCCTTTTGAATTTTTTTCTATTTTTTTTTTTTACTTTTTTTTTTTTTTTTTTTTTGGTTCTTTCGAGACAGGGTTTGTCTGTGTAGCCCTGGCTGTCCTGGAACTCACTCTGGAGACCAGGCTGGCCTCGAACTCAGAAATCCGCCTGCCTCTGCCTCCCAAGTGCTGGGATTAAAGGCGTGCGCCACCACCGCCCGGCTTTTTTTTTTTTTTTTTTTTTACTTTCTTATGTGTGTCTTTTCAAACATAAAATTATTATTATTATTATTATTATTATTGTATGTGTACGTACACGTGTGCACAGTGAGGGCAGGGTGTGCACCATGGTGTCATACAGAGGTCAGAGGACAATTGTGAGAACACAGGTATGTGTGCACACAGCTTCCCATGCCTGGCACAAGTTTTAAATGTTGACAAAGTCCAATCTATCTTTAAACAACAAAACTTGCATGGTTCTGTTCTGTCTATAAAAGTCTCAAAGAAACGTTTCTGCGCTCCCAGTGATCTTACAGTTAGTTCTTACACTTGGAAGTATGATTCCCCTGGGACTAAATCTTGCAGACTTGAGAGGGGTGTCAGCTTAAATATGCTATCATGCAGGTGGACAGCCACCCTGACTGCTGTGGAAAAGACTGCCCTTCCCCTGATGACTTGCTTTGGAACCTTTGTGGGAAATCAATTCGACTTTACTATGTTGATGTTGTTGTGACTCTCCAACAGCAAAGCTAAGAAACTGTTTCCCCAGTGTCCTAGTTTAACGAGGAACCCTCTCCCCACCATGCGTTCCCACTGCGGCTCCTCTCTGAGGCTCAGACTCCTTAAACACTGTTCTGGGCTCTAGCTTGGATTTGTAATGTTAGAAGGCTGAGCGCTGTGCTGAAGCCACAGAAATAAAGACATTTTCTATAAAGTTGTTGACTTCAAGGACACCTCACAAGGTTCCTGGGTATGTGGCTCAGTAGCGCTCTTACCCAGCATGCCCGGGGTTCCATCCTGTGCACCTCATAAGATCAGGAGGTGAGCGCGACCCTAGGGAGACTGCAGCAGGCTGATTGGTAGGAGTTCAAGGGCACCCAAGTACACAGCAACACGGGTCAGCCCATTCTCACCAGGAGAATCCATCTCCAAGGTCACAAACCTGGAGAAGACAGCAAGCCTCCAGTGCAGGTCCTGGGGCAGTCACTGCCCCACCAGGGACAGGAACAATTCATTCCAGTGAGCAGCTGCTATTTAGCAGAGAGTCTAGAGATCCAAGAGTAGGACAGGCAGCTAAGTGTTTTGCCTATGCCTCCTTCTGCTATCCCTAGATAGCAGAATTCTGTTATCCCTAGAAAAGAATCCTTTTGAAAAACATAATATTGAAACAGCACACTGTCTCACAGATAATCACATACAAAAGTTAAAAATATGTAACTTTTTTTTTGGTGTTGGTGGATTTTTTTTGTTTGGTTGCTTTTTTAAATTCTCTCTCTCTCTCTGTCTCTCTCTGTCTCTCTCTGTCTCTCTGTCTCTCTCTCTCTCTCTCTCTCTTTCTCTGTTTATTTATTTATTATTTACTTATTCACTTTACATCCCACTCACTTCACCCTCCCTATCACCCCGCCCACAATCCCCCTTCCCCTTCTCCTCTAAGTGGGTGGGGGAACCCCTGCTATTCCCCTCCCCCACCCTGGCACTTAAGTCTCTGCAAGGCTAGGAGCTTCCTCTCCCACTGACGCCAGACAAGGCAGCCCAGCTACAAGAACATAGCCCCCAGACAGGCAACAGTTTTTGGGATAGCAGTGCTCCAGTTTCTCCGAACTCACATGAAGACCAAGCTGCACATCTGCTACATATGTTCATGCAGACTTAGGTCCAGCCTGTGTGTGTTTTGATTGATGGTTCAGACTCTGAGAGCCCGCGGGTCCAGGTTAGTTGATTCTGTTGGTCTTTCTGTGGAGTTCCTATTCCCCGGGGACTGTTTTAAATTCTCATATGCCAAACAAAATTGTTTGGCGTAAGAGAATTAAGAACAGATTTTTCTCTGTGTAGACTACATTCCGACTACTTCTGTTTTTGCTACACTTTTAAACGTTCATCTTAGTTTAGTACTCATATTCTTTTCTTAGCCAGATTTTAGGAACTGGCCAGCTCAGGAGAACTGTCTTGAAATTTACTTCTTTGTTTCGGCTTTCTGAAACTGCTTGCTTGGTGTGTACTGGGTGTTAGAAGATTCCCCCGGAGCTGCTTGGAAACTTGCAGCCGCTTGCTTGAGAAGGACTATGAGCACCTTAGCCTTGGCTGCCCTGCGTGCATGCCCGAGTGTTCTTCGGTCCTCTGTGCCATAGGTGGCCTATGGAGCACGTTCCCGGAACGCGAGGTGCTAAGTGATTCGCGTTAAACAGTGACAACCTCAGCCCTCCCCGACCTTGACCTCTCTGGGTGCGGGATTGGAGATGACGTCACAGTCAGCAAGCGCCTGCGGCTTGGTTCAAATGTGGCTTCAATTTCACACAAATGCCAGGACCTTTATGTTGTCTCTACAGACTGTGGGCAGAACCCCCAATTCTGCTGTAGAGGTCCTCAAAGTCCCCAGTGCCCAGCTGCACAGCCAGCAGGTACCAGAGCCCTGTGGGGGGTAGGGGCACACCGCAGGCAGTTCCCACTGGAAGCAGAGCTAAGGGGCAGACATTTGCATATCTCCTCCAGGAGTATCAAAGTCTGGAAGATTTTCCGCCCCAAAGAGCTGCCCTAAAATGAACCTAGAAAGCTATTTCCCAGGCGCTAACTAACCTGAAGCTGCGTTCCTCTGCAGGAGCTAGAAAAACGGACAAAGGACCCCACTCCAGAGTGGATTACTTTATAACACACTTGGTTAAGAGTTTTCCGATATTAGAGAAATTGGAAATTAATATTTTGAAGTCACATATAAAATCTATATTGCCAAATTCAGAAGGTATGGTTATGCTACAGTAGGGTCAGTCACCGCATCAGTTACTCATTGTTACTTTGAGAAAGCTTCCATTTAAATGCCCCACTGTGCAGATACGGCTGAGGTGTGGAGATTTCCTTGTTGCCTTAAGTAACCACGAGGAGCTGTCAGCCAGCATACCCCAGAATTACAATTGCATGTTCATGTGAATGTTAATAGCACTGAAAAACCGTGGATGACCCCGACAGAAGTGACTGGCAAATATGTAACTTCCACTAAGTTGATAATAGTTGGTTGTAACTTGGTAATTAAGTACTTTCACTCTTCCCAGTTCCATTTCTTCTAAACCTTGCCAAGAGGAAAAAACAAGGCTTTGAATCTGAGCACGGCTTGACCCCAGCCCCCACACAGGTCATGGAAATTACCAGAGGGAGAGTAAATCTTTTAGAGTCAACCTCTGGTTTCTGTAGAATTGCAGCGCAAAAAGCGTCCTTTGGAAAGGCCAGGTAAGTTTCTGTGTGCTCACGTTTACTTACGTTAACAACCTTAGTCTCTGAAGCAACTTAGTCTCTGAGTTGGACTGCGCTGGGGAAACATCACATTTTCTCTTCCCAAGGAACTTAAGTTTATTCCAAGGGCAATTGAACCTGGACTTCCGGTGTCTGTTGTGCCTAGAAAACTAAAAAGAACTCTCTTGTTTAAGGAGCTGTGGTAGATTAAAGATGTCTGCCGAGTTGTAGCCCCTCAGAGGCTGACCTAGTCCTTCTCCCCTTGCCTAGGGACCAGTGCACAGGAGGCTACAGAAGTGCCTAAGAGCTAAGAGCTATCTCTGACTCTGTGATGTTTATTCTACCCTACAGAGAGCTGAGGTTCTCCGTGTAGTGGGACAAAGCTCAGCCTCTAGCTTTCTGGGGGAGCTAACAGATGCCTCTAGATCCAGCCACTTTTCAAAGCCACCAGATGACACAACTAATTGAGCCATCAATCCACTGACGCTAGAAAGCAAATGAAGTGGTTGTCACCAGAAGCTACTACGTATGGGCAGTTTGTTACATAGCAATAAGGAGTTAAAACAGAAAGCAAGTCTTTGCTGTCACCTATGACTTTTGTCTGCCAGGAAAGGCTTTGCTTTGTGGGAAACTCTGCAGAGAGAGCTTTTGTCTGCCCTGTGTACTGTGAGTCACAGGGAACAAGTGAGAGTCCTTAGAGACAGCTGACCTTCGAGGCCTAGGCTCTGGCCAACAGGAGGAAGCAGACAGATGCTGTGTATAAAACCAGAGAGGCAGACTGCAGTACTGAGGTTGTGAGGGTTAAAGGGAGAGGGGAAGACAGAATGATAAAAATAAATGCATAATTATTCAAGTAAAATGTTTATTCATAAGCCACATAAAATGATCTAGCCTACTCCATTTTTGGAAATAGTGTCTAGAAATAATACCCTTTTCATACCTTATGGCTCCCTCTGAAGGAGTTCTTCATGAGAAAGTAAATAGGAATTTTCTCTTTTTTTAAAAAAATAGGTTTTTTTTTTAATTTGATGAAACACATCTCTTCTTTATTTGCGACATGTGACAGTCACACTTAGAGCCCTTGACACAGTCATGATGACTCATTTACACACCGAGAGACACCCCGGCACACCTGCCTCAGCCATCCACAGACATAAATACTTTCAGGCATGGAGTCTCAGATAGGATGCTTTTCAAATCAGCCAACATGAAGAATCATTTTCAATGTTTGTATTAATAGAATTCCTAAGGATAGAAATGTGTCTATTTGATATCAATCTCACTTTTGTGAGCATTTTAAGAATTCTCTAGCCTCTTGAATCTGTATAAATATTCTAGGGTATATTAAAATTAAATTTTCATCATTAGCCCTTAATAAAGTAAGACTGGGTGGTGTAGAAATTGTGGGAGTGGCCAAACATGACTTGAGACCCATGTCATGAGAGGGAGCCCACCCCTGACACTGCTTGGAGGGCCAGGAACCAGAGGCTGCAGAGCCCAGAAACCTCAGATAGAGCCATGACTGGCAAAAAAAAAAAAAAAAAAAAAAAAAAAAAATCAATGAAATGATTTTTAATGATATTCTGCTATACTCATAGATTTGTGTCTAGCCCACTTGTCATCAGAGAGGCTTCATCCAGCAGCTGATGGAAATAGATGCAGAGACCCACAGCCAAACATTAGGTGGAGTCCTACTGACATGAGGAGGAAACTTGGTAGGAGACAGAGGGGTCAAGGACACCACCCAAAACCCATAGAATCAATGAACCTGAGCACGTAGGAGCTCACAGAGACTGAATTGCCAACCAGGGAGCCTGCATGGGTCTGACCTAGGCCCTCTGCACATATGTTACAGTTGTGTAGCTTGATCTTCATTTGGGACTCCTAACAGAGGGAGGGATCTGGGGCTGACTCATTCTTCTGCCTGCACTTGGAACTCCTATGTTCCTACTGGATTGCCTTGTCCAGCCTTAATATGAGGGGAAGTGCAGAGTCTTATTACAACTTGGTATGCCATGTTTGTTTGATATCCGTGGGAGGCCTGCCCTTGTCTGAAGAGGAGGAGTGGATGGGGGAGGGAGAAGAAAGGATAGATAGGTGGAGGAACTGGGAGGAGAGGAGAGAGAAGGGAAACTTCAGGTGAGAGGTAAACAAAAAAAATAATAATGACAATAATAATATTTTTCTTTTAAAAAACCTAATCTATACTTACATACCCAATAACTTCCCATATCTCTGATGGGATTTCTGTGTTCATCGTGTTTTTTTTTTTTTTTTTTTAATTTTACATTGATTCCTCATCGCTTAATCACTCTGAATATGTGTCCTCTCTAATTCAGGATTAAAATAAGTTACTCTGTTATTCAACTCTATTGTCTCTTTCTGTGTCGTCTGTCAACTAAAACACTGTTCTCTGCCTTTTATCACTGTACTATTTATTATACAATAAACATATTTCATGTTTAAAAAAAGAAAGTAAGACTGAAAGCAATATTTTAAAAATAAGGCTTGCGATACTCCGGATAAATATGTATAATTTTATGTGTTAAATAAATGAGAAAAATTAGAAGACTTAAAAAAGATCTTATTTTATTTTAATCATATGTATGTGTTTGTTTCTTTATGTGGGTATGTGCATATGTGTCCTCAGAATGGAGGATGTGATTTCTGAGAACCAAACTCTAGTCGTCTGGGAGGGTGTGTGTGTGCGTGTATGTGCGTGTGTTTTATTTTATGTGCATTGCTGTTTTGTCTGCAGCCATGTCTGTGAGAGGGTGTCCGATCTACTGGAACTGGAGTTACAGATAGTTGTGAGCTGCCCTGTGGGTGCTGGGAATTGAACCTTGGTCCTTTGGAAGAACAGTCCATGTTCTTAACCATTGAGCTATCTCTTCAGCCCTTGGAAGAGTGCTCTTAATTAGCCATCCCTTCATCCCCTAAAGACTTTAAATTAAAAAAAAAAAAGAAAAGAAAAAAAGAATTTCATGAGACACAGAAGGGAATCATCTGGCTGTATACTAAAAATGTAATAAGCTGAGTTCAATTTTTCATAAATAACCCTCTGTGCTTGAGACCATTTCATGACTTTCAGGTAGTGGTTACAAGACTATTCTCTCAAAAGTCTTCAAGGAGGCTAGACATATTGCTCAGTGGTTAAAAGCACTAGCTGTTCTTTCTGAAGACTGGGGTTCAATTCCCAGTACATACATGGTGGCTCGCCACCATCTGTAATTACAGTGTGTGTGTGTGGGAGGTCTGTAACCCTCTTCTGGCACAAAGCATACAGTGATGCATAGGCATACATTCAAGCAGAAGATCCATACACATACAAACTTTTAAAATAATAAAATAAAATAAAATAAAATAAAATAAAATGATCTTCAACAAAACTTTCTGTGGTGATGGAAGCCCAGAGAAATTCCACTAAGAAGTGGTTCAAACCCACATGGTGCCCATTCATCGTTTCACTAGAATGCTACTCTGTGATTTCTTAGACTACCCCTGTCTGTGGTGTACAGCTCTCTCATCAGAGGAAGACTCATTGTACCTTACGGTAGGCAGCAGCTTGAACTTTCTGGTAAGTCAGCTTTCTCAATACAGAGGGACTGAGACCAAGCCTACCCAAGATGTCATCCAAAGCCCTGTCTACTTGAAACACCAATTTTATGGTCTCATGCCAGACTATGCTGTTTGTAAGGTGCCTATGTGAGTGAGATCACAACTGGTTAGGACCCCACCATATTGGCTTCCTCAGTGCCTTCTTTCATCTCGCACTTCCATGGGTGGGGGATGGGATGGACATGACAGAACATGACAGGGAGTTCTGCCTGCGTGTGACCCCATGCCATTCACTTTATATCTTTGGTTGTGATGGGGATTAGATGACCTCTAAAATAATAGGAGAAACAACAGATGTTTTATGGAATCATGAGAGGGGGCTCGCTGTCTCTTTTATTTTAAAGAGATTACACTATTGTTCATTGCATTTGGGCTAAATCAGCCTTCCTTCCTTCCTGCCCTTTAATGCAGCAGGAAGGAGTCATGGGTGAGCAATGTCCTACCTCATAACATGAGAAAAGGGTTATCAGATTAGGGCTAAAGAGAGTGTGGAGAACCATGGATACATGAGTAACCACAGCAGGGAAGGAAGTGAGTGTATTCTAGAGAATCTGGAAGTAAAGGTCTATAGAGTTAAAGTTTGATGTGGTGAGCTACAGGGAGTCACCGAGACAGCCCTACAGGGGCCTATCAAACCCTCAGAGATGCCTCTCTCCACACTGGAAGCCTCCCCAGGCTAGTGTAATCCCAGCATTCTGGAGGTTGACTCAGGAGGATATTGGTTGAGGCTAGCCTGGGCTTCACAACAAGTTGGGAGACCAGATTCAACTCCCTAGTGTCTCTGTCTAAAACAAACAAAACAAAACCAATAGAGCCAGAGAGATGTCTCAGGGGTTAAGGGCACCTGTTCCTTTTGCAGAGACCTGGATTGGGTTCCCAGAACCCATATGGTATTTAATTACTGTCCCCAGATATCTATTTCTTCTGACTTGTTGGGGCATCAAGCATGTATCATGTGGGTGCACAGACATACATCCAAAGCAAAAACATCCATACACGGGACATGAAAACAAATGTAAAAATATTTTTAAAAATAAAATTAAAAAACCAACCAACTAACCAACCAACCAAACAAACAATGTTGGAAGAGATGGCTGTGTGGTTAAGAGGGCTTACTGTTCTTTCAAAGGACAGGAGTTTGGTTCCAGCACCCACATCGGGTAACTCATAATCATGTCCCCGGGATAGCCTCCTCTGGCCTCAAGCATGTTCACATAAATAAATAATAAAATAAATATTTCTGGGAAAAAATAGAAGTAAAATAAGTGAAAATAGAGAAATCTAGATACTCCCCACTTTAAACTATTTAAACTGCCTACATTTTATTGGGGCGAGGAGAGGCTCTCATGTTTAGAAATGAGGTTTAAAGAAGGGCAAAGTGAGTTGCCAGAAGAATAACTAAGCCGCTTCCAGCTTTGTGGAGAGGAACTGGCAAAAACCAGACTGAGAAGAGGAGAGAGAGTCTTCACTTTGCCTGACTTCTGTGCTGGGGACCAAGTCTCTTCTGGGTTAAGGTGTACTTGCCCAGGGCAGCACCACGCATGTCTGTGTTCCTGTATCCTCACAATAAATCCCCAGGTAAACATTGTAAGGCACCATATAAAAATGGGCAGGAACAGTCTTGTCCAGCGCTGGGCTGAAGGCAAGATCAGTAAAGATAAAGCATGTCCTCGGTTTGGAAGGAGGAAAGGGCAAGCCAGCCAGAGGCTTCTGTGGGTCTTTAACCGCTCCCCTCCCCTCCCAGAGACCCCGCCCTGGCTCACTTCCTCAGGAGGCCTCCTCTTCCCTGCCTTAGTCCATAAAGAACTAGGTCAAGGGTCCCCAGATCGGTAAATTTCCCCAAATGCCGATTCTTCAATTAGCTGTTAACCAATTCCGATCAGCTGTTAACAGTATCAGAAAGAGTAACATCACCCTTTACTTCAAATTCGACCATTTTGTTTGCTAAGAAAATTTTTTCTAGACTGTTCTCCTGCTCTTAAGCAATGGGCATCTTCTCAAATAGATCACAACACAACAAAACCTACAGTTTGACCTCTGAAAGTGTCTAAGCATCTCTGAATGTTAGAGAGATAGCCTCTATTTCCCACTTGACTTTGAGCAGGAGAGATGCTTTAAGACTGGTCCACAAGGAAGATTCGGACATTCCCAGCTCTGAGTGAAGCACTATAGAGTGCAGAGCCAGTTCCTCTAGCGCATTCTTTCTCCAGAGTATCTGGGAGTGAGCTTCCTGCACATCTACCCCCACCTCATTGCTCTCGTTCCCTCCCCCTCCACCTCGATGTGTCACCATTGGAAAGGACCAGAGCAAGAACTGGACCTGAGCTGCTGCCATTGCCTCTTGCAGTCTGGGTGCTCTTGGACTCCCCCAGCAGGCGAGCCACCTGTAAATCCAGTGCAGTCATGACACAGGGTGTATGTGAGCCTCTTGGGGACAGCGTGAGGACTGCAGCATGAGGACTGCAGGGGACGGGCATCTGACTGCTCAGCATCTCACACAGCAGCCCAGATGAGCATCTTGCTGAAAACAAGCAAACAAAAAGTTAGCTGTTGTTTTTATCCAGGCAGAAAAATCTACTAGGTGTATTCCAGCCTCTCCCTCTTGTTTCTGCTCAGACATCTTTGCAGATGCAGCACTGAACCTAAATTTTGCCTTTTATCTCCGGACACTGTCACTGTTCTGGAAAGGCATTTCTAATGTGCTAGTGTCACGTGTCTCATTTTATAAGCTTTGAAATCTCATGCTAAGGTCCAAAGATACTGTTGCTTTGTTTATGTATTTATTGTACTGCAGCCCGAGCTCAGAGCTTTGTGACTACCAGGCAAGCGCTCTGCCCTGAGCTTTGTCAGAGAACCATTCATTCTTCTAAGAGAATACACTGGAGACTCGAGACATGGCTCAGCAGTCACAAGCACTTCTTGTTCTTTCAGAGAACTGGGGTCTCATTACCAGCTCCATACGGTGGTCCACAACCATATACAACTGCAGTTCCAAGGGACCCATGCTTCCTTCTGACCTCCAAGGGTATCAGGCACACACACATATGTTCAGGCGAAACACTCAGACATGTAAGCTAGATCTTTTTCTTTTCTTTTCTTTCTTTTCTTTTTCTTTTTTTTTTTTTTTTTTAAGTATGTACACTGTAATCCCAGGACTCAGGAAGTGGAGGCAGGAAGCTATGAATCTGAGGTAACCTGAGCTGCAGGGTAAAAGCCTATCTCAAAAAAAAAAAAAAAAAAAAAAAGTGAAAAGAAGGAAATAAGAAAGGAGAGAAGGCAGGGATGCTGTGGCTCAGTCAGGTGTGAGGACCTCAGTGTCATCACCTGGAACCCTGTGAAATGGTAGGCATGGTGACATGCTCCCAGAATTGTGGAGGTGGAGACAGGACGCCTCGGACTCGTGGGCAGGCCAGTCTACCCTAATTGGTGAGTTCTAGGCCAAGGTTAATGAGAGACTCCATCTCAAAGGAGTTGGGTGCTGTTTCTGAAGATGAACCTCAAAGCGATCTTCTGGACTCCATACGCACATTCACACACATGCACACACATGCACACACATGCACACACACATGCACACTCATGCACACACATGCACACACGTGCACACACATGCACACACATGCACACACATGCACACACATGCACACACGTGCACACACATGCACACACATGCACACACATGCACACACATGTACACACACAGGTACGCTTGCATGTGCATTGCATGCCACGAAACTACACACATGTACATATATATGCAGAGAGAAGGCAAGTGAGCCGGGGAGTCTCCCAGTGCTTCAGCACTTGGGAAACAAGGCAGAAGCATCAGGAGTCCCAGGTCAGCCTTGCCTAGCTTGGGACTAACCTGTGTGACAGGAGACCATCTCTCAAAAATAACCTAAGAGAGAAAAAGGGAGGAAGGGAGGAGGGAGGAAGAGAGAGAAGGTTCACATTTAAACAGTTGTTGATTAGAGAGATGTGTTGTGGTGAATAATATTAATTAATGTTTCCATAGATAGCTTCATCTCAGATGCTCACCAAGTTATTGTGGACTGGTGGAAGTCAGAGTCTATACTGATTAACCCACCTCCTCTGCTGGGGGGAGGGAGAAAAATTCAGTTTTGTTCTTTTAAACCTCAGACAGACCTAAAAATCACTCTGTGGGTATAAAAAGAAAAAAGCAAGGCATGCATAATATTACTGCAAAATAGTTTGCGAGTTCAATTAAAAGGAACCTTTGTTGAGACAAAACTGGAATCCTGTGAAAAATTCTTAGAGTCCTGCTCTCCCTCCCCTCTTCATACTCATGTTATAATAAATCTTACTCAGACTGCAAGCCTACTGGGAATTTTCACTTTTAGTTTTGGGAAAATGTCAGTTACCCGTGATGGGAATATCAGAATATTTAAGCAAAGAAAAAAAAAATCTCTTCTCTCTCATACATGTTAAAAATAGCTGCAGGCTACTTTTTTCCCCTTTAAATTCTGTAAAAGAGAAAATTTCACCTTTGGACTGAAGTTGATGGGGATGTGCTCCCTTAATAGGAAAGCCTTTTTAGAAAATTAGGAGAGAGGAGACTGGAAACTGAGGCTGTCATCAGTCAGCAGAAGACAGCTAGCCAGAAGGCCTCTGTCTGGCCACCCTACCCCCAAACAGTCTGTCCCACTGGGCATGCTCTCCAGGCAGCAGGGAAAGTGACTCTGACCAAGAACAAACATGGCTTTTCCCATTTAGGTTGTAGAAGCAGAAGGAGCAGAATGGGTCCATCAGAATCTTGGCTTCCTGAGGCTTACCTTGCAGGTGTCTTGTCTTCCTCCACCCTCAGTGAAGTCAACCAAAATCCAGACTCACTGGAAAGGCTGTCCCAGGCAGCTCTCAGCCTACACAGCGGGAGTGCCAATGTACTGTCTCTCAGCTCTATCCCAGTGTCCCATCTCCCTGTGCCATGGGCTGGGTCTATTAGCTCCCAGAAACCTCTTCTACAACCAAGGAGAAGTTAGTCCTGTGTCCAGCTCTGCCCAAACTCTGTTTCCTCTGTGCTCCCCCACCCCTTCAGTTGCTCCCTGACACCTTGGTTCTTCCTGTAGCTGAGTCAAGGGGAGAACAGAAGGAAAGATGTAGAGGCAAGAGATCTTAGGGATGGGCATATTCTCATCATTTCCAGAGCAAGTATAGGGAGAAAATCTGAACCCCTCATGCCTACTTGATTTTAAATGTGTAGCTAAAAAGCAAATAAGAATGGAAGGTTAGAGCCAGAACTTTAACGAAGGCCAGCTTGGTCTCCCTAGTGAAACCCTGTTTCAAAATAAGTTCTTTTAAGTTTATTCGTGTGTGTGTGTGTGTGTGTGTGTGTGTGTGTGAATGTGAGTGCATCTGTGATGTGTGTGTGCATGTGTGATGTGTATGTGTGATGTGTGTAATGTGTGTGTGCGTGTGTGATATGTGTGCACGTTTCTATTCCCCTTCCCAAATTAAGAATTATTTCACTTATTTTTATGTGTATGTTTTGCCCACATGAATGTAGTCTCATCACACGCATGCCTGGTACTCTAAGAGGTTAGAAGAAGGGAATAGATGCTCTGCACCTGGAGGTATAGACAGCTGTGAGATGGCATATGGGTCTTGAGAGTTGAATTGAATGCAGGTCTTCTGCAAGAGCAGCAAGTGCTCTTAACCACTGCGCCACCTCTGCACCCTCCTCTCCCTAAAATATTAAAAGACGGTTTATGACTGCACTCAGACTGCATGCTTTTACATTCCATCTTAGCCAAAAGGTAAAGAAGCAATCAGAACATATATTTTAAAATATTACCTCAATTTCAAATAGCCATGGGAGGCCACATGAACAATTGATATTTAGTCAGTTCAGGCAAGTGGGTCATTACTTCCTGTTTTCCTGAAGTCTGTGTTACTGTATAATGATTTATGCTATGATATTGTTAGGATAGGCAGGATACCATGTCTTTACTCAAAGATGTCATTTACTGCTTAATTGTGTAAAACAAATGTAGGAAATGTTCTCTTGTCCTTGTTTTGTATTTCTGAGTGAGGATCTCCCTGAATTCACAAGGTGGTCTTAGATTCACTATGTAGCCTAAGCTAGCCTCAAATAGAGGTTCCCCCACAGCCAGCCAAGCGCTGGCATTACAGGCCACCTCTAGCTCTCTATCTGCCATCTTGCTACCATGCAGCCTGGGGATGGAGGAGAGGAACACTTGAGAATAAAGTTACAATGATACACACGTAAGGCTGAAGAGACGAGAGGAAACCCGATACTTTGTACTTAAGTTTTTTTTTAACTCAGTAAAAAGAAAGAGGAGAATCATTTTTCAGTTTAGATCTTTCTTTTGAAGTGAATTGATTATTACTACTGTCTGTGTGCCTGGCGTCCTTGAGTGAGCATGGGAGAGGGGCAGAAAGCAATTTTGGAGAAGGTGTTCTCTCCTACAGCAAGTGTCTTTACCCACAGGAGTTACCTCAACAGCCCACTGGACGCCAGTGTCTTTCTAAAACAGTCTAACAACTGGGCAGAATAGAGAAACCCGATTAGCTTGTAAGTATGTCCCTCCGGGTTGCATGTAGTGACACTCTAGATGCGAAAAAAAGCCCGATTCTTCATTTCTTCGCTGTGGCAATCAAGGAGCAGTGGAATGTGCTGGCCAGTGACAGAAAGCATGAGGTCTCTGTCCATCCTCTGCCATTTGGTGCTGCACGGATCTGTGAACCTGAGCAGGCTTTCTTTGCACCTTCTGGAAACTTCAATTGCCTCATTTACAGAATGGGTATCAGCTCCTGTCTTCTAAATGTAAAAGGATTGTAAGCTGGTGCCCACAGATTGCTGAAGATGGCTTTTGTCAGAAAATGTCAACTCTTTGGGACTCAGCTACAAGTCCCGAATTCTGGGGTAAAGGACAAGTTCTGTAAATGTAATTGTAAGTAAGTTTATGTGTTTCATCTTTTCCTTTTGATCAAAAACAATGTTGAAACTAGATGGGCGGCCACAAAACCACACAGGAGCTTTCCTGCGGCTTTGGGGTAGGTGACTAACTCGCAGGAGAAACTAATGTTCTTCGGGGTAAAACCTGAAAACAAGGATTATGTTTTTGCGTTTTCAGAACAAACAACAAAGCAAATGCCTTGGCTCCGTCCACAGAACCCTGTTCTTTAAGGCATGGATTTGATTGGTGCTTGGCTTTTTAAAAATTTATTTATTTTTTACCAACCACATTCTCTGCTTGAAAGCTAATCCTATTTATGGTGAGCGCTGTTTTTTCAATTAGGTTTATTTTTATTTTCCCATAGGCCACGTTAACTGAGAACGTCCAAAAGTTTATTTGTTTTCCCTTTATGTCTTATGATGGTTTTATAATAAAATATACAGCACTTATCTATGAGATTTCTTTGGAAATACCGGTAAGCCCGAAATAAGTTTGTTTGCTTCCTCCTCCCTCCCACCACACACAATCACACAATACCAGCGCTAAAATGCTTTCAGAGTGTAACCTTAGTCCGTTTTTATAGTAGACTCAGAACAGGGTCACTTCTGCTTCGCTATCTTGGACTGTGTGTAGAAGCTAGTGCTTAGCAGGTCGGATTTTAAAATGATGATACCTCTAGGACTGGCTTTTTCTAAAAATTTTACACAGAAAAATTCGAAAACCATTTTTCTGACCCCAAGGTTAACATTAGTAATATGTTCTCTATACGAGGTCCCGTGTTTGGGGGTGGGGTGGGGATAGGAGATGAATTCATAAACGAAGGCCCACATTGCCTAATAGTTCTGTAGTAGGAAAATATTCTTTGGTGAAATAAGTATTCCGGGGAAACGACCTGGGCCCTCTGGATGCGGAGCGCCTCCCTCCCCGCTCGCTCGGCCTGCTGCGGGCAGTGACCCGGTGTCCTTTTTCTAGGGAGATTGTTCTGCTTGGTTCTGGGGATCCCTGGGGTTGGAAGGGCGTGTGCAGCTGCAGAAGGACTCTGTCGGGGGGGAGTCGGCGGCAGTGGAAGGAACCTGGCTTGCTCCCTGGGGCTCCGAGAGCACTAGGGTCCCCGGAGTCACAGCCTGGCGGTCTGCTCCTCCCTTCTCGGGGCTGCCAGGGATCCAGCGCAGAACCCGCCCTGGTGGCGTGCAGCTCCTCCCTCCAATCGCCCTCCCTCCCAGCTCCTATTAGGTCTCCGCTCCCCTCTTTCCACCCTACGTTCCCCACGTGTCTCCCTGGGATCTACCCCTCTCCTCCCCTTCACTCTTTCCCAACTCGCTGGCTGCTCCTTCATCTTTTGTTGTTCCTCTGCACCCCATCCTTTCTCCCCAGTGCCCTTCCCTTATTTACTTCACCTCTATCCTTTATTTGCTTCCCCTCAACCGCCACCGAACCCCTTCCTCCTCTTCCTGCAGTTCTCCATCCTTTCTACTGCCCTCTCCCTGCTTCGTGCCCCTCTCCGGTTTCCCTCCCGCTTTCTCCCCTTCAGCTCTGGGTTTGTGGCTCTCCCACGCTGTTGCTATGGAGTCGCCCAAGGTTGCTGGCCGCCTGGCGCTAGCTGCCTTGAGGCCCCGGGAACAGAGCAGAGACTCTAGCCAAGACTGAGACGCCGCACCCCTTCGGGGTCCAGGAACAAAGCGTGCCTCGCCCTGCCCAATTCTGCGAGACTTTCCTGAGACCTTCAGGCGCCCCAGGCCCTGGGGCTTAAGACCACCTATAATCTGATCGCCCGCAGCCTTTGCGGGCAGGACCCTGGGACCAAGGTGACAGCTGCACTCTCTCGTGCAACCTACCTTCCTGGTCCCCTGAAGACCACTCTCTCACGCCTACGCTCAGAGGTGTCACTGGGGCCGAGCAGCCGGCCAGATGGCTCTATTTAATAGGACTGACCCCTTTTGTTGGGGGCCGAGGAGCATCCAGGCCAATTTACATAGGAAAATGGGGTTTGTGTCCCCAGTTCAGTGCAGTGCCCTGACAGCCGGTGGCCTTGTCTTTGTGTAAGGACCCCACAGTGTGTTGGTTAAAGTGGTTTATGTGTGCAGATGTGTGAGTGTGAATAGCAAGTCACCGGGAAGCAGTCACTCCCGCTCCTTGCTCCCAGGTCCTGTAGAATACGCATCTGTCTGGAATAAGCCTATTGATAAGCCCCTGATACCTCTGATGCTCTTGTGGATTCCACAGCTGATTGTTTAGGTTTGATTCCTAAGTCTTTGGAAGACATCTTCGGAAGATTCCTGAAGTCTTTGTTGTTTGCATTTAGGTCCTTGCTTGGGAAAGTTGTAAGGCTGAACCTAAGACTTAAAGAAGACTATTTGGACTTTAAAAAACGTTCTTGATGAAAGATCTAATCTAATTGCTGTCTTCACGAACTCTGACCCAGCTGTTCACGGATATATGCTGGAACAGGCTGAAAGCCGTCATCTGTTTGGTTTGGAATCACTAACTTAAACATGTATACTTAAGCAGTAGAGAAAGGACAGAGAAAAAGTTCTTGTTTTACCAGCAAGGAATTTGAGTCACACGAGGGAAGACAATTTTCCCCAGATCACATAACTCTGCAGGGTATAAACCTGGTGGTCTGAGCCCATGAAAGTCGACCATGAAGGATCTGGGCTGAGTGAATTCTACTGAAATCCAGTCCTCAGGAGTCCAAGGGAAGATGGCTGTAAGTTCAGATCAACCTGAGCTCCACGGACTTCGTCTCAAAAAAACAAACAAAATCCCAAACCCAAAAGAGACAAAAAAAAAAAAAAAAAAAAAAAAAAAAAAAAACAAGATAAAGGGGAGGAAAACTTATAAATGTCTAGGACCCCTTGAAGCACCTCCTTCAGCAGCCCCCAGTTCCCGTCGGTCCACTGGGGCCACAGACAGGTTATGTCTTAGAAGATGAGGATTCAAAGGACTCCCCTCTTGGCACTTCATGGTTGTGGCTTTCTGTGTTGGAACCAGTGCCACCATTACAATTCTTAAGAATCCTGTTCTAGGACCCATTTCTACCAAAATAATTATTTTGTGAAAAAATACCTGAGGGCCCTTTCTGGGCCCCTGTGGGTGGAAAGTGAGTGCTAATGACTGACTTGGAAAGGTTTCCACAACCTAGCTGCCCTGACAGGCACTCACCTTACAGCGGGGACTATGGTGAAAGAACTCCACTGGATAACCTTCTAGTGTCTCTATTGCTGCCCGGAAGCCCTAAATGAGTTTATGGTGATTTAGTTAAGAATGTCTCTGAGACAGTCGCTCATTGTAGCTCTGTACATTATGAGACAAGTTGAGGGACTGGACACTGGCTCAGTAGTTAAGAATGAAGTTACAGAAATTGCTTTACTTCTACAGGTGATGGGTATAGTTCAAAGCCTGTAAACCAGCTCTAGGGGATCACTGTCTGGCCCCCACGGACACCCACATACACAGAGACATACACATAATCTTTCATTTAAAAAAGATTCTATTTTTAAAAATTATGTATATGTGTGTATGTCATCTGTGCACATGAAAGTACACTATCTTTGGAGGCCAGAAGAGGGTGTTGGGGCCTCTGGAGCTGGAGTTTTATGGGTCATTCACTGCATTGTGTGAATGCTGGGAATTGAAGTCAGATCCTCTACAAGAGCTGTTAAGAGTCCTTAACAAGGGGCTGGGGAAATGGTTCAGTGGTTTAGAGCACTGACTGCTCTAAAGTCCAGCTCTGACTCCAGAGGTCTTGAGTTCAATTCCCAGCAACCACATAGTGGCTCACAACCAACTGTAATGACATCCAATGCCCTCTTCTGCTGTGTCTGAGGACAGCTACAGTGTACTCATATACATAAAATAAATAAACCTTAAATAAAAAAAGAGTCCTTAACAAGTGAGCCATTTCTTCAGTCCCACGAAGAAATCTTACGTCCTTTTTTGAAAGAAGAGAATCTGAGTTCACAAACTGCATTTCGAAGAGGAGATTGGGCAAGGACACATGTTGGATTGGAGTTGGAGATGTATGTTGATTTCTGTTCTGCTTCTCATAACAGAACAAGTTAGAAACTTTTTCTGCTTCCTATTTTTGGGGGCCCATATTAATGCTAGGGTGACAGAGAGTACAAACTATGAGCTACGGGTGAGAGATGCAGAAGAGGAACTTTTCAGTTCTTTGTAAAAGGATTTCCTTAGAGCATTAAGAATACATTATATTCTTGAAAGGAACTGTATCCAAGAAAGATATTTGAAATAAGGTCCATAATGCTTTTATTTCATTTGCTTCTTTATTTTAGCTGCTATTTTGTATCTGTATTCATTACTTTCTGACGGGTAACAAATAACCTCCACCCCCTGCCTTAAAGCATGAGTCTGTGGGTCCTCTGGAGGTCAACAGAGCTGGACTGGACATACTGAGTATGTCTGATGATGCTGGCTGCTCTGTGGACAAAGATGGAGTCTCTGTGCTTTCAAGCTGGGTTTGGCTGAGGAAGCTTAAGTGGTTCTGCCCGCCGTGTTTTATCCAGAGTGTTTATCTCATAGTAATGCATAACAGTGAGAAAGGCTTAGCATTATAGACTCATCTGTCTGTAGACTATTCATAGGGGGCTGCTATTTTGTCCCTCCTTACCTCATCTACTTGACCAAAACAGGCCTTAAAGTTTTGCCCATGACAGAGACTTTGACAAAAGGAAGGGACAGAGGGGTCACTGCTGTAGTTAATCCTGGAATTGACAATGCCAAGCACATATATTTAATGTGGGTTTTATTTATGTTGATTTCTCTCAGGTAGAATGTATACTGGGTGGCAGGGATCTTCATCTCTTTATTTACTGCTGTGCACATGATAGTTGTTTTAAACGCTGACTTGACTAGGAAATCGACCTTAGTTATTTTCACTTACACGGAGATTAGAATTCCTAGAGACAGGAATGTAAGTCTTTAGTTTATTCCTTAGTGCTGGTTAAAAGTTTTTGATTGAGCCAGGTGTGGTGTTCACTTAGGATGCTAAAGGCAAGATCGCCATTAATTCAAGGTCAGCCTGGGCTACAGAGAGAGTTCTAAGCCAGTCCGGGCTACAGACACATTGTTTCAAAATTAAACAATTTCTGGGTTGTAATGATCCAGGACTTTAATCCAACCACTCAGGATGCAAAGGCAGTTTGAGGTCAGCCTGGGCTACAGAGTGAGTTCCAGGACAAACAGGGCTACCCTATCTTGGACTCCTCTGACCCTCAAACCAACAAAATTAAATAATTACAAAATCAACGAAAACAAAATCGTTCTGACTTAAAGGTCATCATCTGTGTTTCCAGAAACTGCTTCCTGCTTCCAAAATACAGCCCTGAAGCTTTTATTTAAAAAAACAACAACACAACAACAAAAAAAAACTGCGGTGGTGGCGCACGCCTTTAATCCAGCACTTGGGAGGCAGAGGCAGGCAGATTTCTGAGTTCGAGGCCAGCCTGGTCTACAGAGTGAGTTCTGTGAGAATAAAAAATTAAAAACATCTTGAGACATAGAACATAAAAAATCATGGTCAGCAAAGACCACCAACAACTTGTTAAAATTAGCCATAATAATAATAATTTTGAGCCCCTTCAGGAGCAGAGTGACCAAAAACGAAAAAGAAACAAGGACGCAAAGGCATACAAGTCTAAACAAGCAAATGAGTAATGGGTCATCTGGTACTCTTGAGTCCGAGGATTCATGGTCAAAAATAACCAGTCTACGCAAATTGCTGATGTTTAAAATATCTAATCATGTGTAACCTCACCAAATCTTCCTGCTCTTCCCACCCCTACCTATAAAAGTTCCAAACTTTCTGGGGTCTTCGTCAAATCCTCTGTCTCCTGCGCGAGACACGTTTCAAACCGAGGGCCCCTCGCTATTAAACTGCCTTTTGCTTATTACATCAAGACTGGTCTCTCGTGAGTCCTTGGGTGGTGAGCATTTATTCCTGGATCAGAGTGAGGGACTCCCCCTTGTGAGGTCCTTTCAGTTCCAGGACAGCCAGGGCTGCACAGAGAAACCCTGTCTCGAAAAACCAAAACCAAACCAAAACAAACCAAAACAAAAAAATCCCTAAACTTCAAAATATTTAACATTGTTTTCTAGAGCATATAAACAAGTACTATATAACAATAGCTCTTACTTGAGTAGAAATTGGAAGTGGGGAGAAGACAAAATTTACTTGTATTTTATTTAGTATGTGCCTGGCCTCACAAGCAGCTTCCCTTTCCTTCCCTTTCCCTTTCCCTGTCCTGTCCTGTCCTGTCCTGTCCTGTCCTGTCCTGTCCTGTCCTCCCTCCCTCCCTCCCTCCCTCCCTCCCTCCCTCCCTCCCTCCCTCCCTCCTTTTCTCCTTCCCTTCCTTCCTTCCTTTCCTTTTTTTGTTTGTTCGTTTTATCTTGTTTTGAGACAGAGTCTCATTGAGTAAGTCTGGCTGGCCTGGAACTCACAGAGACTTTCTGGCTTCTACATTCTCAGTGCTGGAATGAAAGGCACCTCACCCTTTCTTAAGGTTCAGATTTCCAGGGGAAGCTCCTATGCAATGTACTTCTTATTCCTTTGGAATTTGAATTTGTCCTGTCATTCTTGACTCTGACAAATGATGGGGTAGGAGATAAGTTAATTGCTCAGTTATATAAAGGGGAGTTTTGCGCGTATCTATACTTAGCAACAGGCCATTTGGGGACTCCTGTTACGCGTAACTCATGTCTCGAACACAGGAGTAAGCGAGGTTTCAGCTGCTGGTTGTCTAAGTCCTCACACCAGACAACTGAAAACTGAGTTCTAGGTGGATAATATTTTGGATAAGAAAGGAACTGGAAGTTTGGAGCCTGAAGATAACTTGGATCAAAAATAGTCACGCTGCTGTCTCTCCTTCTCTCACTGTAAATGTGGGATGTTATGAAGTTTTCTCAGACTTCCTCTATAAAATTTTATGAACATATTTGCCTGACTACTAGAAGGACCTTCCAAAGGATACACTTTACTTTAAGTGGGACCGGCAGTTTGGAGAGTTAGAGGGCACACTAGATATAAAAGGGATAAGATGGGCAGAGGCTCAGGACAGGTAGGTGAAAGGTCCCCTGGGACGAGAGGAAGCAAAGGATGCAGATTAGCTTTGGCAATTGTGCCGTGCCGTGAAATGTGTAGAAGTCCGTCTGTGCTCAACCTCTTATCCCAAGGCAGCCTTACCGGCAAGCTAGTCCAGACTGATTGCTGTCATTCCTATTGTTCTGTGACAGGTTAAAGGTCATACCCTGTAGGGATGGAACCGTGCACACCTGGCCTGCTGTCAGAGGGGACTGGTTGTCTTGGAGAGAGTTGCTCCCAAGCTCCTGGCTGGGGGACTGGGGAGGCACAGGCGGTTATGAGTATGAAAGTGGGGAGCCAAAGGAGACACCTGGGGTCTGGAAAGAAGACTTCAATCAAAAGAGAGGTTTGAATTGACTGGAAAAGTATTCTCTAGACAACTGAGAAACAAATGCATTATTTTAAACAATAAACAAGACCAGAGGCCTAAAGAAACCTGGAGAGCAGGAAGAAAATCATTGCGGTGAGGTCCAGCCAATGAGATAGGAAGAGATGGTGCGAGAGCAGATCACCCACCCCTGCATTCACCATGGCAGAATGCAGCTCTCTTCCTTTTGAACTGAGGATACCAGGTTGTGTAATTAAAGACTGTGAATTCTGCTGCGGCCTAGCTTCAGCCACTGGGATAGCCCCTAACTGTAGGGCTGGCCGCTTCAGCACACGCAATAAGAAAATGAGAAAAACACCACCCTCCTTTTTCTGAAATCAATGCTAAGGGAGCCCTCCTTTTTTGGGGTTTGCAAATGAAACTTGCAAATGAATATGACAGCGCCTCTCCTCCCAGTCTCATGCGGGCTCTCTGGCTTTACAAGGTCTTGCAACGCCTGTGCAACAGGCACCTACAAAATTAGAACTGCAGCTCGAATGTTCAAAGTAAGTAACTTTGCTGGTTCATTATTATAGTGAGAACTCTGGGGGAGCTTAACCAGAGCTCAGTCTGGGTTCAGAGTCGCCCTGTCTACACAAGTAATGGATGACTGTTACGGTTTGAATCTGAAATGTCCGCTAAGGACTCGTGTTTTCAAGTCTATTTCCCAGCTGGTTGTATCGCTCTGGCACCTTTAGGAAGCTAGCCCAAGCTGGAAGGTCATTGGAATGAGCTTTTGAAGGTTACTTTCACCCTGCTTCTGCACTCCGCCCCTCCTGATCTGCAGTGGTATAGACAGCGTCTGCTGTGTACTAAGCGGCTCCATCATCCTCTCCCACCTTGGTGGACTGAGACTCCTTGCAACTGTGAGTCCAAGTCAGTCTTTCCTCCTCTAAGTTATTTCTGTCTGGCCTTGTGATCACAGCCATGTGATTGATACCCTTGATTTAAAAGGATTTATTTGGTGGTCACTGGGACTGTCAGCAGTAGTCTGATTCTCTTCCACACAAATAGTAACATTGTACTTAGGCCTGCCATGGGGTTTTCTTTGGCTGATAAGTTTAGAAGTGCATGTGTCTGGGACTAAGAAAATGGCTCAGTGAGTCAAGCAAGCACAAGGACCTGAGCCACACAACATGCCTGGTGTGGTGGTGGATACCTGTAATTCTGGCACTAAGAAGGCAGAGGCAGGAGGATCCCTGAAACTTGCTGGCTCTCCAGTATAGTCTGGTTGGTGAGCTCCAGGCCAATGAGAGACCCTGTCTCAAAGGGATGAATAGTGTTTCTGAGAATGATACTCCTGAACTCCGCAGGTAGGTAAGGTAAGTGTACTCTCTCTCTCTCTCTCTCTCTCTCTCTCTCTCTCTCTCTCTCTTGTGTGTGTGTGTGTGTGTCTCTCTCTCTTCCTCCTTCTCCCTCTTTCTCTCTTCCTCTCTCTCTCTCATGCATGCACGCACGCAAACATATACATGTAAAAAATAAAAATTTTATATTCACATTCAAGATGACAACAGGTACTATGGAAACTTCCAGATGGAGCCTCCGTCACCTTGGGTTCCCAGTGATTCAGGAAGTTAGAAGCCCCAGGCAGTCTTCACAACGCATACTAGAAACATAAAATGCACACTTACTGTGCTTTGACACTGCTGGTCTTGTTTGTTACTTCCATAAAATATGGCTCATTCTAACTGACCTATTGGATTTTTCCAAAGGTGGTAGTGGTGGTGGCAGCAGCTGCAGCAATGGCTATGATGGTGGCTGCTTCTCCTCCTCCTCCTCCTCCTCCTCCTCCTCTTTCTCCTTCTTTCTCTTTCTTCCTTCTCCTCCTTTTCTTCTCCTTCTTCCTCTTCTTCTTTTTCTCTCCCTCTTCCTCTTCAACATAAAGAGGAGAATTTTTATTTGTCTCCCTTGCTCTTTTGTTGAGGGAAGAGGAAGACGGAAGGGACAGAACCATGGAAGGCACCAGCATGTGTCTAGCCCTCAATCTAGTTTGCAGTCATGGTAGGGAAAGAAGCTGGGATCTGAAGGAACTCATTTCTGAGTTTTAGGAGGGCAATGACAAAAACCTTCCTGACATTGGGAGTAGCATGCTCTGTGTTTCCTTTAACCTTACCTGTGGTAGCACTTTGGAGACTGGGGCTTGGGGGAACCTGGACTTGTCGGCCTTTTCACAGAAGCTAGTATTTTCATCCAGGAGAGTGGCAGTAAAGGCAGATATGATGCCCAGAAGCCACAGGAGGGGTGGTACATGGGCACATTTGTCACTAGATATGCCTAACATGTCACTTTGAGGTCCCCAGAAGTAACTGCGCAGGTTTAGGGATGATCAGCAGAGGTCCTGGTATCATAGAGAAGGTGCTAAGAGCCACACATGTTGTGAAATATTAACATGACCTCATGTTACAGAAGAGCTTAGGAGGTGTGCAGCCATAAGTCACATAGATGTTCAACTGCTCCTGGTGTCCAGAAACACGCAGTAAGGCTGTTATAGCACCTGTCTATGATCATTCTGACTGGCCCCCAGTTCACACTGTTTTCCAGGTAGACCACTGGTATCTGCTAGCATGGATTGGCCTCTAGAAGCTACACTAAATTCATAAAGTATTTATTTATTGAAGACAATTAAAATGTGCTCAGGGTTGGTGGCCAACACCTGTGATCACAGCACTTAGAAGGTAGAGGCAGGAGTCTTAGAAGTTTGAGGTTATCCTCTGTTTCTGAGTTCATGGCCAGCCTGGGATACATGTGACCATGTCAAAAACAAATACAATCTCAAGTCCCCCAAACAACAAAATAATTAAGAATGTTTAGAGCCCCCTTCCCATTAATTTTTAGAGTTCATTATCCTGCCACTTACTTTCCTTCGGCTCTTCCTCCCCTCTTTTCTTTGGCTGTCTGTGTGTGACCTAATAGACAGGCTGGCCTTGAACTTGCAACATTCTTTCCTTTAATTCAGACGTTGGCAGTGGAACACAGGCCTTGCTGGTTGACTTTCTTTGTTATGGGATACTTTGCTATTGAGAGTCTGGGGAGAGGCTTGCCAAACCGTGTTCAATTTATATATGAAATAACTTTAAGAAGTCAACAGACTCTCCAGATGTAAATTCTATAACCAGTGGGAGTTACAGAGGAAGAAACCCTACAAAGGCGGATGTGTATATGATCCTAAATGATGTGAGATCGATTAGAGACTATTTTTTTTATTGTAATCAAAGCTGGAATGGGAGGAAGGTTTTGTTTTCACACCAATGACAAAGGCGCAGATTCAGCCACTGCCTCAGGCACTTGATTTATAGCTTCCGTTCACCTATGCTCTCTGGCCTCAGAAGGGACCTCCTGCGCCACCCCCTCACCTTTGTCTCCCTTCAGGCAGCAGCAGTTTCCTGGTCGTGTACAGTTGTGACCCTGCGGTGAGAATCGTTATTGTGTCTCCATCTGCTCGATCGCTAGCTACAGCAAAGCTGGACATCACGGCTCTGTGTACACAGTGCCCATCCATCTTTCTCATGAACTGTGGAGCAGAAATATGGGGTGCCTCTACAGGGAAAAAAAGTCAGTTCTTCTCATATCCAGGGCTAAGCTGTCTATTGATACCACACTTTTGTCAAATATTAGAATATAAAATTTATAAATGCCTTTTCAAATGAATTGACCAATTTTTCTCACACTAATATGGTGAATTTTAATTAAATAACTGTCCTCTATTTACCGAAGAGGCAACTGACCCTTACTCTGGGTCATTAGTTGCCATAGAAATGGAACTCGGGGCTAGAGAGGTCGCTTGGTGCAGGAGCACTGGTGTTCTTCCGGAGGACCTGAGTTGCATTCCTAGCACCCGCATGGTGGCTCTCCACTGTCTCATGCCCTCTCTGGCCTCTCTGGGTACCAGACACACATGTGGCGCAGAGACCTGCATGCATGCAAAACACCCTTACCCATAAAATAAAAATAAAAAGTAATGCTTTGTAAGACAAGAAAAATGGAACTCAAATACAGAATCTGATGCTCCTTGGTCCTTGGTCACCTCCTTCATTCATGAGGCATTGTTAAATAATTAAAAGATGTAATTTTATGCAATATTTAAAGCTTCAACTTTGGAAAGGATCAACTTTGGAAAGAAATGTCACGTATGATGTAAAGAAGGTTAACTCCTGAATAGCTCCTAGCCCCTTTTCTGAGACTCCATGAGCAGATTCATGTCAAGTCTAACTGCTGAAAGTAGTAAGTAAACAAGCAAGTTATCAAAAGCTGACAGTTTAGAATGAGATGGCTCCCTGGAACTCTGCCTCCAGAGTGTTGGGATTAAAGGCCTGTGCCACCAAGCTTGGCCTAGGACAGGAAGTTAACCAAAGAAAAGTAGGACCAAGAGATGAAGGTGCTTGTAGCCATATCTATGAGTTTATTCCCCAGAACCCACTTGGTGGAGGGAGAGACTTGACCTTCAGATACTTGTCCTCCATCAGCACACACACATGGTAGTGTGTGTATAACTGGAAATAAATAAATGTTTTAATTTTTTAAACAAACAAACAAAGTTGACTAGCTAGATGTGATGCTATTCTACCTGTAATCCCAGTACTGGGAAGGCTAAAGTAAGATAGTGTGGGACAGCCTGGGCTACATAAGTTGCAGGCCAGTCTGACCTACACAATAAGAAACTGACTCAGGAGGAGGATAAACTCAGAAGGATAAACAGTTTTTATTATTGTATATTACTTAATCTAAATAACTTGTTATGAAGAGTAATAGTCAGATGTTAGTTAGTAATGACTTCCTAGGAGCTGGTTTGGGGTTAAGCATGACCCCCACTTAATGCCCCATGATGCAATGTTATTCTGTACCCATTGTACTGATGAGAAACTGAGACTTAAAGAGCTTATGTGGCTCTCCAGGCTTTGTAGCATCCAGACAGTAGAGTGGTATTGCAATCACTCCATTGACTTTATTCTTACACCCATAGCAATCTCATTTCATGGGAAAAAATTCTCATGAATAAAAAAAAAAATTACCCAGCACAAAAAAAGAGCTAAAAAGGCACAACCTGTCCAACAGATTTAAGCTCTGCTGCTTGGAATCTGGCTGCTGGGGAGACTGCCTAGTCTTGCCAGTTTTTCTAGAACATGAATTTGCTTTTCAGCAAAGCCTTGGGACTGTGTGTAGGAAATGCTACAACTCAGCAAACCCTGGAGCTAGGCACAGACTGTACCATTTAGGAGGGAAAGCAGTAAATTAAGATAAACCAACATGAAACAGTTTTCATTTAAGGAAAAGCTATCCTGTCATATATTATGTTTTTCTAGCTACAAGGTCTTGACCCTTCTGGGATGTTGAAAGGAAAGCAGGGTTGGTTGAGGGAAGGGGAAACCAGCAACTTTCAAAAGCTCGTGGCAGATTAGATGGCGTTAGGATCCTGGCCATGACTTCCTCCCCTCAAAATGAGATTCATTAAAGAAAACTCTTAGCTTAATTAAGGCTGCTGACTAGCAGCCTCCCCTCCAGATGCTGGAGCTACGAGGCCATCAGCATCACGGCTGTGGACAGGCAGGGCAAACAGCTCAGTGAAGTAGGAAGACAAAGGTACTGGGAAGTACTTGATGGTCTTTGAAGCCCTTCTCCTATCAGGATTGGCCATGCTCTGGGACATGGAGTTCACTGTGGGTAGGTTGTGACCCTGACCATTAGGCGTTGTTATTTTGTGACTTATGTTTGCAAGGAAAGTTGTTCTAGAGCAGGGCAGCTGGGAGGAGAGAGGTGGGCAGGCCAGTGGTTGATGGCAGTCTTTTCATTCACTAGAATCCATCTGCAGCTATTCTGTGAGCAGTTTGAATTATGAAAAATGTCAGAAACAAAATTGTCCAGGTCAAATAAAAATAAACTTGTTTGTAGAGATAGAGCATGGGCTCTGGCCCTAACAAGCAGGCCCAGCTACGAGTGACCAAAAGTCCAAGTAAGCTGAGCGTGGTGGGGCTTGCCTTTAATCCTAGCACCCAGGAGGCAGAGGCAGAGGCAGAGGCAGAGGCAGAGGCAGAGGCAGAGGCAGAGGCAGAGGGGCAGAGGCAGAGGCAGAGGCAGAGGCAGAGGCAGAGGCAGAGAGGCAGAGGCAGGTGGATCTCTCAGTTCCAGAATAGCTTAGACTACAGAAAGAGTTTAGGACAGCCACAACTACAAAGAGAGGCTGTCTCAAAAACAAACAAATAAATAAAAGTTCAACTAAACAAATAATACTGAAAACAGGAAAAGAGGATGTTCGTATGTACTCATATAGGGAAAGAAAAAGAGACCCAGAAACACCCACCTCAAACCCAAGTCTGTCTTCTGGGTTCAGGTTTAAATGGAGGACTAGAAGGATGCAGCCCCAGTGAATATGTGTCTCAGCTCCAGTCTCTCCTGCAAGGTGGTTCAACAACTCATCAGAACTGTGTGAATCCCAGAGACAAACTTGCACTCTGGCTGGCATCTCTGCCCGAACGCCTCCTACAGTTCCCTTCTCCCAGCCTGAGACTCCTGGGGACCGTCCAGTTCCTTGAGGTGCATTGTCTCACAGTCAGATGGCTGCAGCGAGCTGGCACAAGCAGCTATTTAACACATCTTCCATCGAGACCTGCTGTGCTTCCAGTTCTGTTGTTTGAGTTTACAGAGAGGCCTGGGTAGCCCTGGAATACCTCATCTGCTTGTTGGGGGCTCTCCAGCAACAGGGCCTTCCCTGCTGTGGAGATGGGGCTGTGTGGAGGAGGTAGGCCTTAGGAGACAATACTATTTTGTCTCTTGAATGCTGAGGAGAAGTTCTCAATAGCTTCTTCACCTGTATTCCAGGAAAAAGGTGTCATCTAAGCATTTTTATCAGCTTGAAGTTGCTCCTTAAGAAGCAGAGATTTGTTATTACATTCAGAATGTCTAACTTAGTGTTGAGCTTATCACTAGGGGTATTGATATCTTAGAAGAATCAGTAGACAAAATTTAAGGCTGATTTTAGAATGGAGGTTCTTCTCTCACTTTCCCACTCTCTGAGGATTCTGAACACAGGCTGGGGGCCGCGGATGTTACTGGCAAGTACCCTGTTTTAGGAGATCAGGTGTCCCAGGGTATCCACGGTGTGTGTGTGTGTTCGTGCATTCATGTGTGTGGTCCACAGGAGGTCTTGAACACAGTGATAGAAAGCTGGCTAACACAGCAGCCTAGACTGAAGGACAACCTGGCGCTCTTCATTCTGAAGAAATGTATAGTCTTTAAAAGATTTGTTTATTAGCCAGGTAGTAGTGGCACATGCCTTTAATCTCAACACTTGGGAGGCAGAGGCAGGTAGGTCTCTGAGTTCGAGGCCAGCCTGGTCTACAAAGAGAGTTCTAGGGCAGCCAGGGCTACACAGAGAAACCTTGTCTTTTTGTTGTTGGAAAAACAAAAAAACTAGACAAACAAAAGCAACCAACAAACTGCATGGATGTATGTTTATCACATGCCTGCATGTAATCCCCAGAAGCCAGCAGAAGCATTGGATGCCATGCAATGGGACCTACCAATGGTTGTGAGCCACCATGAGGATGCTGGGAACCAAACCCAGGTCCTTTTCTAGAGCTGTGAGTGTTCGCTGTGAGCCATCTCTGTAGCCAGGTGGAACGTGGATGTACTTTACGTTGAAACAAAGTGTCATCTAGCTGGTACTGGCCTGAAAGTTATATAATCATGGAGGATCTTGGGGCCTAGATCCCTCACCTTCTCCTGAGCATAGGAGCTGGGGATTGGATCCAGAGCTCCACGCATGCGGGGCAAGCACTCTGCCAGCTGAGGAACAGTCCCAGCCTAGCTACAGTTCCAGTCAGGTGGCTCTCAGGTCGGTGATGTGCCTGAATCAGCTATGAAAAATGGAAAATATGGTAATGTTTCCCTGTTTCCAGAGGTGGGCCTCAGGGGTCCTGGCTGGATTCCTGTTTAAACAATCTTTAAAGGAATTGCAGGACTGAGACAGGCCCAGGGGTTCACCTTCCAAAGAACAACCTAGGGCCTCGCTAAGCACACACTTCCTGATCCTCCCTAAATCTACTGGAGACACAGACCTATATAGTTCCCACTGTTCAAGAGCCTGAGGCAGAAGACTGACGAGTGAGCCCAGAGTTAGAGAAAAGGCCTGGGTCCCAAGATGAAATTGCTCCAGATAACTGGGCATAATGAGCAACAGCACTGTACTCCGGGGGCCAGTGGTTTCTATACTACCTGGGAACTGATTAGAAATCCAGAGGCTCACATTTCCCAAGGGTGGGGTCCAGAGACCTGTCACCTAATGACCTTGGTGCCTTGACTAAGGACACAGCTTTCTTTCCCTGTTGCTCTAACATATAGGCCTGGACCAACCCCATTCACCTCACCTGGGACCGTGCTAAAGAATCTTGCCCTAATTCACAGGGCAAGATGGATACACATGCAATCCCAGGCACTCTGGAAACTGAGGCAGCAGGGTCACCATTTGAGGCCATCTGGTGCTGGCCAAACCCTGTCTCCAGGGCAGGGAAAATCTGACATTACGATCTCAAGGCCCTGCCAGAGCTAAGGAGTTAGAATTCTGTTGGTGTGATCATTATAGTTGTATGGCTATTTGTTTGTGAAGTCTCACACTAAATAGCCAAGACTGGCTTGGAACTTTACTGTGTATTCAGTCTGACCTCAAATTCAAAATAATTCTTCTGAAGCTGGGTGGTGGAGGCACACACTTTAATCCCAGCACTCAGGAGGCAGAGGCAGGAGGTCTCTGTGAGTTTAAGGCCAGTTTGGTCTACAGACAGACAAAGACTAGAACACACACACACACACAACCCTGTCTTGAAAAACAAAACAACAAAACAAAGCCCCAAAATACTTCCATGTGCTGGGAGTAGGAAAGTACATATTTTAAACAAGTGTTAAGTGATTTATTTCTGTGTACCTTCAAGTTTGCAAAGCCTAGCTCAGAAGTCAAGTAAATATAACTTTATTGGGGAAATAGAAAAATAGAGGCTCCATTAATGAGAAGCAAAATACAAAATCAGTAATATGTCTAACCCTGTAAAAATAATAAGAAATTTAATTATAAAAGAATGACGGAGCAAGTCTTTTGGCAGCGTCCCACCCTTCCCCAGGACTGTGCTGTTGATTAAGCTGGGATGGAGAGTCCAGTAAACTCAATGTAAAGTCCTAACCACACTTCCAGCACTTTCTCTTTTCCCTAATTTAATATAGCATCTGTCAAATTCTTTTACTCCAGAACTTGACTCCTTTGAAATAGAAATTTGAAATACAGATCTCTTTGAATCACACACACACACACACGCACACACACACACGCACACACACGCACGCACCACACACACACCACACACTTCTGTATTGGA
The DNA here is from genome assembly GCA_021653895.1 of Mastomys natalensis. Classification (NCBI taxonomy): domain Eukaryota; kingdom Metazoa; phylum Chordata; class Mammalia; order Rodentia; family Muridae; genus Mastomys; species Mastomys natalensis. The sequence continues at coordinate 1,517,075 of JAJTUV010000062.1, forward strand.
TTAGTCAGGGTGTCTCTGAGGAGTAGAAACACCAGGCTGCCTGGGCCTGGTGAGGAAGGGTGTGGGTTTCAGGTATGCAGATTATGCACACAGCTAAAAAGCTGTAATGATTTCTGTTGGTTACTCTGGAGGCCATTTGTGTAGGAAAGACCTTGAAGATAATTGGGATGCTGCAGGGTTCAAAGAGAGAAAGGAAAGATTGATTTCTAAGAGTCTGTCTGTGTTGCAGTCTTAGGGAATTGGCTGGTATGATCCTGGGGCCTGAAAGGTTCAGAAGACACAGGAAGGAGCAGAAGACTGGAAAGCGCAGCGCCGAGATGCTGCTGCTGCTACAGTTTAGTCCAAATGCATAATTCCTTCCTCCTGGGAAACCTCGTGGTCTTCAAGCCTAAGGCCTTAAACTGCTTAGATGAGGCCCATCCATACCAGAGAATGTGAGCTCCTTGTTCAGACATACTGATTTAGAAGTTACTAACTCCTGGGCTGGGTCAATGACCAAGTGCTTGTGTAGCTACATGAGGCCCTGGGTTCAATTCCTAGTACTGAAAAATAGAGATAGCAATTTCTTGTGTGTGTGTGTGTGTGTGTGTGTGTGTGTGTGTGTTGTGTGTAGATGCACACTCCTTAATACATATACAGAAGGGTCAGAGGACAACACTCGGGAGTTGTTTCTCATCTTTTCCCTTGCTTGAAGCAGAGTCTGTCTTGTTTCTGCTGCTGTTTGTACCGGCTCTAGCTGGCCCGAGAGCATCTGGATGATACTCTTGTCTCTGGTCCCACCTCACCATAGGAATGTTGGCATTCCAGATGTGAGGTTTGTGTGGGCTCCGGGACTGGAACTCAGGTTTTCAGATGCAATTGCTAGCATCTGCTGATCTATCTTGTGGAGCCCAGGCTGCTTGACACCCATGGAAGTCTTTCTGCCTCAGCTTCCCAAGTGTGAGGTTGTGTGTACAAGCTACCCACCTGAGTGATCGCTGCTCTTACTGATTGATTTTGAGGTCGATTCTCACTGGGTACCCCAGAATTTGTACATGGCCCAAATCGAGGAACTGAAAAGATTGGTTTCTGGGTATGTTCGTGTGGCCTCTGGGTTCAGCCCTGGGTTTTTGCTTTACCTGTCTGGCTGCTGTGTGTATGTGGGTCACTTTAGTCAGCTACCATGGTATGCTGGTGACAGAAGTTTGTGAAACATGGGTAATGACAGTGATTCAAAGGAAAACTGCCCTCTGTGCCTCTGTTTACATGTGCGGGAGTATGGAGGACTTTCTACTATGATGGAATTCCACTCAGTCTAGCTGGGCTAAGTGTGGCATAGGCCTGGCTGGGATGTGTGGCAGCACCAAAGGCAAGCTCAAAGGTAGCTCCAGCCACTCGGGGCTGGGCCCTGAGTCCCAAGCCTGTGTGTTTCATTTCATTCTCTCTGGCTTCTCCATGGTATGTGTGTAGGGGTTGGGGATTTGGTGACTGACCACAGGCTGAGCTGAAGCTTGGCTCAAGGTCAAAGAAGAATCTGGCCTTTCCTGCTAGATGTGTCAGGAGTCTCCTACATGGCCTTTGCCCGGCCTGGATTGAGTCAGATGCTTATCTGTAGGCAGGAAAAGACCCTTTGAGGGTAGCTCTGTTCTGTTGCCTTCTTATGCAGAGAGGTGAGGGAATTGATCCCAGAAAAAGTAGGAACAGACTGGGCTGGACATATTTTTAAAAACAAACAACAACATCCACTGATTTGACAAAAAAAATTTACTTGTTCTTGGATTCTATCTCATCTTTCAATATTTACCCATTTATCAGGACTGTGGGATTGAACTCAGGGCCTTCCATATACTAGGCAAGTGTACTGCCGCTGAGCTATAGAACTCTCATCCCTTTTTGCTGTTTTATTCTTTAGATAAGGGCTCACAAAGTTATCCAATCAGACTTTGAACTTGCAAGCTACCTATCTCAGCCTACTAAGCAGATGGGAGTACAGGTGGGAGTCATTGCTAGCTATAATCTCTCTCTCTCTCTCTCTCTCTCTCTCTCTCTCTCTCTCTCTCTCTCTGTGTGTGTGTGTGTGTGTGTGTGTGTGTGTGTGTATGTGTGTGTGTGTGAGAGAGAGTCTTACTTCTGGCTGCTCTCAGAATTGCTACTGTAGCTATGGATGACTTGACACCTTTGATCCTTCTGCCTCTTATCTTCTGAGCACTGGGATCATGGACATGCACACTTGGTTCTGTGAGGTGGTAGGGCTCAAAGCCGAGGCTTTGTGTGTCCTATGAAAGAGCCTTCCCATCTGAACTATGTTCGCAGCCTTGCATCTGTGGGCTCTGCTGAGCCGTACGTAGCTCAATGGCTCTGTGGGCAGCCAGCCCTCTTCTCTGAGTACATTCTTGCCTTTCTGGAAGTGCTTCAGTTTCTTCGTTTTCTTTCTTTTTCTTTTGGATGTGTCTGTATGTGTGGTATGAATGCATGTGTGTATATGTGCTTGTGTGTGGGTGCATGTGCATGTGTGGGCATGCCTGTGGAGGCCTGCTGCTGACATTGGGAGTCTTCTATCACTCACTTCATCCACTGAAGGCAGGGCCTGGTCTCCTAATGGAACACAGAGCTTGCTAATATGACGAGTCTGACTAGCCAGCCTGCTGCAGGAATTGTCTAGCTCTGGAATTACAGCTGAGCTTGGGCTCACCCATCATGATCCATCATCCATCACCCATAGGGTCTGGGGATCTGTTCTGTGTTCTCACATCAGCAAGGCAAGTCCTGCATCCACTGAGCCATATCCTCCACTCACCAGCCAGCATTTTCTGACGTTTCTGACGTTTCCTCCCTGCTATTCTTCTGGAACTCTAAACAGCAGGGTCACTCTGAGCATCTCTGTGTCACTCTCCCATATGCTGTCATATGGTTGAGGGTACACCAACCCCTCAAGGGCTGATGGCATTGCACATGATGCATTTAGAGCAGAAGGAACCTCACACGGCAGGGTCTCCCCTCTCCATCAGGCATCCCAGTGTGATCTCTTTCCTAGAAAGCTCACTTCACCTGCCCACTAAGGGAAACATTCTGTGAGCATCATCATGTGGTCCAAATTGGGTACATTCTTGCCTCTTACAAGAACAAACTGGAAAAATAAAAAAGACACCCTTGTTCTCTTGGGATAACTTATTTAACCCACCTGTTATTTTGCCCTCTAACCCCTGTCTCTGTATGTGAGGTAGTAAGAATTGAACCAAGGGCCTTGTGGACATTAGACAAGTCCACTGATTCTAAACCTTAGACCCCCATATGTCTTGATACATAGTATCGGTCATATTTGTATTAACATCCAATTTTTACTGCATAAATATATAAGTTCTCAATGAAGAAAAATTATGTATAATCTCAGTGTTTTGGAGACAGGGTCTCATTATGTAGCCCTGGCTGGCCTGAAACTCTGTAGAGCAGGCTGGCCTCGGGCTTATATTCTTCTGCCTGCCTCTGCCTCCCGAGTTCTGGGATTGAAGTTCTGGGATTAAAAGGCATGAAATACCTTCCCTAATTTTCTTGGAGTTGTTGTGTCAGCATATTAATGCACCGATTTCTGCATTTTCTTGAATAGTCTAGTCCTTTGAGTGGGACTATTGTGTGCATAATATTTTAACTTAATTTTCTTAAATCATTTTTATCACTTTAAATTATTTATATGTGCATGTGTTGGAGGGGCAGATGGGTATGTTTGTGCCCATAAGGGACATTGGTACATGTGCTGGCAGAGGCCAGATGTGTAGGATTCCTCCTGGAGCTGGAGTTTTAGGTGGTTGAGAGCTGCCCAACCCAAAGTCTATTTTAATTGGACGTATTTTGGCAAAACTTTCATGTCTAATATTTGGTCAGAATTCAACGCTGAAATCCAATCATAGACAGAGGGAGGGAGGTCACTGAGAACTGAAATCCAATCATAGATGGAGGGAGGGGTCACTGAGAACTGTAAATCCAATCATAGACGGAGGGAGGGGTCACTGACAACAAATAGATTCTCTATTGACTCATCAGCATTTACAAAGAACTGAAAAGGACAAACATAACAAAAGCATGGGCCATTTAAAATATGACATGCATACCACAATCTGTGGTTGTCTTCTTGCTCATTTCTCACTATATGGTTTAATGTCTAGCCACCCAGAAGTTTAAGTCACTTAACACGTGCATTATTGATGGAAGTGCCGAGTCACCGGCCACAAGGGTCCCTTGCCTGCCTTCTCAGGAACTTTTCCTTACTACTTTGGAATTGCTGTCTGCCTAAACCCCTGATGCAGCAGTCCTCAGTACACAATTCTGAGGAAAGACGAGGTAGGTTAATAAATTCATACCCTTGCTAGGGAAGGTGATACATACCTATAATTCTAGCACTTGGGAAACCAAACCAGGAGGTTAATGAGTATATCGTCAGCCTGGGTTCCATAGTGAGACCCCATTTCAACCCCACTTTCACCTCCTCAAATTAACTTATATCCTTTCTTGACGCCCTATAATCAAGTAGGTGAAATCAGCGATCACTAAATCTCTATATTCTCTCTGCATTTTCCAGCATCCCTTGTAGAAAGATTCTTATGTGACAAGTCTGGGCCATGATTGTGTGTGCGAGTCTGAGTGAGGGTCGTCTGTGTTACTCCAGAGCCAGGCTCTGCTGGGACCCATGAGTGGTGGCCCAGCAGAGCCAGGCTGCTGCTGGGACCCATGAGTGGTGGCCCAGACCTCTCATTCCAGCACTGAGGAGGCTCCCGCTCATCAGCATGAGTTCACCACCAGCCAGGACTACACAACTACAAGCTAGATTTCCTCTGGGGAGGTGGCAGGAGGCTTCCTGCATCTCTCTCCTTCCCTGAGGTGCCTCCTGCATCTTCTCCCTGACTTCCTAAGGCCAGGAGTTCAAGCTGCCCCCAAACTTTCTTCATTTGTTGTTATAATCCAGCAGTAATTTATTCATGGTCTCTATGTTAAAAATACATATTCATCCAGGTGTAGTGGCATACGTCTTTAGTTGTAGCACCTGGGAGGCAAAGGCATGCGATCTTTATGATTCAAAGTCACACTAGTCTACATAGTGACTTACATGCTGGCTACAAAAAAAAATCCTGGAAATATATGCATTCAACATTGCAGGTTATCAAGCAGTTGGTTCTAACTAGCTTAGTGGTAGCATTAATACAATGCCCATGAGATTGTTCCCTTATTCCAACAAAAATTTCAAACCCAGAATGGAAGTGTCACTCAGTTGTATGAGTGCTTGCCTAGCCTATGGTCCTCCATCAAGTCCCCAGCACCAAACACAAATGCAATAACGGTAAGAAAAAGTCCTGCTAGGCCTTCTGATTGGGTCACCACAGTGACCCAAGGCATCTCAGAGTGGAGTTTAGAACCACAGGCTTGCTTTTCTTTAGTGTTTGCAGGATTCAGATGTTCACCCATCTCTAAGTGTTCATGAATCTGTTTTGTGTAGAGAGATCAGACTATACTCACAAGGGTATAGTATCTCACAAAGGTAGTGAAGCACTTCACCACGCTGGTGCCCACGGCCCCTGTTCTGTGTGCTTCACACTTCACTAGATATAGGTACATACAGGTACAGAGGAACCTCGGCAGACTAGAGTGAAGAGGGCAGTATGCTTACTCTCCGGTCACCCCCAGCCTCTGCTTGCTTAGCTTCTGGGAGTTGGTGGCCTTGTGGTTCTCCTGCAACTTTGGTGGAGAATACTACTTCTTCACTAGTCCGTCCACATTGTTGGTGCTTTTTTTGATTTTTGAATTTGAAACAGGATTTTGTAGCCCAGACTGGCTTTGAAATGTAGCTCAGGCGGCCTTGGACTCCAACGTTCAGGGGGCCAAATCTTCCTAGCTATTGAGATTACAGATATGTACCCTGTGCATGGTACAGTGGAGATGTGGGGGAAAAATTTAATTAGATTTCTTTGACATTTTCATACATATATACCATGTATTCTGATAATCACCCTGCCACTCTGTCCTGTCTCCCTCCCACCTTATCAAGCTCTCCTTCCTACAGGCAGTTGTTCACCTGGTAGCAGTGACCCAATCAATTCTCAGTGCCTACTGTCTCAGCTGGGTGGAAGCAGAGCCTCTTGAGCCCTTCCCTGTCTGTCCTAGTCACTGGTCTATTGCTGTGAAGAGACACCATGACCAAGGCCATGCTTATAAAAGAAAGCATTTAAAGGGGGGAGGTTGCTTACAGTCTCAGAGGCTTAGTTCATTATCATCATGGCAGTGAGCCTGGTGGCAGGCAAGTGTGGTGCAGGAGAAGTAGCTGACCTAGATAGAGGCCAAAGGAGGGAGTGTGACTAAGGCCTGGTTTGGACTTTTGAAACCTCAAAGGCCACACCCCCAGTGACACTTCCTCCAACAAGGTCACACCTCCTAATCCTTCTAATCCTATTGGATTTCCCACCCCTGGTGACTAAACATTCAAATATATGAACATCTGGGGGTCCGTTGTCATTCAAACCACCATGTCATCCATGTGTGTACGCATGCCTGTTGCAGATCATGTGTGGAGTCAGAAGACAACTTGCATGAATTGGTTCTCTCTTTCCATCACGTGGTCCTGGAGATTGCCAGGCTGCCATAGTACATGTATTCATAGTATAACTAGTACTATGAATTTCACTCTTAGGACCTCTTTCAATGTGTCTCAGAGGTTGTAATATATTGACTTCTATTTATTATAAAATATTAAAATATATGCATTTCTATATTTAATCAATGATCCACTCATCTTTTAATAGCATGTCACTCAAGCTCCATGAGTTTGCATGTTTGCTAGTGACCCAGGTGCTGCTGCTTCTGAACTTCATTCCATTATGGTCACATGGGACATGAGGAGTTGTTTCAATTTTCCTATTTGTTGAAATTTGCTTTGTATCCTGATATGTGGTTTATTTTAGAGAATCTTTCATGGGCTGCTGGAATAAAATGTGTATTCTGTGGTGCTGAGATGTTATAGACATCTGTTAGTTCCTTCTCAGTTATGACATCATTCAATCTGATGTTTGCTTATTTATTTTTTGCTAGGACGACATCAGTTGGTGAGAGTGGCATAATAAAATAACTCACTATTTCTGAGTTGTTGATCAATCTGTGGCTTAAAGCCTAATAGTATTTGCTTTACAAAACTGGCAAGGCAAGCCGGGCCAGGCAAGCTTACTTACTTAATCCCAGCACTGGGAGGCAGAAGCAGGCAGATCTTTGTGAGTTCCAGGCCAGCTTGGTCTACAAAGTGAGTTTCGGGACAGCCAAGGCTACACAGAGAAACCTTGTCTCAAAAACAAAAACAAACCACCAAACCACCACCACCACAACAACAACAACAAAACTAAACATACACACACAACACACACACACACACACACACAAAAAAAAACTTATCTATTTTATTTTATACGTATGAGTGTTTTGCCTGCATTTATATATGTGCACCACATGTTTGACTGGTATCACAAAGATCACTAAAGGCTATGTGGTCACCTGGAATGTATTTACAGATGATTGTCAGCCACCATGTGAGAGCTGGGAACCAAACCCAGATCTCTGCAAGAGCAACAAGTGCTCTTAATCATTGGGCCATTTCTGCAGCCCAGAGCCTGTGTCATTTGATTGGTAGGTCAAGGCCATAATATTATATAAATGTCATATAAAATGTAACTAAAAATGTTATTATTGAAAGGCCTATGCTGACTGTCCTCATTTCATGGCTTTGTGCTGCTGGTTTCATAGTCCAACTTTGAATCCCTGTTACAGTACCACGAGTGTAGCCTTTCCCTTCTTTTAGTTTGATGTACTCCAGTATTCTCTGTATGGCTGGTTTGATGATGGACATGAATTCCTTCATCCGGTCTACATCATTAGGTGTTTTCCTTTCTCCAACTATGGCAGATATTTTGTCAGGTATCCTAGCCTGGGTTGACATCTGTGATCTTCTAGGATACAAAGTTCATTACTCCAAACAGTGAATCTGCTGGGCTTGCCTTAATGTGTGGCCTTTGTCTCATGTACTTCTTAACATAATTTCTTTGTTTTTCTTACTTTAACTATAAAATGGCATGAGAATTCTTTTCTGGCCTTGTCTATTTGGTGTTCAATGTGCTTCTTGTGCCTCTAAAAGTTATTCTTCCTTTAGTTGTGGAAGCTTTCTTCTGTGATTTTATTAATAATATGTTCTGTGTCTTTGACTTGGATTTATTCTCCTACTACATCCATAATTCATAAATTTTGACTTTTTATGATGTCCATAAGTTTCTTCATTTTCTGTTCATATATTTTCAAAACTTCATCCTTCCCTTTGTTTGGATGACCTGATTTCTCTGTCTTGTTGTCAGGCCCTGACAGGCTGTCTCTCTGTGATCTAGTCTCTTGGCAAGGCTCTCTGTTGAGATTTTTTTTTTTTTGAGTTATTTGTTTATTTTTTTATGTGTATGAGTAAATTGCCTGTATGTATATCTGTATAGAACGTGCATGCAGTGCCTATGGGAGCCAGAAGAGCGTGCCAGATCCCTGGCAACTGGAGTTACAAATGGCTGTGAGTCATGTAGAGTTGTGAATTGGAACCTGGGCTTCTGTAAGAGTAGATTCATGTGTTTGAATGCTTGGCCATAAGAAGTGGCAATATTAGGAGGTGTGGCCTTATTGGAGTAGATGTGGCCTTGTTTGAGGAAGTGTGTCACTATGAGGGTGGGCTTTGAGGTCTCCTATACTCAAGCTCTGCCCAGAATGGATCCCAGTCTCCTCCTGACTGCCTTCAGATTAAGATATAGAACCCTCAACTCCTCTATTACCATGTCTACCTGAAAGCTGCCATACTTCCCACCATGATGATAGTGGCCTAAACCTCTGAAACTGTAAGCCAGACCCAATTAATGTTAGCTTTTAAAACAGTTGCCTTAGTTATACTGTCTCTTCACAGCAATGGAAATACTGAGACAGAAGTTGGCACCAGGGACTAGAGTTATTGAGTGTATAGAGTTTTGTTGAGAGGAATGTGGATTTTAGAACTTTGGATTAGGAAAGCAGTGGAATGCTTTAAGGGGGGCTTAATGGACCATCCTAATGGAAGACATGGAAACATGGAAGACAGTGGTACTGAGGGTGATTTGAATTGTGGGGGCCTAGCTCAAGAGCATTAGAGGAGAAGAATTTTAGTGTGTTGTCTAGAGGTAATTCCTGTGATATTTTGGTAAGAATGTGACTGCTTTTTGCCCTTGTTTAAAGAGTCTGCCTGAGGCTAAATTGATGAGATTTAGATTAATTGCATTGACAAGGGAAATCTCAAAACAGCCTAGCATATAGTCTCTGGTCCTGTGATTCATCTTTTTTTTGTTGTTGTTGGGTTTTGGTTTTGGTTTTGGTTTTTCGAGACAGGGTTTCTCTGTATAGCCTTGGCTGTCCTGGAACTCACTCTGTAGACCAGGCTAGCCTCAAACTCAGAAATATGCCTGTCTCTGCCTCTCAAGTGCTGGGATTAAAAGCGTGCGCCACCACCGCCCAGCCCTGTGATTCACTTTTATGAAGAGAATTTTGATGAAACATAGCAAGCTGAGAAAGGAAAAATAAAATATATATCAAGGGTTAAAAGGCAAAGGGAATGAAACTAAACTGGCAAGGAAAAACAATTTCATATAAGTGAATTAAAGGAGTGGTAACCTCGAGCAAGATTCTACTAGCTATCTGTTAAAAGATATTCCTCAAGGACATTGGAAAATATTCTAAATTACAATTCAATTTCAGTTGTATGGAAGTTTTCATGTTAGGTGTTTATTAGGCTGGGTTATTGTTGTCTTTGGACTTAGAGAATATAGTGGTCAATTTGATCGAGTAATTTGTGATGGCTATTTAGTTGTCACTTAACTATTCGGAAGAACTACAGTCCAGAAGTGGAGGGACAACTTGATTCAGATCTTGAGTGGAGAGACACTTGATCTGAATCTCTAGATGGGTGAAACGGCTTTTGATCGGGAAAAATCCTGTATCAAACCTGGACATTGATGCTCATTTAATCATAACTGAAAGAAATTAAAAGAAGTTTAGATTCAGGTGAGGTGGACACAGCCTTTAATTAACATTTAGGAGACAGAGGCATGTAATCTTTGAGTAAGGCCAGGGTTGGTCTTATCAGGCCAGGTCAGTAACAGCCAAGCATGGTCATGAAGGAAACCAGGGAAATAAGAAAGCTGGTGAAGATAAATGACAAGAAGGTATGGTCTAGTCCCCAAGCCACAGGCAGCTTTGGTCATGTGGTTTGGCCTTAGAATCAAGGAGATTTTTTCCCTCTGTGGACTGGAAATGTTGAAGCCATGAATCAACAGGATATTCCTGCATGGAGTCCCAAAAGGACATGCATGAGGCAGACAGGGTTGAGCTTGTGGTGAAGCGTACTTGGTTTAAAGGTAAAAAGTTTAACCGAGTGGTATGGTGAAGCAGAGGTGGCACTGGAGAGGCAACTGAGGCCTTGGCACTGCGTGATGTAGGCCAAGGATGAGGAGTTGGTGAAGAGGGCTATAACTCTAATTGAGTTGATGCCAAGGACTGAAGAGTCTGCAAGAATTGAGGCTGGCACCATGAAGAGAGCCATATAAACTATTAATGAAAGTGATGCATGCCTTTAATCCCAGCACTTGGGAGGCAGAGGCAGGTGGATTTCTAAGTTCAAGGCCAGCCTGGTCTACAGAGTGAGTTCCAGGACAGCCGGGCTACATAGAGAAACCCTGTCTTGAAAAACCAAAAAAAAAAAAAAAGAAAGAAAGTGTTGCCCAGTTGCAGCAGAAGACACCAATGTTTTGAAGATGCCAATACCATGGGATGGCCACCAAGAACAGCCTCAGCAGAAGCTGTGCTCCAGAATCTGTGAAGGTGAAGCCTAGATTGCCTTGGAAATGCCAAGAGATTAGAAATGACAGAGTCATGGGATACCTGCTGAAAGCTGGTGTGAACAAAGCTGCTCACAGGAAGTGGAACCAGGCCAAGAGAAAGACGTGTGTTGCAGTTAACAAAGATGAGAGGAATTGGAGATCTAAAGAGCGTTTTGACATCAGACATGGAGATGCCGAGTTTGGAGTTTCCCAGCTGGTTTTCTGTCTTGCTTTGGTCCAGTATTTCCTCATTGTACTCCCTTCCCTACATTTTGGAAAGCTAACGTATATCCTGTGCCATGATATGTTGGAAGTATATGATCAGCTTTTTAATTTTGGTATTATATTGGATTACAGGTAAAGGATTGTATGAATCTCAAAAGAGACTTTGAACTTTGGACTTTTAAACATTGTTGAGACTGTGATAGATTATAGGGACTTTTGATGTTGGACTAAATGCATTTTGCATTATGTTATGGTTACATATGGGGTCCAGGGAGTGGAATCTGGTGGTTTGAATAGGTTTGGCCTCATAGACTCATGTGTTTGAATGCTTGGCCAATAGGTAGTGGCACTATTAGGAGGAGTAGCCCTGTTAGAGTAGGTGTGGCCTTGTTGGAGGAAGTACGTCACTGTAGGGTGGGCTTTGAGGTTTCCTATGCTCAAGCTATGCCCAGTGTGAAACACCCAGTCTCCTTCTGGCTGCCTTTGGATCAAGACATAGAACTCTTGGCACCTTTTCAAGTACCATGTCTGCTTGCATGCTGTCATGCTCCCCACCATGATGATAATGGACTAAACCTCTGAAACTGTAAACTAGCCCCAATTAAATGTTTTCCTTTATAAGAGTTGCCTTGGCCGTGGTGTCTGTTCACAGTGATAGAAACCCTAACTAAGATGAGTGTCCATCATTTTTTGTTTCTTTATTGAATGTACTTTTCATGTCCTGAGTTGTCTAGATTATTTCAGTCAGCCTTTTATATGTCCTGTACTTGATTCTGGAGTTTATTCCTGTCCTCTCTTAAGTTCATTTGTTTGTGATCTCCTCCAAGATTCCACAAGTGTTCTTTGAATATCTGTGTCTTGAGTTTTATCTAAGTTGATCTCTCTTTTTTTCTCTTTACTTTGTTTTTATTTTATTGTGTCAGTGTTTGGCCTGCATGTATGCCTGTGTATTGCACAACTATATTGCCATAGGAGGTCAGATGAGGGCATTATATCTACTGGAACTGGAGTTACAGACAGTTGTGAGCTATTAACTTTGTGCTAGGAACCAAACCTGGACCCTCTGGAAGAGCTGTACCCTGCTCTCTGTGCTTTTAAAGCAGGGTCTTTTGTATCCTAGGCTGGCCTTGAACTTGTTAAGTGGCCAAAATGACTTGAACTTCCGATTCTTGAGTTTGAGCCCCCAGCGCCCGTGTCAAAAGTAGGTTGACAGTGTGTATGTACCTGTAATCCCAATGTTAGAGAGGCAGACAAGAAAGTCCTTAGGGCTTGTTCACCAGTCAGTCTAGCCAATTCTAGGCGAAGTCTGGGTGCACAAAGAGACCCTGCTTCAAAATAAACCACAATAGTGTAGAGTGTTTGCCAAGGTGGCCCCTTTCTCTCTAAGCAGTAGCTGTAGAAGGCAGGTGCTTCAAGAACCAAAAGGGGATATCTGCAGATCATCTGAGGAGGGTGGGGCTCTATAGGTACCACACCATGGTGGCTTTCAGGAAGAGGACCAGCAGAGGTTGTTTCATTTGATCTGAGGAGAAGGCAGAAACTCCTGTCCAGTGGCTCCTGGTTTCTTAGAGAAGAATATGCAAGAAATTACAAGAAGTGCTCATTGTCAGCTGTGAGAGATGCATGGGAATGAGGAAGAGCTGCAAGCACAGCTGGGGAAGTCCTTCAGCAGTTAGCACACTAATGCTGGTGTCAGCACGGCACGGAGAACATCTAAACACCTGGAGCAGTTCAGGGTCCATTTGAAAGTTCACCAGGGCAAACTGCTGTGGAGTGCCTTGCTCACGTACAATACATACATGTGTCGGTTTCAATGTCTGGCTTAAAGTGTTCCAGAACAAAACACACATCATCAGTCTTTAAACATTCACATCTCTCTCTCTCTCTCTCTCTCTCTCTCTCTCTCTCTCTCTCTCTACTCTCTCCATTTAATTCATTAAAGAATAATTTATCAGTTTCATTCTTGTCTCTGCAGCAGAAAGTATGGAAGTCTCGCCTGTCCTGCTTCTGTCCTGTCTCCTGTGGATTCCACAGTTCTTCCTTTTTAACCTACCCCCACACTCATTGCCTTAATCCAGTCCCCAGCCCCAGAAGGCTCCCACTGCCAACCCAAGGGCTGCTTCTCCCAAGACAACAAGTAGGCTGAAGGCAGAGCTACACCGCCCCTACTGCTTCTGAGACCCAATCCACCAGTCTCATCCTAGCTCTGTATCAGGAAACCTGCTTTGTCTCCCTTTCCTCTCTGACCTCATCCCCAGTGGATCACAAAGACTTTCTCCTCCAGCCTTCTTTCCCTCAACTCATTCCAGTATTGAAGCCTCCAACACCAGCAGGCATCTCCCTGTAAACACACTAGCTGAGCAGGCCAGGAAAACATGCAGCACAGTATCACAATCTCTGAAAATCCAGAGAGGAAACAGAAACCAGGCAACAAAACACCACCCAATAAAGACAAATGTAGAGATCAGCACCCAGACCTGTAATCATCATAAACTCAGATGCCGAGACACTAACATAAAAACACAATCAATAACAGCCAAGGCAATATGTCTCCACAAGAGCCAAGCTATCTTACCACAGCAGGCCATGAATATTCCAAGATAGCTGAAAAACAGAAAAAGATCTTCGAACCAACTGTATGAAGATGATAGAAGTCTTTAAAGAGGAAATGAATGCATCTCTTAGAAATCCAGGGAAACACAAACCATGCAAGGAAATGAATAAAACTGTTCAAGATCTAAAAATGGAAACGGAATCAATAAGGAAAACTCAAAATAAGGTAACTCTGGAAATGAAAGATTTAGGATCCAAACAGGAACTAGAGACGCGAGCTTCATCAACAGAATACAAGAGATGGAAGAGAGAATCTCAGGTGTTAAAAATACAATAGAAGAAATGAGACATCAGTCAAGGAAAATGTGAAATATAAAAAATTTCTGGCACAAAACATCCAGGAAACCTGGGACACTACGAAAAGACCAAATCTGATAATAGGAGTAAAGGAAGGGGAAAAATTTTCTAACCTGAAGAAGGAGATGCCTATAAAGGTATAACGGTGCACACAGAACACCAAGTAGATTGAACCAGGAAAGAAAATCCCTTTGGAACATGTGGTGGCTTGAATGAAAATGGACCCCATAGGCCCACAGGGAGTGGCACTATTAGGAAGTGTGGCCTTGCTGCACTGGGGAGGGGCTTCAGGTTTCAGAAGCCCAGCCTAGGCCCAGTGTCTTCCTGCCTCTCTTCCTGCCTCTTCTCTCTTCCTGCCTCTTATCAATCTGCATGTAGAACTCTCAGCTTCCTTTTCCAGCACCACGTCTGACTGTGTGCTGCCGTGCTTCCCGCCATGATGATGAACTAAACTTCTCAACTGTGAGCCAGCCCCAGTTAAATGCTTTCCTCTATAAGAGATGCTGTGGTCATGGTGTCTCTTCACAGCAATAGAAACCCTACAACAGCACATAAACATCAAAACACTAAATATACAGAACAAAGAAAGTATTAAAAACTGCAAGAGACAAAACTAACATATAAAAGCAGTCCTGTTATAATTACGCCTGATTTCTCAGTGGAGATTCTAAGAGCAAGAAGATTCAGGACACATGAGCAGCAGACTCTAAGAGACCACAGATGCCCACCTAGACTACTGCAACCAACAAAACTTTTAAATCACCATAGATAGAGAAAATAAGATAATCCATGATGAAGCCACATTTGAATAATATCTATCTACAAATCCAGCCCCACAGAAGGTGCTAGAAGGAAAACTCCAACCTATGACGGTTAACTATACCCTTGACAATACAGGAAATAAACTTACACCAGCAAAATCAATTGAAGGGAATCACACACACAACCACCAATAGCAGCAACAACAAAATAACAGGAATCAATAGTTATTGGTCATTGATATCTCTCATAATCAATTGTCTCAATTCTGCAATAAAATGACAAACTAAGAGAATGGATGTGAAAATAGGATCCATCCTTTTGCTGCATTCAGAAACACACCTCAACATCAAGGTCAGATGTTATCTCTGGGTTAGAAAAATATATTCCAAACAAATGAACCTAAGAAGCAAGCTTGTGTAGCCATTTTAATATCTAACAAAATAAACTCCGATCCAAAAAACTAACCAGAAGAGATAGGGAGGACACTCCATATTCATCAGAGGAAAAATCCACCAAGATGACATTTCAATTTTTAACATCTAGGTCCCAAACATATGGGCACCCAAGTTTGCAAAAGAAACACTACACTACAGCTTAAGTCACATATTGATCCTCATACAATGACAGTGGAAGGTATTAATACCCCACTCTCACAAATGGACAGGTCATCCAGACAAAAACTAAACAGAGAAATGCTGGTGCTAACATACATTATAAACCAAACGCACCTAACAGATATTTATAGAACATTTCATACACACACACACACACACACACACACACACACACACACACGACGCCTTCACAGCACCTCATGGAACTTTCTCCAAAACTGACCACATACTTTGACACAATCTCAACAGACACAAGGAAATTGAAATAACCCTTGCATCCTATCAGACCACCACAGATCAAAGCTGGAAATTACCACAGCAGAAACAACAGAAAGCGTAAAAAGCTACGGAAACAAAACAACAGCAATGAAAAGGGTCAAGACAGAAATTAAGAAAGAAATTAAAGACTTCCTAGATAGAATTCAATGAAAATGAGTACAAACCATATTCAAACTTAAGGGACACAATGAAAGTGGTTCAAAGAGGCAAGGTCGCAGCACTAAGTGACTTCATAAAGAAACTGGAGAGAGCATACACTAGCAACTAGCACACCTGAAAGCTCTAGAACAAAAAGAAATAATCACACTCAAGAAGATTAGATGGCCTGTATATGGAGTATGGTCTTCTAGCTGGGTGCCTCATCTGGCCTCAATGGGAGAGGAAGCACCTAGCCTCTCAGAGACTTAAAGTGGCAGGGTGGGGGATACAGGAGGAGGGGGTACTCAGAAAACAAGAGATGGGGAAGGATTGTGGGAGGGGGTGACTGGGATGAGTTATAAAGTGAATAAGCAAAAAAATAAAATTAAAAAAGGAAAATAAAAAAAAAAGAAGATTAGATGGCAAGAAATAATCAAACCGAGGGTGAAATCAGTAAAATAGAAACAATGAGAAGAATATGAAGAATCAATAAAACAGAAAGTTGGTTATTTGAGAAAATCAGTAAGATAGACAAACCCTTATCCAAACCAAATAAAAGACATACAGAGAGAAATCCAAATTAACAAAACCAGAAATGAAAAGGGGACATAACAACAGACACCAAGGAAATCCAAAGAATCGTAAGGACATATTTTTAAAAACCTGTACTCCAACAAATTGGGAAACCTAAAAGAAATGGATAATTTCATGATAGATAACAACTACCAAAGTTAAGATCATATAAGCAATTTAAATAGACCTGTAACCCCTAGGGCAATGCTTCTCAACCTGTGGATCATGACCCCTTTCACAAGGGTCATATAAGACCATCATAAAACACAGATATTTGCATTACAATTCATAACAGTAGCAAAATTACAGTTATGAAGTAGTAACATAAAAATAATGTTATGGTGGGGGTCACCACAACATGAGGAACTGTATTAAAGGGCCACGGCATTAGGAAAGTTGAGAACCACTTCTCTTTCTAGTGAAATAGAAGCAGTCATTGAAAAAAACCCAACCAAAAAAAAGCCCGTCCACATGGTTTTAGTCCAGAATACTACCAGACTCTCAAAGAAGAGATAGTGCCAATACTCCACAAATTACCCTACAAAATAGAAAGAAGGAACATTGTCCAATTCATATTATTCGGCCACAGTTACCCTGATACCCAAACTACATAAAGACCCAACACAGA
Source organism: Mastomys natalensis (assembly GCA_021653895.1). NCBI lineage: Eukaryota > Metazoa > Chordata > Mammalia > Rodentia > Muridae > Mastomys > Mastomys natalensis. The sequence continues at coordinate 1,534,084 of JAJTUV010000062.1, forward strand.
AAGAGAACTCTAGACCAATTTCCTTATGAACATTGATGCAAAAATACTCAAATACTCGCCACCTGAATCAAAAAGATCATCTGCCATGATCAAGTAGGCTTCATCCCAGAGATACAGGGCTGATTCAACGAACTAAAATTAATAAATGTAATCCATCATATAAACAAACTGAAAGAAAAAAACCCACGTGATCATCTCATTAGATCCAGGAAAGGCCTTTGACAAAATCTAACATCCCTTCATGCAGACACAAAGAAACCCTGTCTCAAACAAACAACAAAAGAGTCTAGGAGAGATTAGGGATACAAGGTATATACCTAAACATAATAAAGGTAATATACAGCAAACCCATAGCCAATATCAAATCGAATGGAGAGAAACTCAAAGCAATTCCGCTAAAATCAGAAACAAGACAAAGCTGTCTACTTTCTCCGTATCTATTCAGTATATTAGTTGAAGTCTTAGCTAGAGCAATAAGACGACTGGAGGATAGCAAAGGGATTCAAATGGGAAGTAAAAGATCAAAATACCATTATTTGCTGATGATATATGATAGCATACATAAGTGACGATAAAACTTCTACTGAAGAACTACAACTGATAAACACCTTCAGGTGAAGGGGCTGGATACAGGATTAACTAACTCACAAGAATTAGTCATCTTCCAATATACAAACGACAGACTTAGAAATAAATCAGGGAAACAAGGCTTTTCACACTAGCCTCAAATAATATAAAATATCTTGGGGTATCTCTAACCAGGCAAGTGAAAGATCTGAATAAGGAAAACTTCAAGTTTTTGAGGAAAGAAATTGAAGTAGATATCAGTTGGCTTCCAAGCGAGTCTGCCAGATTCCTCCCAGAAACCTAGCCATTGCTTATGTCATCATCTGTGCCACCACTAAGTGACAGCCAGACTGGCAGCAGCCAGCAGCGGTGTGTGGAGCACTGCTTGCTTCCCCAGTGCTCTCTCTCTCTCTCTCTCTCTCTCTCTCTCTCTCTCTCTCTCTCTCTCTCTCTCTCTCTGTGTGTGTGTGTGTATGTGTGTGTTCCCACATGTTCCTGGCTGGCATCTCTTTCTGTCCTTTCTGTCCTCTGTCCCTGTCTCTGCCCTCATGCCTGTCTATCTGCTGCTTTCCTTCCTTTATCCCAAATAAACCTCCATTATACCAGGTCTGTCACATGGCGTGATGTCTCAGGGATACCTTGGCATGGACCGACAAGGTACCCCTGCCCACTGCTGCATTGTATTTCATAACCATCAGAAGATGAAAAGATCTCCCATGCTCATGGATCAGTAGGATTAATATAGTACAATTAGCCATCCTACCAAAAGCAATCTACAGTTTAATGCACTCACTATTAAAAAGTTCAACACAATTCTTTGCGGGCCTTGAAAGTACAACTTTACATGGAAAAACCAACCAACCAACCAACCAACCAACCAACCAACCAACCAACCTAGGATAGCTAAAACACTCCTGTACAATATAAGAACCGTTGGAGATATCGCCATCCCTGATTCCAAGTTGTACTACTGATAGCCTTTCCTTCATCTTACTGTATTTTATTTTTTCAGGTTTGGTTGTTATCTAGAGATACCAACCTGCACTTTTCTTAAGTAACACTTTTTTTTTTTTTTTTTTTGGTTTTTCGAGACAGGGTTTCTCTGTGTAGCCTTGGCTGTCCTGGAACTCACTCTGTAGACCAGGCTGGCCTCGAACTCAGAAATCCGCCTGCCTCTGCCTCCCAAGTGCTGGGATTAAAGGCAAGCGCCACCACCGCCGGCCAACCTGCACTTTTCTAATGACAGACAGAAAGGGGGTGAGTCTGGAGGGGAGGAGAGACACAGATTTCGTCAGGATGAAGGTCCCACTTAGTGGCAGAGTACTTACTTGGATGTACAAGTATCTGAGTTCAATCTCCAAGCCCCCTCCACACTTTGCTCATAGGGCGATGATATTTTTATTATTAATTTAGTTTTTGGTGCTGAGGTTGAACACTGGACCTCACTCATGGTGTACACATGCGACTGAGTCGCACACTGAGCTCATGATTGTGATAAAGAGTGACTTCATCACACAATATTTAGAGTATCAGTGTACAAGCCTGGAAGATGTACAATGTATAAAGCCAAATGCAGTATTCTTTCCTTCCTTTCTTCCCCCTTTCTCCTCTCTCTCCCTCTTCCTCTTCTTCTTCTTCTTCTTCTCCCTTTCTCCCTCTCCTGCAGATCTCTCTGTGTAGTCCCTGTTCTGGAATTCAATCTGCAGACCAGGCTGGGCCTGAACTCAGAGATCCAAGTGTCTGCCTCCTGAGTGCTAGATTAAAGTTATGTGCCACCATGTCCTGCTGGCTGTTCTGTTTTTTCTTTTCTTTTCTTTTTCTTTCTTTTTTCAGGTGGCCACCATGTAGTTGCTGGGAATTGAATTCAGGACATCTGGACGAGCAGTCAGTGCTTTTAGCCACTGAGCCCTCTCTCCAGGCCCTGGCTGTTCTGTTTTTGAGGCAGGCTCCTGATAAGTGGCCACGTGTGGCTTTGAACTCCCAAACCTGTCTCAAATGCTGGTATATAGACATATGTGCTACCTAGCTGTGGTTTATCATTGTCATTCTGAGTGACAACAGTAGGCAGAAGGGTGTGGACTAGTGTCAAATTTGCACATGGCCCCGTATTCTGATGGAGGCCAGACTTGGGTATTTGGTCTCTGTCATCACTTGAAACCCTTAGTGATTTTTGGACAAAGATCTCCTCATGCACACACACACTCACAGATTAGCAGGTACTGAGTTTTATTCAGTCAGTCCACAAATGATGTGGGAAATTCTGGTTTTCTTTTGCGTGCCCTGACAAGAGACAGCTTCCTTCCTCCTCTTCGTTCTTTTTCTCTTTCCTAGCCCTCCCCCAACCGGCTTCAGCTAAACTTGCGTAAGACAATGCTTTCTCTGTTACATTTTTTAAATGTTACATTCTATCACAGGTGGTCATTTTTTTTTTTAAAAAAAGACCTGTTCAAAGAAAGTATCTCTCCCCTCACAAAGTGCAAAGGGAGGAATAGTGCTGGCCATGCTTGAGGGAGCCAGCGTGGCTGAGCAGGGGCTTTCAGTGCAGCCAGGGAGGTCACCTCAGTGAAGACCAAGGGACTAATTGCCAGGTGAGAGAAACTGTAATAACAGGCACTTAGCTGACACAGAGCACAGAGCGACATTGCAGGGTGCCTGGTGGCCGGGACAGGGTGGCCTGAGCCGATGGCTGGGCGGGGTCTGTGAGGAGGAATCTTTCTCAAGCTTTTAATTCTCTCTGAGTTGTCCCTTCCTCCCTCCTGAGTGTTAAAATCATGCCTCTTACACAGGGGAGTTAATGAGAGGCTGGTTGGTGGCTCAGGCCTGAGATCCCATTCCAGAGACAGAGACAGCGTTCCTCCTGTAGTTAGTTCCAGGCTAACCTAGACTACTAGACCCGGATTCAGACAAAACCAGCAAAAAGTCTTATTGAGTACACACTTGTGCTTTGGTCATTTTCACTGTGGAAGGCAGGAGGCACAGACCGGTGCTCGGAGCACGAGACAGACCTGGCACAAGCTTGCCAAAGTCACCTTGGGAAACTGGCTGAGCTTAGTTGTGTCACCATGTCTGTCACTTAGTCACTATGACTGTACCCTGCAAGGGGGAAGAAGCGTCCCAGGGGACCAGGAGGACATGCCTGGGGAGGGTGTGGCCTGCTCGGGGAGGAAAGCGCCACTCCCTCACCCACCAGCGATATCAGCCACCGGTCAGTGCACAGAGGCAGTCCACAGGGGGAGGCACTGCGTCCTAGGCAGGAAGAGCAGGGCCTGCTGAGACATCCTTTTTACCTGCCAGTCTCTGAATGAGCACAATGTCAACGCTGTGTAAAGGGACAAGGCCCTGAACGGGAAGTGGGACTGGAGAGAGAGGTCTGGGCCCTGTAAAGGATGCTCGCTTGCTCCCCGGTGTATCCAACGTCCCCATTCACAGGACATAAGAAAGACGGGGTTCAGAACCACCCTGTGAAGCTCTGTGTGGAGCGTCCTGCCATTCTTAGGGAGAAAAAACAAGTGTCCCGTAACCAAACTGTGACCTGGCTGGGAAGGATGCCTTTAAAGCTCAGAAAACCTGGCAACATGCGCTTGGCTCACCAGCTACATCAAACCAAGTGATGAATGACTTCTAGGTGAGAGGCCAAGAGGCACTAGCAAGTTTCAAAGCGTCTGCCAGTACGTCCGGAGCAGTGGTTCTCAAGCGTTCAGGCACGCGATCCTTCAATCCAGCTCCTCATGGTGTGGTGGCCCCAACCATAAAATCATTTCGTTGCTACTTCATGACTCTAATTTTGATAGTTACAAATCATAATGTAAATATATGATATACAGCATGTTTGATATGACCCCCAAAGATCTCCCACAGGCTGAGATCTGCTGGTCTAGAGGAAAGGTCTGGGATCCAGACCTCAGGCTTCCTTCCCGCTAAGATGCCCTTATGTCATAAGTTGCTTCTTTTAAAAACTTGACATTAATGTAACTAAAATTCAGAGAATGGTTAACTAGGAAATTATTTTAGCTTTAAAAAATTTTTTTCTGTGTGGGGTGGGGTGGGAGAGGAAAGCGTGTGCACATGTGAAGGTCAGAGGACAACTGTGGTCCCCCCTTCCACCATGCCAGTCCTCCCAGTCAGATTCAGGTCACCAGGCTCAGCAGCAAGCTCTTTTCCTGCCGGTCTATCTCATGGACCCAGGGAAATGATTTAAGTTGAATGTGCCTGTCCAGATGCTTGCAGGAGTAACTTTTATGAAATTTGAAAAAAAAAAATCATTGGAGTATTTATGAAGTCAACTGATTTGTCTTGAAAGTGTTTCATGTACAAATTCCAGTGAGACCATTATTTAGGATATTACAGGAAAAGTACAATGTCATAATTTTATGTAAAAGTAACCAGAAGGTACTGGATGCTGAATCTTTGACTTGAAAACTTATATGTAGGTTTATTTATTTCCAAAACACAAGACTTAATTCTGTAGTCTTAGTATGACAACTCTGTGTAGCCCTGGCTGTCTTGACACGTGCTCTGTAGACCAGGCTAGCCTTGAACTCAGAGCTCTGCCTGCCTCTGCCTCCAGGGTGCTGGGATAAAAGGCGCCCCTCCCCCAACCTGGCTGGTATGGCAACCCTTATGCTTTACTCCTGATTTATGTGTATACACAGGCTTTATATGCAGATACTAGAGGGGGCTTTAAAAAAAAAAGTAGAATTCCCTAGCTTGGGAATTGTGAGCTGCTCAAAGTGGGTGCCAAGGCCCTCTGGAAGAGCAGGACATATCCTTAACCTCCAAGTCACCTGTCCAGTTCCCAGCTCATGTTTTAAATATATATATATATATATTAGGCTTGGGGATATACCTCATCTGGTAGAGTGCTTGCCTAGCATCTATGAAGCCCTGGGTCCAATCCCCAGAGTCATAGAAAGCATGGTGGTGCGTACCTGTAATGTCAGCATTCTGGAGGTGAAGGGCAGGGGGTCAAGAGTTCTCTGCAGAGAGAGACCAGCCTGAGATAACTGAACCTCGTCTAAAAAAAAAGAAAAAAAGAAAAAAAAGAAAAAGAAAAAGAAAAAAGAAAAAAGATTTAGCCGAAAATATTATTGAGTAGTCCACCAGAGGGCAGTATTTGACAAAGGTTTGATAATACACATCACTCAGAAATTATATATGCTTCATTTATTGTATCAACAATGCGGTTAGTGGGAGAGTTTCCTTCCATCCATACAGTTTCCAAGAGGGAACCTGGGCAGGCCTTGTTCCTGCAGGGCATAAATAGTTCTTCAAGCGGTGCATCTTGAAATGAAAAACCATGTTTGTTTTATAGTTTTTAAGATAAAAGAAGCAAGCAAAGGAACTCAGAGTTATTACATGGTACTTTATAGCCTGGATAGAGCCTGTTGGCTCACCAAAAAAGAGTTCAGTTGTTCTAATTCAGTCTCCAAAGCTCTGTTTGCCCTTCCTGGGAAACATCCCAATTTGGCTGCATTCCATATGCTAGAAAAAGAACGGAGCCAGAAGCAATTGTGGGTTTGAGTGAGGCAGAGAGGGGTTTCAGTTCTCCAGGGGCCAGGAATATCACTGCCACACCCACGGGGCAGTCCTGATTGGAGGTGGCAGGACCATAGGCCCAGATTCTCAATAAGTAAACGTTAGCTTCTTTTATCCATGGGCCAAGTGGCTACTTCCTGGTGGTGGGGCTTAACTTTTCTTTCTTGTATTTACAATTAGAAAAAAAAGCAGCACGTGCTTGTGGTAAAACAACTACACGCTGGCATGTGATGAACACGCTTGGCTCTGTCTCCAGGTGGAGACAGCAGCCAAGACTTCTTGTATGCTATTCAGAAATCAGGCAGAAACCTGACCTACAGACACATGTCCATCCTTGGTAGATATTCACATAAATGGACATCTGTGTATACTTTGAGCTCTCTCTCTCTCTCCTTCCTCTCCCTCTCCTTTCTCTCTTTGTGTGTGTGTGTGTGTGTGTGTGTGTGTGTGTGTATGTGTGTGTATGTGTGTGCGCACACATATATGTGTGATATCACATCCTGGGAATCTTTCTGTCTCACTGCTTAGCTTTTCCCATTTGATTTTTATTAAATAGGTACTTTTAAATAAATAGACATGGCTTCATCCAGGAACCCTAACTGGGGTTTCCTTTCCCAGCTGCTCCCCAGAGTCAAGGAGAGCACTGTTGTCACATGGATTTAATAACCATTCTATGGGTGTCAGGCTGCTGTGACACAAAGCAAGGAAGAAAAGGAGATGTTACTGTGTTGTAGAATATTTTCTTTTCTTTTTCTTTTTTTTTTTTTTGTTTTTAGATTTATTTTTATTTATTATGTATATTGTATTCTGCTTGCATCTATTCCTGCAGGCCAGAAGAGGGCACCAGATCTCATTACAGATGGTTGTGAGCCACCCTGTGGTTGCTGGGACTTGAACTCAGGAACTCTGGAAGAGCAGACAGTGCTCTTAACCTCTTAGCCATATCCCCAGACCCCGTGTTGTAGAATGTTTATTTAGATGCCTATCTGCTTGCCTGCCTGCCTGCCTGTCTGTCTGTCTGTCTATCTATCTGTCTATCTATGTGTGTTGCTGCAGAGAAATGAGAACTGGAAAGAACGTACTGGATTTCAGCTAATGTTTTCTGAGCTTCAAATGCTTTCGTTGTTTTGGTTTGTAGGTTGTCCTGTGATGCTTAGTCTTGCTTGTTTTGTTTTGAGACAGGGTCTCTCCAAGTACTCCTGGGTGTCTTAGAACTCATTGTGTAGACCAGTCTGGCCTCGAATTCAGAGAACTCTACCTGCCTCTTCCTGAGATTAAAGGTATGCACCACAAGTGCCTGGCCTGATGGTTAATCTTGGTTGCCAGCTTGGTTCGACTAAAAGATGCCCCAGTAAAGCCCACTCTGGATGTGTCTGCCGTAGGGCCTGGCATGTGAGATAATACAAAAGTGGGGACAGTGTCACCCAAAGGGCTACAGTCAAAGAATCTGCAAATGACTCTCCTGTGTCCTTATTCTGCTGCTGTCTCCACCTTATCACAGGCCAGGTGACAGTGGGACCCAGGCTGAACCTCTGAAATGGTGCAACAAAGGACATCTCTTCTGCTCTAAGTAGCTTTTCTCAAAGTTGTTTGTCACAGCTGTGGCTCTCTAACTAAACGGCCCCTGCTTCTTTCACTGTCCTTCTGAACCTTTGGACTGGTCAGTTCTTTATGATCTCATTACAGACGACTGACATCTCAGGGAAGACAGGAGACGAAGGCCTCCTTGGAGCAGAGGGGCTCATAGAGGTCCAGCGCTTTCATACTGCCTCTGGTGGCTTCCCTTCATTTAAAAACATGCATAGTGTTTGGCTATGAGTTATCTGGCTGTGACATCTGTCGCTTCACTTGTTGATGATAATATTTAAAACAGCATGCCCAGTCTGGTTTGTTCTTATGGGGCCGCCATGTTCCTGACTAGACAAGGCCTGAGGCCAAGAGCGGCGGTGTGCTCTCTCCGATGCTCGGCTCAGACTGGCCAGAAGCACTGGCCCTGGCACCCATGAGATGTCAGCATAGGAGATGGCTCTGCCAATCTCCCATGCTGTCTTCACAAAGCTTGGCTGGACCCCAGACAATACCCGCCATCCACGCGGTACCCGGTAGGAATAAGACTCTAAAGCTTAATCAGTATCCAAAGGCTTTATACATTTGGAAATGTTCAATTAACAAGATGCCCACACAGTACCTAACCTTAAATAAAATTTATTACCCAGGAATGTTCTTGATGCATGTGTGGTTCTCCATGGCTCCTACATCTCTCCTTCTCTAGCTCCTCCTCTTCCTCCTCTTCCTCCCCTTACTCCTCCACATTAGCTCCTCCCAACTTACCAAGTTTATTGTAAACTGTAGCAGGGAAATATCCTGCTACACTCACTGATCACAGGGTTGATTTGACTGATTTGGCAAGCAAGGCATGGGTCCAACCCTTCCCTCGTTCCTTGTTCACTTCTGAAGCTGTGTGCTTGACAGCTTTCCGCAGCACAGCTGTGTTCTTCAGTTGAGGGTATATGAACAGCTGTGCTTGGACCTCTGTGCTGGTTAGTTATTGTTGACTAAACTGGGAAAGGGGTGTCTCAGTTGAGAAACTCTCCATCAGAGTAGCCTGTCTGTGAAGCATTTTTATAATTTCTATTGATACAGGAGGGCCCAGCCCACTGTGGGTGATGCCATCCCTAGGCAGGAGGGCTTGGGCTTTATTAAGAAATTTAGCTGAGCAAACCCAGGAAGGCAAGCCAGTAACGAACATTCCTTTGTGGTTTTTGCTTCCGTTCCTGCCTCCAGGCATCTGCTTTGAGTCTTGGCTTCCCTCATGAAGGACTATAAACTGTAAGCTGAAATACTCTCCTCATCCATGTGGGTTTAGTCAGTGTTTTATATCACCAGCAGAAAAGCAAATAAATAATCTCCAAACAAGCTCTCAACTGTGGATCAATATAGTTGAAATTGCACACAAAAATCTTATGAAAAAAATTGCTGTATTTTTTGCATTAGACCCTTTGGTTTAGCTTTTATAGCCTTGATTTGAGAAATCCTTTTGGCTCCTCAAAGATTCATGTATTTTATCACTTAGAAAGTTATGGAGCCTGGACCATGATTCAGTCAAACTCTCTGAGTCTTTGGATAAATTTCCATAGTGGGCTATTTACCATTTCCTTCTTCGGGGAAGGCAGTGCCTTAGGCTGGAAACTAGATCACAGAAAACCTGCAATAGCCACTTCCTCCAGGTACTCATGTGTCAGCAAAGGCTGACTTCCCAGCATCCTCTGCTTTCCCTGCTTCTGTTTCTGCCCTTTGTTTTCCTCAGTGGCACTAGTGTCTGGAAACTCAGCCCAGTACAATCATGGTGTTTATACTGTCTAATTGTTGAGATATCAATCTGGCTCTGGAAAAACAGCTGGAGTTGGAGACGGTTGCTTCTCTGTGGCAGGCAGCTCGTGGTGAGTAGGCACTGTGGACCTGGGGGCAGCAGCAATTGCTTCAGGGGAGCCTTGATGGTGCTACAATGTCAAGAGGGACCCATCAGTTAATTCTATGTAGTTCTCAGAAGTGAGATCCAAGGGTTTTGTTTGTTTGTTTGTTTGTTTTGCTTTGCTTTTTAAGTAGGCCTGTGGTTGGTTAGGTTAGATACCATCATTAGACGGATGCTCCAGGCCTGAACAAACAATGATGAGCAATTATCTGGGCCTGCAAAGCAGATGTGTTTAGAAGAGACTGGAGGCAAAGTGTGTTCAGATTCTGACAATTATCCAATTGTCATGCTCTGGAGTTGGGGGTAGAAACTGTGCAAATGACCATGATAACAAGGCAGGCCGTGCATGGGCAGTGAGAGAGGGGTTGGCTACGTAGCTCTCATGGGTACCAACTCTAAGATGTACCAGGGACATGCTAGGAAAGAGGAACAAAATAGGTTTCCGTCTCAAAGAAAACAAATGAAAGGATCTTGGGTTAATATACTAGCATGTTTGTCTGGAAACCTGATAGAAATAGATGTGAGCTGTGTTACCAGGCAACAGGGCTTATGGAGAGAATGACCTATGACCTATGACTGTGTTACCAGGCAACGGGGCTTACGGAGAGAATGACCTATGACTGGCTGGCTTCATATGACTGAGGGGACCATGAAGGAATATAACTAATATGATACCCTTTGAGCTTCCTTAGTGAGTGACTTGTCACTGGGTGCTTCCCTTGATGAGGTCAAGGAGGTCTGGCTGCGAGATCCTAGTGGCACGAGGGGCTGGAGTCTTCTGAATCTTCTGATGGTCAGTCCTCACCCTTGACCTTTGACTTGGCTCTGAATTTGAGTCCTTGGTCTCTGGGACTCTTCCTGCCATTTCCTCTACATTGTCCAGGGAGCCATCATTGGGCGAGGCTTCTTGGATTCTGAAAGATCTTTCTAGCTGAGACTAAGCCTGTTAAGAGTAGACACTGCAAGAAGAAAAATACTGGGATAACTTCTCTATTGTGGGCAAGAGACCAAACAAACAAACCACCGAAAATGCAGGGATTTTTTTTTTGTACTTGCTAAAGACAATATTCTGGTGTGGTGTGATGACCCCCCAGGAAGCCAACATATGCCCTTAGCATCCAGGACACCCAGTGTCTGTGGGTAAATTATGCTTAGTCAAGAACTGTTGGAAAGCTGTTATCAGTAAATACTCAGTTACCTGTGAGTTATCTGGGCAGATACTCGTCAGTCCAACCCTTCCCTCAAGCAATCTACATCCGACTTAGAACCCCCTTAGGACTTTGTCATTTTGTAAGGGAGGGAAACGGCGAATGGATAGTTACTCTTAGGTACTTTATATAGGGTGCTCATTTTTTCCTCTGCAAGCTCATGTCTAAATGCTTCAATCAGTTCACCTTCTGCCTACTGTGGTGATTATCACCGCCATCACTGTTGTCATTATCATCTTGGCCAATGTCATCATAGTTCACAGTATTTTCTGGGAACTGTCATAAACACCTTATTTAGATAATCTTACCAAATTACCAAATTGCCCCCATTTTATAGATGCAAACATCAAGTCTGTACCAATAGAATTCTGACTCCACCATGTATCCTCCTCTGCACTGTTCTGCTCCTTCCTGCCATCACTCTGGTGACATCTGAGTGGAGTGTGAGGTGCCTGTGGGTTTTTATATACCCGGGCCATAAAAAGTTACTCAACCTTGTCATGTATCTGCCTGGATATAAGGTGAATTCTTCAAAAGTTTCATATATACTGTGGATTTAGGTCAAATGTTGTAAAAAAATATATGAGTCTCACTTAGAAATGAGCTATATCGAAGTTACAAAATGTTCCTCCGTGCACATTAAGAAAGAAACCACTAGGTCTAAGTTTAGAAGTTAATATCTAACATATTCCAGTTAAAACTCTGCTAATGGGACTTTTTAAAACTTCAGTGAGTGTGTGCAAGCTTAAGTTTCTTCCATCCTTTTGGAAAATCTTAGAAATTTTATTTTGAACTTTATGTCTTGAAAGAGAATGTTCTGCAGATTTTTAAAAAACACTGAATTTTTTGAAGCACAGGGAAGCAGAAAGCTATTTAGGCTGTCCAGTTTTGCTTGGAATTGTCTCAAGATTCCAGAGAAGCTTATTTCTGGTCTTGGGGTTGTCACTGGTCCTCTGCAGCTGACTGTCCTTGCTCCCAGGGTGCCGCCCATTGCTCATCTGTTTTGGCAGACACCTGTGTGGGCAGCACAGTTTGGCTCTTCCATCCCTCGGCTAAGGGTGGAGGTGAGGGGGGGGTGAGCGTTGCTTCCCATCCTGTGTCAGCTGCACACTCACCCTCAGTACAAGGCGGGGGCTAAGCAGGCAGGCCATGTGCTATTTTGTCCCAGGGGACATTCTTGGGAGCAAAGCAGGGACTTTCAGTCATTATTTCAGGACAGCTGGCAGAATGACAGCGTCAGCAAGCTGAGCTGAAGGTCATGCAGTGAAACTTTTACTGGAACTTAGAAGGGAAACAGGGAGTTGATCACAGCTTGAAAAAAAACCTTGATTTATGTGAGTGTACAACACACACACACACACACACACACACACATTCATGTATATTTTCATAAGTATGTGTAGAAGACTTTGGGTATTGCCCACCCCCCCTACCCCCACCCAAGACAAGCCTTGCTATGTAGCCCTGTCTGACCTGAAGCTCACTATGTAGATCAGTCTAGATTTGCACTCATAGAGATCTACCTGCTTCTGTCTCCCAAGTCTGGGATTAAAGGTGTGGGTCCTCAGGCTTGACCATTTTTAAAACAAATATTTATCTTCCTTTGTATAAACTTTTGCTCTGTAAACCACAGCATTAGGGTATGTTCTGGGTCACTCCTTCAGGCCATGGGGTGGAGATGGGAGAGGTAGAGAGGCCATTTCGGTTTTTGCTATTTTTTGAGATAAGGTCTCACTGGCCTGGAACTGTTGAATAGGCTGAGCTAGCTGACCAGTGAGCAGAGGAATCCTCCTGTCTCCACGCTGTATTACAACTGTGTGCTATCACGTTTGGATTTTGCTCACATCAATTCTAATGGTCACATTCTGATCCTCATACTTGCAAGGCCAGCACTTTACCAAGTGGGCCGGCTTCTCCGCCCCATCACTGACCTCCACAGTCTCTCCTCAGCCCCATCACTGACCTCCACAGTCTCTCCTCAGCCCCATCACTGACCTCCACAGTCTCTCCTCAGCCCCATCACTGACCTCCACAGTCTGTCCGTGTCCCTGCTCTAGAGGCTTTCCCTCTCTATGTGAGCCAATCTAAGGTGGGGGATACAGGGTTGCTGTCAAAGATCTACTGTTGTTTTACACTGGTCAGGAGAGTAGCCACTAGGTATGTGTGATTAAAATAATTAAAGGTTGACATTTCAATTTCTCAGACACTTCAGTCACATTCAAGTCCCCAACAGCGACACATGGTGTGTGGTGGCTGTGGTTGTACTGGCTGACAGCTGGAGGATGCTTCAGCTTTGTGGAAAGTTCTATGAGATGGCATTATAACCCCTACAAATCTCCAGTTTCCTCCCTAGTCCCTAGTCTCTCTCTCTTTCTCTCTTACACACACACACACACACACATACATACACACACACACACATATACCACATAGAATACACACATACACACACACAGAGACACACATGCACACACACCACATACATACCATAAACTCACATGTGCACACAGATGTGCACAGACACACACACACATGTGCACACACACAGTCCAAATTCCACTAGTTTATCATGCAGAAAACCTAGCTCTTTAGGCAGTGCCCAAAGATCTCCATTCTTTCCATAAAAAGACAACTGTAAACATTCTCTGATATTTTCCTAAAAACCGAAAGCCCATCTTCCTGGAAGAGTGTTCTCTCACTCCTCAAAGACACAGGATCCAAAGCCTGTTCATGTTTCTCTAAAATGATGACACTAATTTTTGAATGTGGCCTATGGAAGCAGCGTTATGACCTCATCACCATGTGGCAGATAACAAAGAACAAGAAGTTCTAAGTCAAGTGCCTTGTTTATTTGGCTATAAAAAGCAAAGGGAAGAAAATGTAAAGAGCTCCAGCTCAGCCTCAGGCATAACATCAGCTTCTAAATAGGAAGTGTTTGACTTGTACTGAGGAACAGTCCTTGTGCCTTGTGTACAATAGTTTGCCAGATGGCCATCCAAACAAGTGAACCGAGGCATGTGGGCCAGATGTGTAGTTCCTTTACTCAAAAAATAAATTACCTACATGGCTGGAAAGATAGTTCAGCAGTTAAGAGCACTTGCAGCTCTTAGAGAGGACCTGGGGTCTGTTCCTAGTACCCACAAGGCCACTTACGACCATCTGTAACTCCAGCTCCAGGGGCTCTGATGCCATCTTCTGACCTCCCCAGGCACCAGACTGGGTGTACAGACATGCATGCAGGCAAAACATCCATCTACATAAAATATGATAATAAAAACAAGAACCCCTTCATCTATGATTACAAAGAAATAATTGCCTGCTAAGATCCATGGCTCTTGTCACACAAAGCTTTGTGCTGTGAAGTATGCTAAAACATAGGTGTATGCAGACGCTGATAAATGCTTGCCCTCAAGAGGTTGTCTTGTCCAAATAATAACAAGTTCTGTTTATAATCCAGGATTTCTGGTTGAACATTAGACTGTAGAAATCCTGTGGCTGAAACTTGTCCTCTCAGACAATTATTCAAGAACGAAAACCTAATACAAACAAGGGAAAACTTGTGTTGCTCCTACCTGATAGGAAGCCTCCAGAGGAGACGCTTCTCTCCTTTCATGGCCCTACCCCTGTCCTGAGCAAGAGTCCATGCAACTAACGTGGCCTCTCATCTCACAGTCTGATCATTCACTTAACAACTTCTGAGCACATTTTCATATATTCGTCCTTCTGGGTCTTTGCTCTTAACATTTGTTTGGAGTGTAGTCCTTTTGTGTCTGTAATCAGTTCGTTTTCCTGTTGTTACAACACCTGACCAGAGCAACTTGAGGGAGGAAGGTTAGATCCTGGCTCACAATTGAAGGCTGCCGCCCATCCTTTTAGGGATTTGAGGGAAGGTGTGCAGCAGGTTTCTCAAAGGAACTGGAAGCTTGCACTGACCAGATGAGAAGTATAGGTGGGAGGAACAGAGGAAAAGGACTAAGAGAAGAGAAGGTGCTCTCTGGAATGAAGGCAGAAGTGTTGGCAGGAGGCAGGATGTAACTGAAGACTGGAGACCCCCAGTTAGAAAAAGGGGAGCCCATCATCAGGCATAGTGGGCCAGACCTACAGAAACTAGTCTCAGCAGGATTTGGGGTCTTAATCTAAACAAAAAGGGATTTGCTGCCGTGCCGGGCACAAAGCAAACGTGTGCTTTTGAGGGCTCAGCGGTCTCTGCATGAAGAGTGCATGGAAAGGTTCAGAAGTAATTGTTTACTGCTTACCCTGGCTCCTCTCCAGTTTTATTGTGATTATAAATATAGCAAGGAGATGTTAAACAGCAGGAAGGACTTGGATAGCAAGCAAATAGGAAATAAACCCACATTTATTGGTGAAGTTCTTTCTAAACCAGTTCTGACACCCTGACTCCCCTATCACTCGGGCTCCAGGGCTTTACTATTTCCTGCCCCTGGAGAGCAACTACAGCCTCGGGAATTGGGGGACTTCTGGTAGGTGCCACTGTAGACCCACAATTTTCTGCTTACTAGGAACACCGGTCTGTTTCAGAGTCTTTAGCGGGTAAAAGTGATACTAGGCATGAAGCAGAGGGTAGCAACAAAGATGTCACATCTTATACACTTTGTGATTCTTTAAGGCAGATTCTAGTTGGGAGACTGAGAGAGGAGAAGAATTCTAGAGATACAGGAAGCCAAGCCCCAACCCAACTGCCCCTGTGGAGAGAGGGGCCATCTTGGCTCCAGAATGGCTCTGTGAGGCCCTGGGAATTCCACGTAAACTCCCAGATGTGAGGTTTAAGGGAGAATATTGGCACATTTGACCATATGAAGGTTTTGAAATTTGCAGGCAAATGTCTAGCGTTTGAAGTGAAAATTGGGAAAACAGACACGGTAAACTGGGCAGAAAGTCAAGCCAGTATCATAAAGAGCAGGTGCTAACATGCAGGCAAGATGAAGTCCTCTGGAGACAGGCAAAGGATGTGGACAGTGAGCAGCAAATGTGGACCACTCACAGGGAAAAGTCATTGTTACTTTGTATCAAAGAAGTGAGACTGAAAACAAGAATGGCATGCTTTTTTAAGTTACCAATTTAGGGCCCACTTGGGGAAAGAATGTAGTCATTTGTGTCACTCCCTGCTACATACTGAGAGTAAATGAATCATATCTTATGAATAGCAAGTTGGCAATCTATAAGAACAATTTAAGAGTATAAACTTGGGCCACCTGTAGTAGTGTGTGTCTTTAATCTTGTGGGTAAATGGCCATGGTGGAGCCCTGGAGGCTTTCCACGCCAGCAGGTCCTGCAAACAGGAGAAAGGTCTGGAGTTCTAAGGCTGGAAGCTTTGGCAGGCCCCAAAGACATGAGAATGTCCATAGTTCCAAAAAGGGTTTATTTTCATGGCAGATGGTAGATGGATCTGGATGTACCCCCTGTGAAACTCAGGGTAGACCTGAGTTAAATAGGGAGGGAGAAAGGGGAAGGGTCTGGGGAGGAATGCTAAATTGGCTCCACCCTCTGGCCTTCATTAGTATGTAAATCTCTCTAGGGCCTGAGGCCTGTAGTCACACCCTCTACCTGTGCACTTTGGGAGGGGCTGTAATGGCCTATGTGACTGAACAATGTAGGTCCATGGAGACTAGACTGCATGTCAGGATCCTGGGTTCTGGGGACATGGCTGAACACTTGCCATTTCTCCCTTGGAGTCTCTGGGTTCCAGGCCCATGCCCAGCCAAGAACCAAGATACCCTTATGCAGTCCCACACGTAGCACTTGGGAAGTAGAAGGATCTCAGTGAGTTAAAGGTCTGCCTGGTCTACACAGCAAGTTCTAGGCCAGCCAGGGCTACAATGTGAGGACTATCTCAAAGAGAGAGAGAGAGAGAGAGAGAGAGAACTTCAAAATCACATATATTTTCAAAATACAATACTTAAAGAAACCACTACACACTGTGCTGTACCATTACATAGCTATTCACATGTAGGCATTAGGAAATTTCATGATGAGGAAATGCATATGCTATCATGTTAAATGACTAAAAGCAATATACTGGATTATATATAGAGTGTGATCTCAGCTATGCAAATAAATATGCATGGCAATAGTTAAAAATAGTATATCTATCACCAGTGATTAAACTTGTATGTTGTAATTATTAGTGATTTTGTTTTTGCTTTACTTTTAATTACTTCTCTAGTGAAGAATTAGAAAATAAGAAAACAATTTTGTAAGGAATAAATATGTACTTAGCTCTCTGCAACTTAGCTAATGACTTCTGTTCCAATGTTTAAAGTACTTTCATTAAGCTATTTAAATAATGGTAGTGGTGCTGACTCATAAGGATCTTGGTGGCCCCCAGTAAGTGAGTTCTGTGCACCTATTAACCCATTGAAGAATAGAACACCACTGTGAGAGGCAAAGAGTTTAGACTTTTGAATGTTTCTGGAAAACGAATGCACATAGCAATCAGGGCAGTTGCTTCTTAGTATCTCTAGATAAAAGTAACAAGGAAAAAGCATGAGTTCAGAGATTAAGTCTGAGATCTCGATGCCCATAGCACCATCCTGGCTTCTGAGTGTGCCCTCAGACAGAGTGGCTCCTGCAGCCGTGCCTGACTCACAATTTAAGTGTAAGTCTCTGCCTTTAAGGATGTCTGTAGTTAAAGTGAAGACATGGGTCAGAAAGAATGTGATTCTGTAAGGGATGGAGATATTCAGGAGGAACTTGATGGCACACACAACCCCAAGCTGTAAGATTCTGATGGGTTTATTTCACCTTAGAAAGTTTTTGCTCATCTTAGGTGTGCCAGACATATTCCCCAAACTCACTCCTGGAGTATTATCCCCTCTTCTCCTGCAGAAGGAACCAATTCTATATCATCCACGGAACCAGCAGTGACCTTTCCTAAGAGATTAAAAAAGATAACACCCAAGACCTGCCGCCCTTACCACTGAACTTTGCCTGGAGCCCATGTACCCAGACTCCAGTCTCAGCAGTTAGAAGTGAAGTTCTCAGCATGAGTCATGAGCCATGTGCTTTCCTAAAAACTCAGTTTTCTCATTTTAGAAGTGAATACATGTTGGAATGAGTTTCAGGAGTGGGCTAATGCTGGAAGACACATAACTAGACTAGGTTGAGTACATAGATATGGATCCAGGGGCAGTGATTCTGCATTTAGTGCTTATCTGATTGGTTAACCAAAGTCTATACAGGTCAGACGACAGGCTGCTATTGTAGTACTTTTGGGTCTCTGTTTGAACTTAAGATTAAAAGAATCCCACTGTCCCAGGACACATCCCAGGAGGAGCACATTCCTTAGTCAGAGGACACTTGCTAGGAAGAAGGGAGAGGCTGATTAACATTCCTCAGACCACAGGAGAGGGAATCCACCTGCAGATGAGGAGCATGTAGGCACACTCTAGGAAAGGGGCCCCAGGATGGGAGGTGGTCAAGAAACAGCCCTTAACGTGGAAAACCTGGGCAAACTTTTATGACACTCATTGTCGTAAAAGTAATGTGCAAATCTTAGTCACCTAGAGACTGGACCTGGGAAGCCTTTGTGGTCCTTTGTGGTTGTCCTCGTGAACTCTGTATAAGAACTGCTCCCAGCATTTGTTCAGGGCTCTCTTGCCTGCATGCGAGAGAGTCCTAGTGCACTAGTTTCATTTAACCTCATGTTATTGCAGCGAGCCCCATCCGTGTGTTTCTGTGAGAGTGAGTCCCCTGGTTTTGGATCTCAGAGTCCAACACTATGAAGCTGAAGCTGCCTAATATCCCTGTGCTTAATGTGATGAGGACAACCAAAAGCTCAAAGAAGATGGAATACTGGCGTGGCTTTGCCATCAAGCTTCCTCGTGCACTGTGTAAAAGTACAGAAGATATGCCCTTCCCTAAAATCAGGAGAAATGGATGTATGAGCGGATACCCATGGGGGAGGGAGAGATAAGGGAGGCTCTGAGAGAGAGAAGCTGCATAGTCAACAGGTAAGCAAGTGAGCACCATAGCATGTACTGCAGTGGGGATCTGAAGCAAAAGGCATCAGTCTTGACTGACAAAGTGGAGACTACTCTTAAAAGTTCATAAAGGAGCAGAATGTTCTGCCTTACAAGGACACAGGCTTAGTTATTATGTGACCTGTACTACAGGCCACATGTAAGAAAGCCAGGCACTTGTGACAGGGGTCAGAGAGATGCTGCATAGGGGAGGATTTTAGTTAAAGTGTGACTGTAACAAAGCTGCCTTGGATCTGGGTGCTAGTGTGGCTGGCTGTGTTTCTATCCTGATCGAGGCCCTATCTGTTTAGAGCCTCATTATCTGTAAGGCCTGGGTTTTCTAACAACCAGCACACTCAAAGAGCCCGGTCACTGTCTTCTGTGTGCCAGACCTCACAGTAGTGTGAGAGCTTCTCAGTTGGATGGATACCTTAAATGCAGTGTGTCTAATTGGGATCTCAGACAGATAAGGAGAGAGTATTTACTTTAATGGATAGAATAGGCAAAGCAATGGTCACAATGCTTTGACACACGTTCTAACTATGTTTGCAGAAGTTTACTAAAGTCTTACTTGATCTTGTAGACAGAAACATTTTATGGCTAATGAGCAAACATACCTGGAATCATAAACACAGGCTCACAGCCCTTCAACCAACTTTTAGACTTGAACCAGTTTACAAACCCAGTGCCCCTCAAATAAAGGGGTGACCAGGTCTCTTTGAGGAAGAACCTACACAGCTGTTTTACCATTCTTCAGATGAACCTCTGGTGGTTGAAATAGGAATGAACCCTGTAGGCTCATTTATTTGAGTGTTTGGTTCCCAGTTGATGGAACTGTTTTCAAAGGATTGGTAGGTGTGGCTTTGTTGGAGGAGGTCTGTCATTTAGGGTGGGCTTTGAGATTTCAAAAGTCTATGCCTATCTATCTGCCCAGTTGATCAATTTGTGGTTAAGATGTAAGCTCTCAGCTACTGTTCCAGTGCCTGCTTGCTTGCTGCTGTGCTCCCTGCCGTGACGGCAATGAAACTCTCTGAAACTGTAAGCAAGTCCCCAATTAAATGCTTTCTTTTGTAAGCTGCCTTGGTTATGGAGTCATTTGACAACAATAGAAAAGTAAGCTATCACCTGTCATCTTTTTATCAGGGTAACTGTATACTGGAAAAAAGAAATAATAAGATGTTTATGACCTAGTAGACACTATCTCCAAATTGACAATGATTCCCGGAGAGCATCAGTAGCATGCGTTGCCCTCTAGGCAAACTAGAAACTATGGCAGTCAGGTGATTGGTGGAGTTTTAACTAAAATCTGTGCCAATAGGTCCTTCAGTACATCTTGTCTGATTTCTCTAGCCCAAGAATCCACAGTTGCAATGGGGTGGGTGTATCTAATTTGGGAGACCCTCTGTATTGGTTCCCTGACCTATGGAGTGAAGACTCTCATGGTTGGAAAGGACACACAGAAGGTGCTGGAGTTGCCTCTGCCAGAAAGCACTGAGCAAAAATCCAATAATGCATGTTTAGGGGAATTACAGAAATTAGTGCTACCACCAGGGATGTGAAAGATGCGGGGGTGAGGTGGTAGTTCCTATGGCGCTCTCCTGTTTGTCCTTTGTAGAAACAGATGGATCCTAGAGAACGATGGATAAGTTTGTAAAATGTATGATGATTCAGTTCTTTTTAGGAGTTAAAAGAAATAATTAAAATACATAATTTCATCCCTCCCTCTCTCCCATCCCCTCCCCTAAATTCATTCCTTCCTTTTCTTTGATCACTGTTGCTGCATATATCCATGTGTTGGTTGAATACTCTTGGCCCACGGAAAGGGACTTGGTTAGGAGCTGTGGATTTTTTGGAGCGGGATATTAGCCTCTTCCCACAGTTTTGCCAGCATTCGTTGTCAGCTGGATTCTTGAGTTCGCCAATTCTGACTGGAGTGAGGTGAGCTCAATGCTGTTTTAATTTGCATTTCCCTAATTGCTTTGGAGTTGAACAATTTTTGAGATATTTCTTAGTCATCTTTATTTCTTCTCTTGAGATCTGTCTGTTCAGACTTATAGACCTTTTTCATTAGGTTTCTTACATTAGGTTGTTTGCTTCCTTGACTATTTGCTCTTTTGAGTTCTTTGTATATTCTGGATATTAATCCTTTCTCTAATGTACAGCTGGGAAATACTCTCTTCAACTCAGTGCATTTCTTCTTCACCTGACTGATTGTTTCCACAGCTGTACAGAAGATTTTTGAGTTTCATAAGATTCCACTTGTCAATTGACTTTTGTTCCTGGGGTCTTATTCTGAAAGTCCTTGCCTACACCTATGTACCTACACCTACTGTTAACATTTTGTCCAAGCTCCACCCCACAGTTACCTGGCAACAGCCAAGTATGCCTGACTCACTCTAAAAGGACCTGCTTTCCTCCTCCTCTCTCTCTTGCCCTTGCCTTCCTGCTCTCCCTCTGTCTTCTCCGTCCCTTTCCTCCCCCTCTCTCTCCATTCCCTCCCCCATCTCTCTCCGAGTGCTCATGACAGGCCCCTACTTCTCTCCTCCTCTTCCTCCTCCTCCTCCTCCTCCTCCTCCTCCTCCTCCTCCTCCTCTTCTCTCTCTCTCTCTCTCTCTCTCTCTCTCTCTCTCTCTGTCTCTCTCTGTCTCTCTGTCTCTGTCTCTCTCTCTGTCTCTGTCTCTCTCTCTCTCTCTCTGTCTCTCTCTCTCCTTCCTTTCTTGGCCTCTACTAACCTCTTAACTCCTCTCCCCATGCCCTGAATAAACTATTCTATACTATATCGTCATGTGGCTGGTCCCTCAGGGGGAAGGGATTCCTCAGCATGAACCCAAGGCACTCTCTTCCCCACACCTCACCACACATCCACCTTAACATATTCCTCCTCTCTTTATCTTTTTATAAACACATCACCTACACCTGTGTACTGACACCTATGTACCAACACCTACGTACCTACACCTGCATCTGGCAGGGTACTGCCCGTGCCTCCCAGTGTTCCAGATTTCACACTGAGGTCTTTGGTTCACCTGGAGTTGAGTTTGTGCAGAGTGATAGATACAAGTCTACTTTCATTCTTCTGTAGGTAGACACCCAACTCTCCCGGCATCATTCATTGAAGAAGCTGTCTTTCCTCTAGGGAGGTTTCGGCACTTTTGTCAAATATCAAGTGGCTGTAGTTACGTGTGTTCATGTTTGGGTCTTCTGTTTTGTTTCATTGGTTTATAAGCCTACATCTGGACAAGGCAAACCAGAAGGAGACAAAAGGGTCACACAAGTAGGCAAAAAGGGTCAGGGACAGCTTCCCTTCCACTGTTAGGATTCCTACAAGAACACCAAGTTACACAGCCATAATATATAGAGAGAGGACCTAGGTCAGACCCCTCTAGGATCCCTGATCTCTGTGAGTCCCCATGAGTCCCAGTCACCTGATTCAGTGGATCATGTTCTCCTGGTGCCCCTGACCCCTGTGGTTCCTCCAGTCTGGCTTCTCCCTGCTCTGCAGGTCTCCCTGACCTCCACCTAACATTTGGCTGTGGGACTCTGCATCTGCTCCCAACGGTTGCCTGGTCTCTTTGATGATGATTCTGCTAGGCTTATGTTCTAGCACACTCTGCAGGTAAGGACAAACTGTAGGCTGAAGGTTTTGTGTCTGGGTTGGTGTCCCAATCCCTCTACTTGAGGCCTTGCCTGGTTACAAAAGAGGGCTGGTTCAGGGGCCATGTCCCCATTACTAGGACTCTTTGCTTGGGTTATTCTCATAGATTCTATCGAGTTTCCAATGCACTAGGTTTCTACCTCGCCCCTGAAATGCACCCTCCCCCCATTCCAGTCATTTCTCCCAGTATTTTCTCCCTCTCCCCACCTGATGCCTCCTGTTCCTAACCCCACCAATCCCTAGTCAACCTGCAAAATCTATTCTAGCTCTCCTTCCCAGGGAGATCTTGTGTCCCACCATTGAACTTTCCTTGTTATTTAGCCTCTCTGGGTCTCTGAACTGTAGCATGATTGTCTTTTACTTTACAACTACACCTGTAAGTGAGTGCATATAACATGCTCCTCCCCACAGTTACCTGGCAACAGCCAGGTAGGCCTGCCCACTATAAAAGGGGCTGCTTGCCCCCTCCTCTCTCTCTTGCTCTCTGTGATGGCTTGTGTCTGGTCTTATTGTAGCTCATTATGCAGTTTTGGTTGATGTTCCTGGGAGGTCTGCTCTTTTCTGAGGGGAGACAGAGAGGGCAGTGGATCTGGGGGACAGGGGAGTTTGGATGGAAAGACTATGGGTTAGGGGAGGGGGAAACTGGGTCTGGATGTAATATATGAGAGAAGAATAAAAGAAGAGGAGGAGGAGGAGGGGAGGAGGAGAGGAAGAGGAGGTCATGCAACCAAGAAGGGTTCAGTGATCAATACTGCAAAATAAGCATCCATGTTAAAACAAAGCAAATAGAAAATAATTTATTTTAACTTCAAAAACAAGAGTCTGTTTCTGTGTCAGTGCCATACTGGATATTATTACTATAGCTCTATACTATATCTTGAAATCTGTATATATAAGGGCTACAGACTTTTGCCAGTCAATTTTCTGACCAACTTCTTTACTGAAAGTATTATGAGCTGTACTAGTTTTATCAGCTGCCAAGGGTTCCTGGTAGAATTTTTAGGGCCATTTGTATACTATTATATCATCTGCAAATAAACACACGTTGACTTTTCCTTTCTAGTTTGATTTCCCTGGATCTCCTTCAGTTGCCCATTCATTGCTCTAGCCAAGGCTTCGGGCATTATACTGAATAGCTATGAAGAGAGTAGACAACTTTCTTATTCCTGATTTTTAGTGGAATTCTTTTAATTTCTCTCCAATTAAGTCCATGTTGACTATAGGCTTGATGTAAAGTGTCTTTTTTATGTTTAGATATGTCCCTTGTATACCTAATCTCCCCAGGACTTTTGTCATAAATGGTGTTGAATTTTGTTAAAGCCTTTTCTGCATCTAATGAGATGATTATGTTTGTCTTTCAGTTTGTGTAAACAGTGGATTATATTTACTGATTTTTGTATGTTGAACCATCCCTAAATCTCTAAGATGAAGCCTACTCAATCATGGTGGAAGATCTTTTTGATGTGTTCTTGGATTTTGTTTTCAAGTAATTTATGTAAAATTTTTGCATCTATGTTAATAAAGAAATTGGTCTGTAACTCTTTGGGTTTTTATGTGGTTTGGGTATCAGAATAACTGTAGAATAGTTTAATAATTTCAGAAGTATTGGTATTAACTCTGGTAGAATTCTGTAG
This sequence comes from Mastomys natalensis, assembly GCA_021653895.1. Classification (NCBI taxonomy): domain Eukaryota; kingdom Metazoa; phylum Chordata; class Mammalia; order Rodentia; family Muridae; genus Mastomys; species Mastomys natalensis. The sequence goes on from JAJTUV010000062.1 coordinate 1,558,134, forward strand.
TAAATCCATCTTGCCCTGGGCTTTTTTTTTTTTTTTTTGGTTGAGAGACTTTTAATGACTGCTTGTATTTCACTAGGGGTAAAGGTCTGTTTAAAGTGCTTATCTGATCTTGATTTAATTTTACTAAGTGAGAAAATTATCCATTTCTTTTAGATTCTCCAGTTTGGTGGAGTACAGGTTTTAAAGTGTGCTGTAATGACTCTCTGCATTTCCTCAGTGCCTGTTGTCATGTTACCCTCACTCATTCCAACCTGTTAATGTGGGCTGTCTCTCTGACTTTTGTTAATATCAATAAGAGTTCGCCAATCTTTTTGATTTTCTCAAATTACCAACTTTTTGTTTTATTGATTATTTGTATTGTTCTCTTTATTGATTTCAGATCTCAGTTTGATTATTTCTTATTATCTATTCTTTCTGGGTGTGATCTGTAGTTTTTGTTCTAGAGCTTCCAGGTGTGATATTAAGTCACTAGTATGAAATCTCTCCATTTTATCTGTCTGTCTGTCTATCATCTATCTTTATCTATCTATCTATCTATCTATCTATCTATCTATCTATCTATCTATCTATCATCCATCCATCTATCTATCTAATCTGTCTTATGTAGGCACTCAGTGTTAACATTCTGTCTAAACTCCACCTCCACAGTTACCTGGCAACAGCCAGGTATGCTCCTCCCCTCAGTTACCTGGCAACAGCCAGGTAGGCCTGCCTACTATAAAAGGGGCTGCTTGCCCCCTTCTCTTTTCTCTTTTTTTTTTTCCTTTTTTAATTTAATTTTTTTTTTTTTTTGCTTATTCACTTTATAACCCGTTCCAGTCACCCCCTCCCACAATCCTTCCCCATCTCTTGTTTCCTGAGTACCCCCTCCTCCTGTATCCCCACCCTGCCACTTTAAGTCTCTGAGAGGCTAGGTGCTTCATCTCCCATTGAGGCCAGATGAGGCACCCAGCTAGAAGACCATACTCCATATACAGGCTGCATGTTTTGGGATAGCCCCCACTCCAGATGTTTGGGACCTACATGAAAACCAAGCTGCACATTTACAACATATGTGCAGGGAGGCCTAGGTCCAGCCCATGGAGGTAGATCTGTGTAGACTAGGTATGCTCCACGGTTGGTGATTCAGTCTCTGAGAGCTCCAAGGGTTCAGGTTGGTTTACTCTGTTGATCTTCCTGTGCAGTTCCTATCTCCTTAGGGCCCACAATCCTTCCGCCTATTCTTCTATAAGAGTCCTCAAGCTCCATCCACTGTTTGGCTCTAGATGTCTGTATCTGTCTGAGTCAGCTGCTGGTTAGAGCCTCTCAGAGGACAGCTTGCCCCTGTCTGTTCTCAGGCTGGAGGTTTAGATTCTGGGAGCTCTGGTTGAATCTTTTGATACTCCTCCTCTCTCTCTTGCTCTCTCGCTCTTCTCTCTGTCCCCTCGCCCCTCCCCCTTTCCTTCCCCCTCTCTCCACGTGGTCATGGCCAGCCTCTACTTCTTTCCTCTCTCTCCCTCTCTCTCTGCCATCTTCTCCTGTTTCTCTCCCCACCTTTGCCCTCTGTTCTGAATAAACCCCACCCCCTGGAACCATTTGGTCTGGTGTTGTCTGTTCTAAGCTGCGCACTGAAGTCTAACACTGGTGCATTTGGGCCGAGATCGAATACTTCGAGTACCACGGCAGCTCCTGCCAGCCTCCGGGTGCTGTGACTCTGTGCAAGACAGAAGCCACGTGGTTTGCCGCCGCCTCCGCCAACCCCCCGCCACCACCACTGCAGCCATCTCCACTGCCATCTGCTGCTACCTGACCACGTGAATTTCCACAGCTGCTGCAGACCAACTCCATCCGCTGCCTCGAGGCTCACAAAGCTTCCACCATGTGAGCTGTGCCTCTGTAGCCCCCACATGGTGCTCTGCCACATGGGCTGGGTAGCCAGACAGGGACACAGGCTCACGGTTCCACCTTTCCTGATACCAGACTGCACAAGCCTGCAAACACACACCCATGTATTAATTGGTAAGGAGCTTCCAATTGGTGGAAGGGACCCTGGACACCCAGTTAGGGCCTGGCCAGCCTTCCCTGGGTTAAGGGGTTGGCTTTTCATTGCCCCAGTCCATATGACTGGCCTCTAGCTGACCTACGACTTAGGACATTGGCTGTTGGGTGACCCCCCCTCAAAAGTAGTTCATAGCTCCCCCAAAGCTTTTGCAGCAGCCGAAATCCTAGTACTAGGTTGGGCTACTTTCTGGCAAAACTCTGGGAGTTCACCGCAGCCAAGGCCCCTAGATATTCTCATGATGACCCGAAATCTAGGCTTTTTGCCTGAATTTGTTGCCAGCTTTTCTTTCGGGACGCCAATAGAATAGCTCCAGTAACAGCCCCCATCACCCAATGGGCACCACATTGTCTTCGACTGCACCTACAGACACCCCACTGGGTTGTCTCCTGAAAAACCTCAAATCTCTAAAATTAAACACCTGATTTGAGGCCTTCCAAATTGATACACCTCTGCAACAAGGTCTGGACTTGGTACCCTCTAGATAATGGACTAAAGTGTCCACTTAATGGCATGCTAGACCCAATCATCTTAAAGGGTCATAACACATATTGCCAGCAGTCTGGTAAATGGAAAGAAATCCCCTACATTCAAGCATTTATCTACCTTCACTCTAATACCTTTATGTGTTCTGCCTGTTCCCCCATTCCCCACTGGTCAGAGTAACCGTCCACATGGTCCCAAGAAAGATTTCTTGAGCTCAGAGCTAACCTGTCCTTCTCTGACCCTCGTTCTAGGACTGCTCCCCTTGGATGAGACATTTCCCCTCTCCTCTCAAGACAGTTTCTCGTGGCTGAGTACCCCAGGCCAGGCCTGGACAGACTGTTCTCTCTGCCTCAGGAGTACCAGCTCCAACTCTAGTCCCCAGTGTGTCTCCTCCGGGTCGTCTTTCGCGTGCTTCTCCCCTCCTCCTTTGTCATCTGCAGCCCCTGCACCCACTTAGTTCAGCTGATTTGCCTGAAAAAGCAGTGGTCTGGGACCCTGCTTGCTCTCCTTCCCCTCTGGTTCTTAGCTCTGCTCTGGGTCTTCTCCTTGCATCCTGCCAGGACCCTCTCTGAGACTTGCTTCCCCATATGTGCAACCACCTGTGCAAGGGCTTGGCTGCCTGAGCATGCAGGGAGGCTCTCTCTCTCCTCTCCTCTCATCTCTCTCCTCTCTCTCTCTCTCTCCCTCTCTGCCCGGACCTGTAGAAGTGAGTGCTAGCAGTGCCTTCTGCCACAAGAACAGGTAACATGAACGTTGCTGTGATATGGGACATGCTTGCTTTTCCTTGCCCACTACAGCTGCCAGAGACACTGGGCAATGACTTCTGGTTGCTGATAGGAAGTCCCACCCTATCGCTGCCACTGCAGACCTGACACAGCACCTGTGTCCCACAACCGACCCATCAGCCCTTCAATATGCCACTGTTGCCAGCTTTCTTATTCTGGTCCTAGCCAAATGTTTCTTTGCTAATACAAAATGTGCTTTTTCTATCTACACAACCCACCAAAGTTACTTAAGACAGGATAGGAAAGACTCTGTCTTAATAAATTCATTACTACTGCTATTAAATTCTATTCAGTTACAATCAATCCTTATGGCTCTCAATCTTGTCAGAAGTCTGCTAATAGTATAAGTTTATGGCTGGCAGAATTCCCAAAGCCTCTAACAGTTGACCCAAGATGGTTTCAGAAGACTTGGACACTGGACACCTAGAAGATACAGCCTGGATTGTATGCAAACTAACAAACGCAGTGGACTAAACTGGATGCCCTGAGTCAAATGACTTAGCTAAGTCAAACCAAGGTAAGTCATTTCTCATGTCATGAGTATCCATTCTACCGAGAAAAAGACCTGCATCTTCTATGCTTGGAAGCCAAACTGACTGCCCAAGAGACTATAGAGACCACAGGAACTGTTGGCTAGTGGACTCTGTCATTTTTTTTAAAAAATAATATATAACTGGTAGATTATTGTTTACTCTTTCTCAGATTTCTGACTACATTGACAGCTAAGCTTTCACAGATATTATCTGTTACCTCATTACCTAAACTCAGTTGCCATCAATTAAATGCTTCATATTTCCTTTTCTTACTAGCCCTAATATTATCTGAGTTCCTATAAATTTGCCTAACTCTGATAAAAGATTCCACAATACGATCCAACAAAGGCTCATCTTAAAGACTGCTCGTGTTGTTAACTCATGGTGTTATCTGTTTTGTAAACTTATAAGCTACAGGAAACCCACTCAGATCTACCTCTCATGGACCAAATAGATGCCATCCAGATGAGTACATCTGTTCCCACTTACTACCTATTACAAAGGGTGGGATTCCTCTGGGTTTCAAATGTACATCTTAGAAAAAAATGTCTTTCTCCCAAATGCATTTAATCTTATTCCCTACATCTTGTTAAATCCAGGCACATCCAGAACAGCTCCAGAGAAGCAACCTCCAAGTATTCCATCGGTCACACACGCAGCTGCTTCTACTGGACCTGTTCCTTCTGACCTATCCTCAGATGGCTCCATAGACCCTGGACAGCAGGAAACAGTCAACTCTCCTAAGACCAGACAAACATCCCCCATACCCATTCTTCTAGGTTCCCCCTAAAAACATGTCGCCCCCAATGCCAGCAAGAAGTAGCCAGATATCACGTCGACCCTATTCCTGTTTCGCTGTCACCTCTTTCTAATTTTCTTTTTTAATTAAACCAAAACGGGGGAATGTTAGTATTGTGTCTAAACTCCACTTCCACAGTTGCCTGGCAATAGCCAGGTATGCTCCTCCCCACAGTTACCTGTCAACATCCAGGTAGGCTTGCCCACTATAAAAGGAGCTGCTTGCCCCCTCCTCTTTCTCTTGTTCTCTTGCCTCTAGTTTCTCTCTGTCCCCTCGCCCCTCCCCCTTCTCTTCTCCCTCTCTCTACGCGGTCATGGGCAGCCCCCCTCTCTCTCTCTCTCTCTCTCTCTCTCTCTCTCTCTCTCTCCTCTGCCTTACTATCCTCCTGGCTACCTTTCCCATGCCCTGAATAAACTCTATTCTATGCTATACCAGTGTGTGACTGGTCCCTTAGGGGGAAGAAGATGCCTTGGCATGGGCCCACTGAGACATCCCCTTCCATCATTGGTCCCCTTCCATCACTCAGTGCTATGAGACTGCCCCTTAGAACCATTTTCATTGTGTCCCATAGGTTTGGGTATGCTGTGTATTCATCTTCATTCAATTCTAGAAAGTCTTTCATTACTTTTAATTTCTTCCTTGACCTATTTTTCATTCAGTAGTGAGTTGTTCAGGTTCCATAAGTTTGTATGCTTTCTGTTGTTACTGATATTCCACTTTTGTCTGTGGTGGTCTGATAGGATGCAAGGAGTTATTTCAATTTCTTATATCAGTTGAGACTTCTTTGTTTCTAAGTATGTGGTCAATTTTGGAGGTTTCATGAGGTGCTGAGAAGCAGATTGTGTGTGTGTGTGTGTGTGTGTGTGTGTGTGTGTGTGTTTGGATGAAATGTTCTGTAAATATCTGTTAGGTCCATTTGGTTTATAATGTATGTTAGCTCCACCATTTCTGTTTAATTTTTGTCTGTTGGGTGGAGTGGGGTATTAATGTCTCCAACTATCAGTGTGTGAATGTCAGTATGTGACTTGAGTTGTAATACTCTTCCTTTTTATTCTTGGGTGCCCTTGTGTTTGGTGCATAAATGTTAAAAGTGGCTTGGTGAATTTTTCTGTTGATGAGCATATAGTGTCCCTCTCTATCTCTTCTGATTACTTTTGGTTTCGAGTCTAGTTTGTCAGGTGTTAAAATGGCTACTCCAACTTGCTCCTTAGGTCTATTTGGTTGGAATATCTTTTTTTCCATCCTTTTACCCTGAGGTGATGTCTCTCCTTGATGTTAAGGTGTGTTTCTTGGATGCAGCAGAAGGATGACTCCCGTTTTTGTATCCATTCCGTTGGTCTGTGTCTTTTTATTGGGGAGTTAAGAACAACATTGATTTTGACAGATAATATGAGTGACGTTTGTTGATTCCTGTTACTTTGTTGTTGTTGTTGTGGTGGTGGTAGTGTGTGTGTGTGTGTGTGTGTGTGTGTGTGTGTGTTTCTACCCTTTTGATTTTCTAGCATGGAATTATTTATTCCTTTCATTGTCTTGGATGCAGTTAACCTCTTTAGGTTGGAATTTTCCTTCTGGCAACTTCAGTAGGGCTACATTTGTGGATAGATATTGCCTAAATTTGTTCTTTATCATGGAATATCTTACTCTTTTCCATTTATTTTAATTGAAAGTTTTGCTGGTATAGGAGTATGGGCTGGTATCTGTATTCTTTCAGTTTGTAGACTATTGGTCCAGGCCCTTCTGGCTTTTGAAATCTCGGTTGAAAAGCCCTATGTTTTCCCCCTATGTCTGCCTTTATATGTTACTTGCTCTTTTCCCCTTTGGCTTGTAATGTTTCTTTGTTGGTTATGTTTAGTATTTTGATTATTATTTTCCAAGGAGAATTTCTTTTTCCGATCCAGTCTATTTGGTGTTCTGTATAGTCTTTGCACCTTGATAGGCATCTTCTTTAAGTCTGGACATTTTTATTTAAAGATATTTTCTGTGTCTTTGACAAGAAGGAAGGTTTCTCTTCCTTCTTGGGTGCCTATCGTTCTTAAATTTTTGTCTTTTTATAGTGTGCCAGATTTCCTGGATGTTTTGGGCCAGATTTTTTTTTTCAGATTTAATATTTTCTTTGACCAAAGTATCCATTTTTGGTCAAAATCTTCTTTCACGTCTTCAGTGTCTGAGATTCTCCTGTCTTTTATAGTCTGTTGGTAAGACTTGCCTCTGAGGTTCCTGTTTAAGTTCCTTAAATTTTCATTACTAGATGTCCATCTGTCTAGGTTTTCATTATTGAATCTATTCCTACTTTCAGGGCTTGAACTGTTTTGTTCATTTCCTCCCACTGTTTTCATAGATTTCTTTGAGGGATTTATTATTTTTTCTTTAATGACTCATCTCATATTCATGAAGGTTACTTTAAAGTCTTTGTTTTGTGTTTCAGCTATGCTGCAACTCTCTGGTCAGGCTGTTAGGCTCTAGTGGAGATCTACTGTCCTGGCTGTATATTGATTGTATTTTTATACTGGCGTCAGGTCATCTGGGTTTGAAAAGACTGTAATTCCAAGTGCAGATTTTGGTCTTGTCTTTGTTGGGTAAGTGGGTGTTTGGTTCCTTGGTTTCTGTTGCCCTCTCTGGTTCTTAGGAGGGAATGGTGTGTATATGTCGCCTGGTAGGGAATTCTAGGATTCTGATAGGTGTGGCCAAAGGGGTTCTGGGTAAAATATGTCTCTAGGTATTGGGAACTGACATGCAGGAATGAGGATAGGCTAGGAGGTTGGGTGATTGAAGGACTCTACAGGAGGAAGGAAAGCAGGGTTGTTCTATCAAGATCTGCTTAGTCCCTTGGGAATGGGGGCAGAGAATAAGAGACCCAGACAGGTCCAGAGCTGGGGATGACAGCAGGAGGTTGGGGTTAGAGAAGAGAAGGGAGAAGTAAAGGGAGAAGTTGGCCTTCCTGCTTCCTTGGACTGTGCTGTGGGTTCCCAGGTGACACCGGACAGAGTTGGGGGCTGCAGTGGTGATGAATGGGTGGAAGGCAGTTTGGAGGGGAGGATCTGTGTGATCACATGAAATTATTGTAATTTTATGAATTTGTTAAGATTTGTTTTGTGTTCTAGGATGTAGTCTATTTTTAAAGACATTTCTCTAGGCCATTGGTAGAATCTATATTTTTTGGCTTTTGAGTGGGTATTTTGTTCCTCTCTGCTAGATCCATGATTCTATGGCTTATCTATTTTCTGTCCAGATGACCTATTAGAGAAAGTGGGGTATTAAAATAATCTACTATTATAAATAATTACTATAATTGTTTTCTTGATTAGAATAAAGTGTCCTATGTATCTCTTCAGATTAGTTTTAATTTTAAGTCTGTTTTGTCACAGTTATGATAGCAGTGCCTACTTGCTTCCTGTTACTATTTGCTTAGAATACTTTTTTCCATGTTTTTACTTAAGTGGTTCTCAACTTTCCTAATGCTGCAATCTCTTAATACCTCCAACCATAAAATTACTTTTGTTGCTGCTTTATTATTATAATTTTGCTACTGTTATGGACTGTAATGGAAATATCTGTGCTTTCTAACGGTCTTAGGTGACTCCAGTGAAAACATTCAACTCCCAAAGGAATCATGACCCACAGGTTAAGAATTGCTGACTTAAGAAGTTGTCAATCTTTAAGGCAGAGTTTCTTGTAGACAACAGTAAAATAAACTTAAACTGTTTATTTAGTCTTTGACTTTTGATTGGACAATTGAGGCCCTTAATATTTAATGTTATTATTGAGAAGTGTGTGTTGACAGCAGTCTTATTGTTTATGTTCTGTGGTTTAGTAATTATAGTTCCACTCATTTTCTTTCTAGAGTCTCTTGGCCATGCTCACTCCTCTCTTCTGTCTGAAGTATTGCTTCTAATTTTCTATGCAGGGCTGGCTTGGTAGATATGAATTCTTTTAGCCTGTTTGTATCATTGAGGTTGGGAAACCACAGGCAAAGGTCATTGGACTGAGCCAGAGCCCTGGGTGTGGGGCCCAGGCTCCAACTGAGGATTAGGAAGAGAACAGCAGGCTTAGTGTTCCAAGGGTGGACTCACTAAGCTGGGCCAGCGCAGAGTGTGCTGGCCAGGCTGGGCCTGGAGGTGGATGTGATGTTGACATATCACTCTACTGCCTAAGATACCTATTATTTCTCTACCACTGTATCATAACTTAGTTCTCAGGGGTCTTATCACCTGCTTCTTCTACAAGGTATAACACTGGTCTATTATATTGATTATATTATGCTGATTGGACCAAATAAGCATGAGGTAGCAACCACCGTGGACCTCTTTGTTAAAATGTTTGTGTATTTGAGGAAAGGAAATAAATTACTTCAGGACACCAAGACTGGCCTGGCTATGGCTGTTGCTGAGTGCCAGATCTGCCAGCAGCAGATACCAACACAGAGCTCCTAATACACCATTATCTATGGAGTCACCAGCCAGTGACCTCATGGTAAACTGAATACATCGGACTATCTCCATCATGGAAAGTCAATGCTTCGTCCTTATTGGAATATTATTTTGGTTACTGATTTGCCTTTCCTGACAGAATGCTTCCACCAGGACTGCCATCATGGACTCACTGTCTTATCCATTGTTACAGTAGTCTACACAGCATTGCTTCTGACAAAAGGACTGCACAGCCAATAAGTACAGCAGTGAGTTCACGCTCATGGGATTCACTGGTCTTGCCATGTTCCCATCTGCCTGAAGCAGCTGGTTTGACAGAACAGTGGAGTGACCTTTTTAGAATGCAGTTTCTATGTCAACTAGGTGGCAACAGCCCGCAGGCTAGGGCAGAGCTCTGCAGAAGGCTGCATGCACTCTGAATCAATGTAGAATACTGTTTCTCTCCGGTAGCCAAGATTTACAGGGTTAGGAATCAAGAGATGGAAATGAGAATGGTAATATTCACCATCAATTCTAGTGACCCACTGGCGCTATTATTACTGTTGTGTTGTTAATGTAAGTTTTTCAAGACAGCATCTCTCTGTGCAGCCCAGGTTTTCCTGAAACTATGTACATCAGGCTGGCTTCAAACTCAAGAGATCTGCATGCTTCTGCCTCCTGAGTGTGGGATTAAAGATGTACTACCTGCCTGCCTCCCATAAGCAAAAATTTTGGCTTCCTGTCCTATGGCTTTGTGGCTGGTTTGATGGCACTTCAGAGCAGGAAGTATTTCTGGCAAGAGACACACCAAACATCCCATTGGACTGGAAGCTAAGACGTCACCCTGGCCACCTTGAGCTTTGGATGTCCTAGAACCAACAGGTTAAAAAAGGAGTTACAGTGCAGGCAGGGCATTGACCCCGATTACTGGGGAAATTGGACTGGGCCTCTAGATGAGGTAAAGGGGGATGTCTGGAGTACAGATCTTTAGTGTGTCTCTTGGCATTATGGTGTCCTGATCTGAAGGCCCATAAGGTTGATAGAAGACAGCTCTGGAAGCCTGTTTCTTTCCCAAGGTGTCTTATCCCTGGCTCCAGGCTGTGGCCTGGATACTATCTGACTTTGCTTCTTCCAAAGACATTCATTCTTCTGGCCAACTCCCTAGTTGTGTGTGCTTAATCTTATCTGAGTGGGCTTATTTCTTACATGTGTGCAGTTGGCTCCCCACATCTCTAGTCATTGCTACAAGGCCAGCAATGAGCTGTATTACAATATCTGACTTGGCACATTTTCGTTTGATGACCTTGGCATGACAGTGCAGTCAGTCAATGAAAGGAATGGACTGCACACCACAGACTGTAGTGGCATTAAAACAGGCAAGGGCAGACCTGCTGACCATGGGCTGCTTGAAGGATTTCACTAGGGTTTGTGGCTAGTGTGCACCGTTACGTGGTGGTGAGAACAGCTGGTTGTTTTCAGGGCCCAGGGTGTAGCATCTTTTGGGGGAACAGACTCAAGAGACTCAGCAGCCAGCCATTGGGCCAGTGTCTTGATTCCTGGAGAGCTCTCTCTGCTGTTCAGTGCAGTAGATGGTCCTCCCCTTTTACAGAGGGCATTCTGTACCAATTAGTGTGTGCCCCATTCTTGATACTGTTGGTTTCTCAGGGCTGCTGTTCTGCTGGCCCAGCAATACTTACCTGGAATTAAGTTTAAAGTGATGCTGTGTACTCCAGAAGAAGCAGTTAGGCGAGTTGAAAGAGCCAGCAGCTGGCGGGGTGATGGGGTCAAGGCAGAGGGGCCTGCATTTACCCTAAGTGTCTCACTCTCTCTCCTACCTCTTTAAAACTGTAGCTATATGCTGTGCAGATGTAGCTAGAGGACCACTCACCAGGACACCCAGACTCCTCTTGAAAGTGTGTTATATTCTAATGGTAGCCTAGCCTCTTTCCTGTGCTAATGATACAAATTGTCTCGTGACCTCATTCTACACTAGCATAGATCTATGCTGCAATATATTTCAATCAGAAGATTCATTTTCCCTATTTGTTAAATCCTTGTTATGTACAAAGCATTTCTAGATAAAAATGGTGGGTGTAACTACATTTTGTCTTGTTGTTGGATAATTGTTATGTAATTGATAGTCACTGGTAGTTATAGTCATAGATATAGTTAGTCATAGGTAGATAGTCATAATTGTCCATTCTGAGAATGTACATATTCTAAAGAACATTTAAAGCCCTGAAGGCCAACAGATGTCTGTGTCAGTCTTAAAACACCCACTTCTGTGCTTCTGGCTCGGCCAAGGAATGGTAGATTGAAAGCAGAGAGCCTATCTGCATAAGCAACTTGTTCATCCATTTAAAAATGTGTAGCTCACATAGTAATGTAGCACATATGATGGCCACAGTGAGTAGGAGTTAGCTTGCACCCCTGAGAAAATTCTTGAATGGGACTTCTTGAGGTTCAGCAGCATTAGTGTAATTTGTTACACCCAGTGTGTTCACTGCAGTACCCATTGAGACAGCAAATGTCTGATAGGAACTTGTTTAGCAAATACAACTGTTCCTTCCAATCAGTGTGGGGCTGGTTCTAGAGACCCCTGGGCACACAGATCCTTATACGTATGTCCCTTCCATAAAGTCATATAGTATTTGCATGTGACCTACACACATCTTCTGGAAACTTCATCTCAAGATTATTTATAGTATGTAATGCTGATGTTGCCTGAATAGTTGTTACTTGGTTTAAAGAGAAATAACAAGAAAAAATTCTATGCATGCTCAGTACCAAAATGACTCCCCACCTCAGATATTTCCAACCTGTGGTTGGTTGAATTCTTGTGCAGAACCCCCTGGATATAAAGGGCTAGATGTATATGATTTCACACTTCTTTGTATGTTACTACTTGTGGTCTGGACTCTCCCTAGTCTTTCTGCTTCCTCTCCCCAGCTTCCTGCAGCTGCCATCTTCCCAGGAGAGCATCCTGGAGCCCGGAGCCCGGAGCGGAGCCCGGAGCCCCGCATAGGTAGTTTGAGCACTGTTCACCAACATTTATTTTCTTCTATCCTCTGTGGCTAAAACACAGCACTAAGTCAAAGGTCCAGGAGCCACTCTTCAGGAGCATTGAGGCCTGAGGGTGGCAACGTTGTTAAAGGAGAGCTGGCATCAAAGTGGCTGTGGGCCTGGCATATATGCTATGGCTTAGAACAAAGAAGCCTCTAGTTGTTGGCTATGAATGTAGCACCAAGCTTTCCTTGCATGGATTTGGGTGTGTGTGTCTATGTGTAATGGGAGACAGAACAGCTAAACAGAAAGTGGAAGAGCATGGTGAAGACACGAAGCAATATTGCAGTGCCGAGTAGCCCAGAGGGGTTTCAACAGCAGCAGGGAGTCAGTAAGTAGTTCTATATAGTCATAAACAGAAATAGGCTCTAAAGCACAGAATTTCTTATAGAAATAGGCCCTACAAACACAGAATGACTATTGCGTGAACTCAGAGATGGGAGAACCCCGATACCCTGGGCTCTGTGGATTTGAACCATTTAGTTAACTCTTTGAGTATGACTCTTAGATACAGGTGACAGTGGCCCTGTTGTTGAATAGGAGCAAACCCTATCCACTATATATATGTTGCTTCCTTCATACCTATGATTGTCTAATATATAAAATGTATATATGTTGCTTCCTTCATACCCATGATAGTCTAATAGATAAATTTATATATTAAAATATTTACCTTGTTTTTAATTAGGTGTATATGTGTAAATATGTGTGGGAGATGCATGTGAGTGCAGAAGTTCAGAAGTGCTAACTCCTCTGGGGTGGAGTTATTAGGCAGTGGCCAGCAGTGTGACGGGTGCTGGGAACCACATTCAGATCATCTAGAAGAGCAGCAAGCACTCTTAACAACCAAGCTATCTCTTCAGCACCTCTCAAAACATCATCGGTACCAGTTTCCTCCTTGTGATGTGGGATGCTGCATGCTTACACGAGATGCAAGCGAATGCCACAGGCTTGATACAGTGATAGGCCATGGCAATGCTCATTGAAATCACAGCAGCAAAACTCCAGATGAGAGCTCCCACCATGGTTCCATAGAACTGTGAGAAAGCAACAACCCGTTGCCTGGTACATGTGAAGAAGGAAGTAATCTCAGTCCCTTCTCCTGCACCTGGCATCTCAGGAGAGGTTGTCATACCCAAGATCCCTGTGCCGAAGACAAGGCAACCATGAACGTTCTATGAGTGCATTTGACTAGGCTGGGAGTAAGCTAGGTCTCCAGCTGCAGGGTCCACCACTAGTCCTCCACTCAAGAGGGTAGACATGAAACTCATAGGGTAGACGTGAATCTCAGAAGGGTAGTCATTCTACTGACATAACAGCCACACTCTAATGTGCACATGCTATATGAGCAGACAGTGCATTTCTGTTTTAGAAAGAATCATGAACTTGAATCGAGAAGATCTGGTATTTGAATCGAGTCATCTTGTGTATCAGAGGGCTCTGGATGGCAGGGAATTTTGACTTCACTTGGGTGTGTACCTGGACATGGGAGTTTCAGGAAACCCTTATTTCACCCATTCCTCTGTGGCTAAACCATGGGCACTAAGTCTTCTGTCCACCAACGGTTGGGTAAGAACTGTTCTTCACCCCCAAGTAGCTGAGGAGTCAAATGCCTCACTCAATGCAGCTGACTGGACAAGAAACTGTCTAAGCCATGCTCATCAACTTCAGGCTCATCACAATACTTAAAATTTTAAGTATTAAAAGTCCTATAGTTCATCTAGGCCGAGGCAAACCTCCCATCTCTGGGCAAATTGACATGGGAGGCCTATTGCTGCGTGTGTGTACTGGACATAGTAAGTTGGGGAGGACATAGTGAGTTCTTGTGGAAAACAGGCCTCTACAGAGGAAGACCAGCTGGCTTAGAGCCAGAATGGACACTAGATACTGTTTTCTTAGCACAGGGTTGTAAGCACAGGTTTAGCAGTCTAGGCAGTGGTTCAGTGGGGCAGCAGGGCTGAGCACAGGGGATGTGCATCTGTTATGAGCCTGCGATAGCCTTGATGGCAAGCAGTTGAGAAGGAACAGACATCTTTATTTTAAAATAATTTTTGCAGGCTTATGTTAGGGACGCTCTGGGAGGCTGGGTCTAGCTGGAGACAGTGGGTTCCTGGCTTTAGAAGACTGGTACTGCTTCTGACTGCAGACTCTTAAGTTTTGGTCTTATGTACATAACTGGTTGTCATGAACACAAGTCTTTTGCCTCAATGCCCCTCACCATGATGGATTACAGTTCCATAAACTATGAGCCAAAATAAAACCCATCCTCCCTCACGTTGCTTTAGCCATTTTTCTGCAGTTACTAAACAAGTAAGCAACACACCAACAAGTCTTGGTCTAAGCATTAAGCTTTATATAAATGAATGGCTCCCAAACAGAGGCAGATACAGAAAAACCTTTTATTAAGGGAAGTTAGACTTACTTCATGGGAATTAACAGTTACAAGTGCATCTAAATTCATGTGTGTGAACATCATAGAAATCAGAATGGTCGTTCTGAAAGACTTGTGTTCTGGCTTGGTCCGTGCCAGTGCAAGCCAAGGGTAGAACCATACACAGAGTCAGTACAGGTTGACAATGAAGTCAGACTAGAGTGCAACACCATATTCATTGTTACAGCTAAGCATTACAGAACATGAAAGTCCAAAGACCAGGAGACTATTTCTAAAGGGTTAACTCTACAACCCTTCCTTCTACTACATGCTTTGAGGACTACCCAGCAAATCCTCCTCTCTGGGGGACAAGGACTCCTTGCTGTATGACACATCAATGGGCCATCAATACTGTAAACTGTTGCTGGTCCTCTTGATGCCATTGTAAGTGGACAGCAGTCATCCCCTTGGGAAAGTGCAGTTAACTGGTGTGAACATTTTCTTTTGTAAATCTTGAAGCTGAAAATTTTCTTCTTTTCCAATTAGCACCATTTATTTTAAAATATTTTTTTTTCCTGGTGTTAAATCTTAGGAAATGTTTTGTAAAACTAACACATAACGTCCAGAACAACAAAGACAATTTTTTTTTTCAAAAACTGTGTCAAGAACAGCATTTAGAAAACAACATCATTGACATACTCGACGTATCTATGTACAATGCCGAAAGCTGGCAAGGAGCGTGGCTGAGGAAGAGTCTCAGAGAAGGCTTGTCAGCCTGAACCTCTGCAGGCAGTATTTACAGTCAGAAAAGTTTCAGAAATGTAGTATCAGAACATCTGGATTTGGCTAAAAATCATGTAAAAAGACACACCGCCCCCCCCTCAGCGCCACTAGGTACCAACATACCTTATTGACTT